>JAGYVD010000001.1:6600000-7159521 GCA_021209875.1 Rosellinia necatrix | reverse complement strand
ACCCTAACCCTAACCCTAACCCTAACCCTAACCCTAACCCTAACCCTAACCCTAACCCTAACCCTAACCCTAACCCTAACCCTAACCCTAACCCTAACCCTAACCCTAACCCTAACCCTAACCCTAACCCTAACCCTAACCCTAACCCTAACCCTAACCCTAACCCTAACCCTAACCCTAACCCTAACCCTAACCCTAACCCTAACCCTAACCCTAACCCTGGCGCCTGCTCCAGCCAGACTCCTACCTCTACTTTCTAACTAAAACAAGAAATATATAAAATATAAATATTTTATAAAGAAAAGAAGTAAAACTAAAAGTATAAATAAGAATAAGCTTAATGTTTAATTATTAAAAATAAAAATTTATATATTAAATTATTTAAGTTTTAATATTGATAAAATAATATATATTTTAAAAATAAATATAGTTTTAAAAATATTAATAATTTATATTATATATATATAATATTAATTTATTTTTAGTTAAAATATAAAAATAAAAATAATAAAATATATTTTATATAAATTTAATAATTTATTTAAAAATATAAACTTTAATTATATAATTTTTATATTTTTTTTATTTTTTAACAGTTTTATATAATAATTAATTTTAAATTATAAAACTTTAGCTTTAAATATTTTTAAAAATATAATTGTTTAATATTTTAAAATAAATTTATAACTTATATGTTTAAAAGTTTAAATATTTTTAAAAAATAAACGTTTTAATGTTTTATAATTTTTATTATTTAAATTATAAAAATTATTTGTTTTTTATTTTAATTTTAATATTATATTAAATTTTAATATATTTAAAAAATATAATTTTTAAATAAACTTTTATTTATTTAATAATATTAAATTTATATTATAAAATTAAAAACTAAAATTATATTTTTATTATTATATATTTTAATATTTATTAATATATTATAAAATATATACAACTAAAACAATAATTTAATTTTTATATATTATAAAAAACTTATTTATTTAAAATTATTTATATTTTAATAATTAATTTAATAAAATATTTTTATTTAATTTTTATAATTTTTAAAAACGCTTTAAAACAAAAAATTATATAATATAGTTTTTTATTTAAATTTAATATAAAAATTTAATTACATTTTATTTTATAAAATTAAACATTATATATAAATAATTTTTTATTAATTTAAGTTTAATTATAAAATAAATTTAAATTTTATAACTAAAAGTTTTAAAATATATATATAGTTATATATTTATTATTTATTATATAATAATAATCTTTATTTTAATTAAGCTTTATTAAATATTATATTTTATAATTAAATATAACTTTTATTAAATAAAATTTTATATAATATATTTTTTATTTGAAAACTATTTTTTTAAAGTTAATATATTTTTTATTTTTAAAATTTATTATAATTAATAATAATATATTTTAAAAATATTATTAAAATAATAATAATTTTAATTTAATATATATAAATATAAAAAATATATTATATAATAATAAATTTTATATATTTTTATAGATTATAACTTTATTAAAATAAAAAGTTTAATTTAAATATTTATAAAAATTTTTAAACTTTTTAAAATTATTTTTAAATTTATAACTTGTTTTATAATATTAATAACATTTTATAATTTTATAAATTTAATTATTATTTAATAAATTTTTAAATGTTTTAAATTTTTAATTTTATTATTTTTTATATATAAAATAAAATTTTAACTTATATATATTTATATATAGTTATAAAAGTTTTATTTTAATTTATTATTTATATATTAAGATTTATAAATATAGTTTATTTTTATAATATTTTAAATTTTAGTTATATTATATTTTTAAAGTTTTATAATTAATATTAAAAATTTTATAATTATATTAACATTTTTTAATATTTTTTAATATTTTTAATATATATTTTATAAAATATAAATTAATTTATTAAACAATTTATAAATTAATTAAAATATAGTAATATTTTAAACATTTTTATATTAATAATTAAAGTTATTAAAAAGTTTTTTTATATAATAAGTTATAAATATTTATATATATTAATTATTATAATTAATATAATTTTAAAAGTTAGTTTTGTTTATATATATACTGTTTTTAAATATAATATTAAAACTATATTTTATATATATATATATTTTAATTAAAAATAATAAAATAAATATTTCTGGCTTAATTATAAAACTGTTTTATATTATTATTATAATATTATAAAACTTTTAAATATTTATAAATAAAGTTTATAAATATAATAATACTTTAAATTTAATATTAAAATTTTATTTAATAATATAAAACAATAAATAAGCTTAGCTTAAATAAAACTAGCTTATATAAATTAAAATATTTTAATTAATTTATATTTAATAAAATCAAAAACTTTATTTTTTTATTTTTAAACTGTTATATAAGCTATTATTTTATTAAGTTTAAATTATATATTAAAATAAAAAATAATTATTTATTAAATATTATTTAATATATTATAAAAGCTAAAATTATTTTATATTAAAAGTTTTAATTTTTAAATTTTTATAACTTATATTTATAAAAAAACAAAAACATTCTTTTAATATATATAGAAAATTTAGAATAAAATAAAATATTAAAAAATAATATAACTTTAAAATCTATTTTATATAATTTAATATATTTTATTTTAAACTATTATAAAAATTATATAAAAACAGTTATAATATTATTTATAAGCTTTTAATTATAAATTTTTAAATTTTATATTATAATTAAATTATAATATTATTAAATAAATATATATTATAAAATTAGTATATAATTCTTAAATATTTTTTTAATTATTTAAATATAATTAATTTAATTATAAAAATAGTAGTAATATTAAATAATTAAATATAATTATAAAATATATATTATAAAATATTATGAAGCTAATTATAAATTAAATTAATACTATTATATAAAAATAAAAAATATAACATAAAACTTTTTAATATTTTAATATATTAAAATTAAAAGCTAAATATATGTTTAAAAATTAATTATATATAAAAAAATTTAATAATAGTTATAAATAACTAGTCTTTTAGTAGTATATATAGCATATATAGCATATTTATATATTTGTTGCTAATTAATATATATAAACCAGCTATAATATATAAACTAAACTTATTTTATATATTTATATCTAGCTAGAATTTTAATAAGCTAATTTGTTTTATTTATTTTTTATTTTTTTTATTTAAGGATTTTTATATAATATATTATTTATTACTAAAGCTTTAATTTTTATTTATAATTAATATAATAATAATTATAATAAAAAAAAGTTAAAATAAAAATAAAGCGATAAAGCTTATAAAAAATTTTAATATAATATTTATATTTATAAAAATAATATATAAATGTTTAATTAAAAGTATTTAAATTAATTTAAAATTATATTTTTGTTTTAATAATAGTTTAATATATTTTTATTTAAAAGTTTAAAAATATATAATTTATAAGTTTAAAAATTTATTAGTTTAAAATATTATAGTAAAAAAGAATTTTGTTATAAGTTATTATAATAAATTAATTTATTAAATTATTTATTATATATATTTTAAAATAATAAAATTATTAAAATTAAAAATTAAATTTTATATGACAAATAAAATAATATAAAAATATAAAAATTTTAGTTTTTTAAAATATTATTAGCATTATTTAAAAATTGTTTTTATTATAATTTAATTTTAATAAAAATAAATATTTATATTAATAAATATATTATTATATTAAAACTTTATTGTTTTATTTTTTATTAATTTTTATAATTATAATATTTTAAATATTTAATAATTTATTATTTTTAGTTAAAAACAAATTTTCTATATAAATAATATATTATAAAATAATATAATTAAATAAAAAACATATTAAATAATAATTTAATATTTATAATATTTTATTTTAATAAATTATAAACTTTTATATTAATTTAATAATTTAATAATAATTTTAAAACTTTATTTTATTTATTATAAACGTAAGTTTATTTTTTATCAATAATATTTTTAATATTAAAATTTTTAAATAATTAATTTAATAATTAAAATATATTTTAAAACATTATAAATATATGTTAAAATTTAAAATTATAAAATATTAAATAATTATTTATAATAGTTTTTTATAATTTAATAATAATATTTTTAATATAATATAAATATAAAATAAAATATAATATATATAAATTAAATATATATTATATAATTATATCCTTATAAAATAATTTTAAATATAATATTTTAAAGTTTTTATATTTATATAATAAATATTTTAATATAAGTTATATAATAGATTTTTAAAATATTTAATATTTTTGCTTTTATTTATATATAAAACTTTTTAATATTTAAAAATAAATTGTTTAAAAGTTTAATTTATATAAAAATATAATTATAATATTTTTAATTTTAAAATTATTTAAAATATAATTTAATAAAAATATAAATAAATTATAAAATATATAATATATTTATTTATAAAAATGTTTATTTTTATATAAAAGCAAATTAATAAAACTTTATTATAATTATTAAAATATAAAGGATTATTAAAAGCAATATAGTTTTAAGTTTATAAAAATATAATATAAAAAAAAAGCTTTTAGTTCTGCTAGAACTAAAAGCTTTAAAGTAGTATTTTATTTAATTTATAAAACTTTTATTTAGTTAGCTGCGTTAATTAAATAAAAGCTTTTTTTTAATTATATTATAAGAATAATATATATATTAAAATTATTAAACTTATAATAAATATTATTTAAAACATAATAAAAATAATTATAAATAAATTACTATTTTAATAAACGTATTTTTAAATTAAATAAAAGCAAAGTTTTAAATTTATTATTTAATTTTATATAAAAACTAATTTTTATAATTATAATTTATAACGTTATATTAATATATTTTTATAATTAATTTTTATTATTTATATTAATTAATATTTTATAGTTTATTATATTAAATAAACTTTTAGTTTAATTATAATAATATAATAATATAATTTTAATATATAATTTTATTATTAAAAATTTAAAACTTAAATTTATTATAAAAATATAAAATTATATTTTAATATTATTTTAATAATTTAAATATTAAAATATATTTAAACTATATAAATTTAGTTTTATTATTTTTTTAAAAATATTTTCTAAAGTGTTTTTAATATTATTAACATAATATATTTAAAATTAAATAAAATGTTATTAAAAGCTTTAAACTTATTTAAAAGTTTAATATAAAAATTAAAATTTTAAATATTTTTAAAAAAAGTAAAAAATAATATAAACTTTTGTTATTTTATTATAAAATAAAATAATATTATTTATTTAATTATTAATTTGTTTAAATTCTAGTTTTTTTTTATATTAATAAATAAAGTTTTGTATTTATATTAAAAATTTTAAATAATTTTTATTAATACACGCATATAAAAAAACGTTTATATAAGCTTTTGTTTAAAATGCTATGGCTTGTAGTTATATATATAATTTAATTAAGCTTAGCTTTATATATAAAAGCTTTAGCTTATATTTAAAAAACTTTAGCTAAGCTTAGATTTGCTGGACTTTTATTTTTTATAATATATATTTTATACTTTTATAGTGCACCTGTTATTTATATTTATATATAAAAAATTTAATTAAAAATATTATAATAATAATTATTTTAAGTTTTATATTTTAATTTAAATAAAATATATAATAAATTATAAAAGTTTTTATTAAAAAAATTATAATTAATTAATTTAATTTATAAAATTATTTATTATATAATAAATTAAAAGCTTTTAATTAAATAATATTTTAAAAATAGAATTTTTATAAATAATAATATTATATATAATTTATTTAAATATTATTATATTTAATATATTGTTTTAATTTATTAATATAATTAATATTATAATTATTAAATATAAATAAAAATATTTTAAATAATTTTATATAAATATATTTTTATATATAATAATAATAACTTTTAATAAAAACATAAACTTTAATTTAAAGCTGATTAAATTATATATTTTTATATAATTAAAATTATTTATAATAATATAATATTATTTTTATAATTTATTTATATAAAAATATAATTAAATCTTATTTTATTATATAACTTTAATATTTATAATAAAATAATATTAAAATAAAATTGCTTTTTTATATTTATTTAATATTATTATTTTATTTAAATAAATACCAGTAAAATAAACTTAAAATTATATATGCTTTTTTAAATTAATTTAATATTTTATATATATTTTAATATAAATCTTTTTTAATTTTAATTAAAAATATATTTTTAGTTTTTTAATTTATATAAAAAATTTATAATTATATTTTTATATAAAATATTTATAGTTATAATTATAAAAGTTTATTTTTAATATAATTTTATTATTATTTATATATTGTTTTTATATATTTTAAAAATAATATTATTAATATATTTAAAAAAAGCTTTTTATTTAACTAGTGCAGCTAGCTAAACAAAAATTATATAAATTAAATAATATACTAGCTTAAAGCTTTTAATGCTTATAAAACCAGAAGCTTTTTTTTAAATTTTATGTTATATTTTTACAGACTTAATATTATGCTACTTTTAGTAATCCTTACTAATTATTATATATTATATTTTTATTAATATTTTTAATATATATTTTAATATTAATATAATTTTATATAAATTAAAAATTTATATAATTTTTATTTCTTATAATTATTTATATAGTTTTATTTTTTTTATTAACAGCATTTATTTAATTTATTGAATATATTTAATTTATTTAATTTATTTAATTTATTAAATTTATTAAATTTATTTAATTTATTTAATTTATTTAATTTATTGAATTTATTTAATTTATTTAATTTATTTAATTTATTTAATTTATTTAATTTATTTAATTTATTTAATTTATTTAATTTATTTAATTTATTTAATTTATTTAATTTATTTAATTTATTTAATTTATTTAATTTATTTAATTTATTTAATTTATTTCATTTATTTAATTTATTTAATTTATTTAATTTATTTAATTTATTTCATTTATTTCATTTATTTAATTTATATAATTTATTTCATTTATTTAATTTATTTAATTTATTTAATTTATTTAATTTATTTCATTTATTTAATTTATTTAATTTATTTAATTTATTTAATTTATTTAATTTATTTAATTTATTTAATTTATTTAATTTATTTAATTTATTTAATTTATTTAATTTATTTAATTTATTTAATTTATTTAATTAATATATTAATAATAGCTTTTAACTAGCAGCCATGAGAACATATAACTGGCTGTTTTAATAAGCTGTATTTCTACAGGTCTGCGGCTACCTGGGATATTAACATGTTACCGGCTGTTTTTATTGGGTGCATCCCTGTGGGTCTGACTAGCAGGGACACTGACACGTTACCTGCTGTTTTTATTAGGTGCAGCCCTGCAGGTGGGTGGCTGGCAGGGATAGCGACACGTAACGGGCTGTTTTTATTGGGTGCAGCGCTGCAGGTGGGTAACTAGCAGGGATAGCGACACGCAACCTAGGCTTTTAATTGGCCAGTCTTTTTTGTATGGCAGAAAATCAGCAAAATTTTGACTAAGTCAACAGCCAACAGCAGTAGCAACCCTAACCCGAAAGCAAAGAGCAATTTAAAAACCGCGTTATAATTATTAAAAGCGTTAATATAAAGACAATATAAGAAAATAAAAATTAAAGTCAGTTTATTATAACTATAAAAAAAGCATTAAACATATTAGCAGTGGCTGCTGCGGCTATGATTGCTAATATAAACAATAATATAAAACTAGTTTTTAATAATATTTTTTATATTAATAAATAAAAAAGGGTTTTATTAATACTAAATTAAATTAAAATATTAATATATTTAAATATATAGTTTAAAATAATTTTAATAATTATAATAATAATAATAAACAATATATTTTTATTTAATATATTAATATTAAATAAAATCGCTGATTTTATAAAAGCTTATTTAGCTATAATTTTTTAAAACACTGTTTATAAATGCTATAAAAACATAATAAATTTTTTTAAACAAAAAAATAAAAGCATGTTAATATTAAAAACAGCATGCTTTAAAATCTTTAAAATTATATTTATATTAAAAATTAAACAACTTATAAATATATTAAAAATAGTTATTTTTATAAGCATATATATATATATTAAAAAAATAGCTAAAGCTTTTAATATTTAATAAAATAAAACCAGAGGCAATATAGTAATTAAATAATAATTAAAAACGCTTTTAACAAGAAGTTTATAAAACTAAAGCGTTAAGCTTATAAGTTATTTATATTTATTTAGTTATAAAAACGTAGATTTTTGATATGTTTTATAACAACTTTTACAACAAAATAATATAAAATAAGTTAATAAACTAATTTTGATTATATATTTTATATTTTTAATATAATAATTAATATTAAATAAAACAGAACTTGAAAATATTATAATATAAAAACTAAATTATTATAAACTTAAAGACTTTTTGTAAAATAGCTGTATTAAAGAATTATTTATTATTATTACATGTAAAAATAATTAAATTTTTAAAAAAAACATTTTAAAACTGTTATCAACGCTGTAATACTTTTTATTAGCTTTTAATATTTTAATATTTTAAAACTTGTTTATATTAATAAGCCCAAAAAATTAAAAAATTATTACATTATAATAATAAAGTTTTATAATTTTTTAGCTTATATATAACGTTATATGAACAATTTTGTCAAAATATATTAAAAATAATACAGAGCATTCATAAATAATATAATAATATTTTTAAATATTGCTAAATAATATAAAAATATATAAAAATACATTTAGGCTATTTAAAAATAAATATATAATTATATTATTAATAAAGCCTTTTATCAGGTATTTTTAATAAATTTATTTAGAGTTAAAATAAACATGTTTAAAATAATGTTATTAAAAAGCTGCGTTGTAGCAATATATAATTTAGTTTTTTTAAATTAACTAAAAGCTTTTAAATAATATAGAAGCGCGCTAAAAATTTTATATAGCTTAATTTTATATTATATAAAGCTAATTAGACTGATATAAAAAAAAAAGCTGTTTTATTAGCTAAAAATAAGCAAATAAAACATATTAAATATAAAAACTAAATAAAGATAAAACGTAAATAAGAATTGAATATTATAAATTAATTGTTTTAAAAATAAGTTTATTTAAAAATATATAAAATATTATCCATAAAAAACTATTTTATTTTATAATTACTTCTATAAAAGTTATTTTTATAAATTAATAAATTAATATAAAAAGTTTTAAAGTAAAAGTTTTTATTTAAAGCTAGAAAATATACAAAAACTAAAAAATAATTTTGGATATTAACGTTTAACTAATAATATATTTAAATAAAATGTTAATTAACGCAAAATAAATTATAAACTTTTAAAACTAAAAATAGCTTATGTAATTTAAACAATAAAAAGCTGCGTGTAATAATATAATTTAATAAAAACTAGTAATTATATTAAGAAATTATTTAATTATTAAAAATATTATTAAATAACCAAAATTAAAAATTACAGCTTTTAAATATATTAATTATAAATTAATAAATTTATTTATTTATTTGTTATAATATAAACTTTATATATAATATTTATTACAAAGGCTAAACTATATATTAAACGTTTTTAGCCTTGTAAAAACAATGTTATATATTTTAAAATCAGACAAAAAACTAATAAAAATAAACCATAACCCTGTATTAAATATAATATAAAAACAATTAAAAGCTGCGTTTTATATGTTTATATTAAAATTAATTATAAATAAAACTTCAAAACAAAATTTTTAGCAGCAGATATAAAAAATTGTAAATATATAAATAGTAAAAAATTTAAAAACATTTTTAAAAAAAAAAAGCGATGAAAACGTTGCGATTTATTTTAAGCTTAAGTATTTCTTTAATATTATTAAAAATAAACTAAGATATAATATATGTATAAATATAAAATGTTTGTATATTTTCATTAATATAATTAAAAAGATTTTAAAATAATTATACAAGGAAAAATAATATTATAATACTTATTAAATAATATAAATATAAAAACTGTTTGTAATAACTAATAAAATATAAATAATAAAAGTTGTATTAAATATTATAATATATATAATTTAAATTCAACTAATAAACAGCTGTTCATAAAAAACTAAAATTAATAAAACTTAAAAACCTGTTATTTATATATATTATAAATATAAATTTGATATTAACATTTTTCAAAATTAAACTTAAAAGCATTGTTTAATAATTAAACCAAAAGACATTATATTTTCATATATATAACGTTATAATTATGGTTTGATGCTTTATTTTAAAACATATATGTTTATTTTTGAAATATAAAAATATAAAGGAGAAAAATAAAGCATTATTTTAATTAAACAGCGTTTAATAAATAATTAAAGCATTTTTAAAAGTTTATTTTTAATAAAAGTGAAATTTTATGTTTAACTTTTAATAAAATATATAAAAATTATTTAATCTTAAAGTAATAATAACAAGTATATATGATTTATAAACAAACAGCTGATTAAAATATAAAATTAAATAGTTAAAATAATAATATAATATTATATATTTATTAAATTAAAAATAAATTACAAAAATATTATATTTTTAATAATAATGTTTAAACGTTATATATGATAATATTATATCTTTAATATTTTATAAACAGCTATTTAAATTTCAACTATTTACTATATTAAAAATATAAGTTAATTTTAATAATATTAAAAAATTTTAAACATATGTTTTTTGCAACCATTTATATTAAAACGTTTATTTAGCAACAAATTTTATTTCACCTGTAGTAAAATATCATTATAATATTAAATATTACTTGTTAAAATTGAAAAAAAATTAAGTTTATTTATAAATATATAAAAATATTATTTATTTAATTAACTATAAAAAAATCTTTGCAAAAAAATTAGAACTTTAAATAATTAAATAATAAATTAAAAATTTAACTTATAAATGAAACTTTTTAATAATTTTTATCTTTATTTAATAATTTTATAAAATATTTATATATAACTTTTAAAAACTTAATTTATTTAAATAATAAATAATGCTTTTTAAACAAATAAGTACTAAATAAAATCTTAAAAAACAAACATATATAAATCAAAATTATTTTTATATCTTATTTTAATTAAAAATAAAACACCTTTAATTATTTTATTAAATAAAAAAATGAAATTATAAATATTATTAATATATAAGAAAAAACAAATTTAATATATTAAAAATTTATTAAAATATTAAAGCTAATATTATTTATGTTTTGCTATATAAATAAATATTAAAAAAAAAATCGACCACAACTAATTATATAATAAACTTTGTTAAAATAAGAAGAATTTTTTGATTAGCGCGGCCTTTTAAGATACGTGTATAAAAAAAAACCCTTATATAAGCCCTTTACTTGGGGTGCTATACCCTGTAGCTATAGGCACAACTTAATTAAGCCTAGCTTTAGATATATGGGCTTTAGCCCACACCTAGGTAGACCTTTACTTGAGCTTAGATTTACTAGGTTATTATTTTTTATAATATATATTTTACACGCCCAGGGTGCACCTTTTAATTATACTGTGTTAAAATATTTTAATATAAAAAAAATCTTAAAATTAAAACATGCTAAATAAGATAAGGTTATTGTATATCATAACTTTAATATTATATATTGCTAAAAACTAAAAAATATAATAATAAACATTTGTTTTAAAGTAATAAAAAACTTAAAAATATAAAAACAATAAAAAATAAATAAAAGACGATAATTGTTTTTAACCTCATAATTTATAAAATGATAAAAACATATATAAAATATATTGTATAAAAAATATTATATTTTTACTGCTATTAAAAATAAAATTTATAAATATAATATTTAAAGTTAATTAACATAATATTATTTTCAATAAATATTAAAAAAGATTAAGCTAATAAAAACTTTAATTAGCTAATATTAAAAAACTTTTTACTATATAAAAAAAATTCGTTATTTTTAATTAAATAATCTAAAGATTTCAATAATTAAAAAAACTTATATAAAACTAGCAATAATATATTTAGGCTATTAAAAAAAAACGCTTGAGGCTCTGAAGTTATTAATAGTTAAAACTATACTATAAAATTCGCTAATATATAATAAACTGTTTTTATTATTTTATAAAAGTCTTTTATAATAAAATATTAAAAAACTAACTGTTTTTATTAATACTAAAATATATATAATAATATATAGTAGTTAATTTGAAAAGCTTTTTAAACATAAATATAAAGATCATATGATATTTTATATAATTAATAAATTATTAAAACTAATATAGATAATTATATATAAAAATCAGTAAAAATAAAAATACTGCCAAAATATATTATAAAAGTTTTTATAGAATATATAAATAATTAAAAATGATAATTCAAGATAAAAAAAAGCAGTTTATTGCTGATATTAGAAACAAGCTATTAAAAATCTATGGCATAAAGCTGCACTTTTTTACAGCAGAACATTACTAGTTAATAAAAGAAATAAAAACAATATATTAATAAATAAATTAATAGATGCAACTATATATTAAATATTTTCAAAAAACTAGCTTAAAACATTTCTCACTTTATATTATATAAACGTTTTTATTTTATAAAGCTTTAAAAAAGCTATTTTGAAAAAAAAATACTAATAAAAAAGCTAATAAATATAACGTTTAATTAAAAGTTTTAAATAAAAAGAACATAACAATAAAAAAACCACTTAAAAAAAAACTGTTTAAAAAAAAACTTAAATATTTATAAAAGAAATCCGCGATTATATTAAAAAACCAAAAATATAAATATAAAAAATATAATAATGAATAATTATATAAGAGAATAAATGTTAATAAAACTTAGATTTTATAATTAAAAATTATATATTTATGTTGTAAAAAAAACAGATGAACTAATTTAATAATAAGATAAAAAACTGCGAGTTTTATATTAAATAATTATAAAAATACCCAAATAATTTTTAATTTAAATAAAAAATGCTCCGACTAAAAAGAAATAATTAATAAAACGCTGAAAAAAACAAAAAAAATGTTGTTATTAAAAATCTAAAAAACAAGTGTTTTATAAAATGTTTTAAAAAGCTAAAAATATAATAATAATTAATATTTAACGGCTAATTTAAAAGACATTTTAATTAAGCAAAAAAATATTATAATAAATATTTAAAGAGAAATAAGACTATTAAAATAATTACAAAATTAAATTATAAGAGCTAAAAAAAATTATTTATTAAAATATATTAAAATGATAATATATTAGCAAATAAAACAGCAATCAAATTATAAATAAAATAGACATAATATAATAAAAAGTTTAATTAAAAAATAAGTTAAGCAAAAATTAATTAATTAATAAAATAAATACAAAATTAAAAATTAAAAACTTTTAAATTTTAATCAATTAAATATATTAAAAGTATTTTTTTACTGCTTAAAATTATTAATTTAAAAGTTTTTAGTTTAAGTTTTAAATGAAATATAAACAATTTTAAATAAAAATCAGCTTAATATATTTTTAGTTTTATGCAGCCAAAAACTCCGGCCAAGTCTTTTTATAAAAAAAAATTATTGTAGCTTACAGCTATAATAGCCTTAATTAGCCGGATAAATAAACAGCTTAGCAGCCTTTAATTAGTTCTTTAGCTAAATAAGTATAAATATAAAATAATGAACACAGTAAGCTGGTCACAAACTAAATAGCTAGTAGTATATGCGAGTAGAAATTCTGGCCGTCGGCCTTATATATAGTTTTTTTTTTTCTTAACTTTAGTTTTTTTTTCTAATATATAAGTATAGTTAGGCTTTGTTCTAATTGCCGCTATTACAGCTATTACAAATAGCTATATACTTTTATATAAAAGCTAAATATGTTTAATAATAGCTACAGTTTATAACTAATTGCTAGAATTCCAACAGTTATAATATTTAAAGCTTTTTTTATATAATAAACTATAAATAATATTCTAAAAATCTTTATATTTTTAAGTTTAAACAAAAAATGGTTGAATATATTATTTATAAATAATAATATTACAAATATATTAACCATTAATTACTTTTATAATAGATTTATGAAATTAAAAACTTTTAAATTATATAATTTAAGTAAAATATTAGGAATTAAAAATTTAATTTTATATTAAATATAAAAAAAAGAAATAATAATTATAAGACCTTTGAAGTTATAAATAAAGAAAAATTAAATATAAATATATATTTATTTTAGGAATAATTATAAAATATATTTAAAACAAAATCATTAAAGTTTATATAATTTTTATAAAATTTATAATGTTTAATATAATTTTATAGCAGTTAAAATATAAAAAATAATATTAATAAACTTAGCATTATTTAAATAATATAAAGAGAATATTTAATTAATAAAAGATTAAAATATGGAAAATTATTAATATATTTCAAAATAAAAGCATTTAAAAAAGCATAAATTAAAAATAATTATATTAAAAAGGAATCTAAAGTGTAAGTAATATTTACCTAAGATAAATAAATATAAGTTATGCTCCAGCTAAATTATAAAAACCTACTTTTATCCATTTATTTATATCTTGCAAAAGTATGAGCTAACTAAACCTTACGTCGCTGTTCGACCTTGAAAGGGCATTTGTTAAGTATTTTTCGTTTACGATCTCCCGCATCTTTTATAACTCTTGCAAAAAGGTTTCGATAGACTTTGCAACATCTACACTCGACGTAATGGGTAGCTCGTGGCCCCCGTCAAGGACGACACACTTAGCTCCATCCTGCCCTAGCACCGCGTTCACGTCTTCGACGGTCTCGGCCATGATGATCACACCATCGTCCTTGCCCAGCACGATGAGGATCTTTCCGTGTTTGAGTCCGGCACCAAGCCCCGTGTCGTTGGCAGGAGCCCCGCCCCGGGGCCGTCTCGCCTGTAAGATGCTTGAGAGTACTCTCCAATCCTCCTGTGGCGCGTAGATGGGGGCGTTGCGGATGGTGCTCAGGAAGGCCATCACAAAGCCCTCGTGATGATCGACTTGCCACGCGACTACCGATGAGACCGTCACCTCCGGCTTGGTCTTTGAAATGGCGGCACCATCGAACCCTGCCCCGCCATTGGCGTCCGCGTCCCCATTGACCATGCGCCCACCCTCTGCGACCGAGCGTGCGAGACCCGTGCGCGGGCGGATCCGTCGCCGCACCAGATGCGTGACGAGCCACTCGGGCAAGACACCCGAATCGTAGTAGAGCCAGCTCCGCCAGCCCACGTGGCGTCGGCGGATCAACCCGCAAGGGGCGATGAGACACAGCGAGCGCACAAGGTGCGGGAAGTACCTGACGAAGGCGACGCTGAGCGCGCCTCCCATGGAGTAGCCCACGAGATGGAAGCCGGGGCCCGCCGCCCAGGGGCTGGCGGACGAGGCGAGGACGAGCAGTAGCTGTGTCACGTAGAGGCGCGTGTCATAGGCGAGACCACGCGGCGCGTCAGAATAACCCCGGCCAAAGAGGTAAAGAGGTCTATGTTTATCGTCAGTCGTCGGCATGTGTTGTCGGCATGTGTCTTCGGCATGTGTCGTCGGCATGTGCCGGGGTAAAGGGGGCAGTTTACGTACCAAACATCATCACCCTGTACCCGCGGCCGGCCATCTCGTGCCCGAGATCTCCGAGCGCCACGATGGGGGTGCTAATGCCATGGACGAAGAGGATGCGCTCGCCGTGCTCGGGGCCCCATTCATAGACGCGGATTGAGCCGTACGGGGTGTCGACATCGCGGCCACCGGGGAGCGCGTCCGGGGGGGTAGGGTAGAGACCGACGCTGCTGTTCCGAGAGGGTTGGGACAACGGTCTTCTTCGGAGACGGGGCATGCAGGAGGGTGCTGTGGCTTCGGGCGTGTCGCCAAATCAGCGTTGCCGCGGAGATGCACGCTGCTGCGGCGACCACGAGGCCCGGGGCCAGAGTGGTCGGCCGCTTGGCCCCGACGGCGAAGGCGAGGTTGAAGTAGCCCATTCGCTTCGTCGGCGGCGCTGCGGCAGAGTCAGAGTGGAATTATAGAAGACGGGTCTCTGCACTATAGAATACTGGTTACATGGATAAACCGTCATGCTTCGGTACGATGCGCGACCATGAACCATGAGAGTCAAAGCGCGCCCCAGAATCTAATATCGGGCGTCGCAAGCTGCCTAGGTAGCCCCGGGGTTGTCTATATCGTGCATACCATCTACCATATACCCTGAGCTTGTATGTAATGTATATGTGGACTTACTAACTTAATCTAACCTACTTAGCCTAGGGACCTACCTACCTGTTAGTGGAGATCTCGGTATTATCAGCAATTGGGTTGGGGTCACCTCACCATGGATGGATCGTAGGATAGCAGCAAGATGGTAGAGTAGATTTAGGTACCTAGGTAGGTAAGTGACTATTTGAGGTATTTAGCTACTAAGTTGAACAGACCGTTTTACTGCATCGGCATGCCAACCAGCTAGGGATTCATCCCGCTCTTACACAAAGTTCAACCCAACTGCGAAAATCAGTGGTCATCCAATCGCCTACACAACTCAGGCAATAGCGAAGCAAGTATATATCCCTAAGATCCGCAGTGCCGCCAATAGCAATTGGGCCACAGACTTCGAAGTAATCGTGACGGTCCAGGGCAAACCATAGCTCCCAGTCCTCTCCTTTAGCGATGATTACAGGCACAGCCAGGTTGCTCGTGCTGTGGAACTCGCCCACCCGGGTATACCAAGCGGCCAACCAGATGCCTAGCTGCGCCCGAGCTTCGGAATACCCCCTACTATCGACCTTGGTCTCGATAAAGACGCCGCTGGGCTTGGTCCGTAGGGGCCCGTAGGTAGAGTGGTTGAAAGTTTGCGGTTGTAGCCTGGCTACAAACTCGCCAATGAGGTTGCTGAGGGGGTCAGCGGGGTCTGGCTTTAGCAGCAGCGCATAGTCGATCATCTTGCTAGCAAGCGGTAGTTCAAGATCCAGCTCCGGTCGTGCTAGTAGCTGGAACCGTTGCGCGATATTGGCGCGAGTAACGTTCTCAACGCTGACGTCGGGGTGGTCGGCTAATCCCAGCTCCAATATGCGTCCGTGGATATGTTCATTCCACGCGGCTTCCGACCTCGGCTCAATACAAAATTGGATAGTCGTTGTTACTATTTTCTGCAATGTTCCCAACTCGTCTAATAGATTAAGTTTGTGCAACAGCTCGTCTTTCCCGTCCCATCTTGCCGCTTGTGCGGCGATTTCTGTTCCCCCTTGTTCTTCTGCTTGGTATTCAACGTGATTGCATATGCTTGTTAACATCTGTCGCCGTCGCTGATCTGTTAACTTCCTTACGTCGTCGCTCGCAATTCTGTCGGCGGGGGTGGATTTCGTAGTTAGGGTGCGGTTCGCAAACATGTGCTCAAACTCTTCATCGTTATTCGCGTACGGCCCAAGCTCAGGCAACAGAAAATCTCGAATCTCAAGCGGCAGGATCCCTCTTGATGACTTGTATTTACCACAAATACGCTTGAAAAGTTCAAAGGATCCCTGACTTGCTGAGGCCAAGGTAACAGCTAGCTCACTTGTGCGCTGTTGGGTAAACTTGACGGGCTTCTGTAGCTGACGCAGGTGTTCGGCGCGCTTGACTGGGCTCCTCGAACGCGTCGACCGCGTGCTCCGGCTGGTTGCGGACATGGACGTGTGGTTCGGCCGAGTCGGACTCCCATCACCATTCCGGACTAGTTGGTAATACGTCTGTGTTGTTAGAGTTCTCTTGGCTCGTGGTGTTTCTTGAGGGTCAGAAGTCGACTCAGCCGCGCTGCGTCTATTTTCTCCTGTAGCTTCAACCATGGCTGTTGGGCTTGAGTTCCCCTTGCCAGCGACAGTTGTTTGCATACTCTCATTGTCGTTGTTAGCATTGCCCTGCTTTCGGCGACTCCTTCGAGGAACATTTGAGTCCATGTCGGTTAATACGGGTCGTTTGCGCTTGCGATTCTCCTTTGAAATGGGCGGGTTCGCTGGATATTGATTAACATCCTGCACCCAGGCTTGGATTATGTCGGGTCCCATCTGATATTAATGGACTAAGCAGAGCGTACAATCGCGGTCGT
This sequence comes from Rosellinia necatrix, assembly GCA_021209875.1. NCBI lineage: Eukaryota > Fungi > Ascomycota > Sordariomycetes > Xylariales > Xylariaceae > Rosellinia > Rosellinia necatrix. The sequence goes on along the minus strand of JAGYVD010000001.1, from coordinate 7,141,232 downwards.
GTACGATGTCTGGCACCTTCGTCTTAGATCTATGGCGGCCTTATCGTATGAATATCGTGGTGACATGTGTGGATGTGTTGATGCCTAATAAATACGCGTTCTTCTGTTGTGTTATAGGCCAAAGGGTTTCTGGGGCTGCAGCTTGTTGTTCAGAGGGCCAATGGGGACCAATGCTGAGATTCAGGAATAGCAGCTACCCTAGGCAACCATAACGCACCTATGGGGGCGACACATATAACTGGGGCAACCAAATTCAATATGAAAGCCACTGTAAGGGGATGTAAGACGGTCTGTGCGTGTGGGCCACGATACCGATCCACCTTTTACCCAAGCTTAGAGAATAGCTTTTAATGTAATATATTGTTATTTTTTATTTTAATTTTAACATCTTGTTAAATCAGTTTTTAATTTAATAGTAAGTATTTGTAAAATCTTCAATAAAAATTAAAAATTATAATAAATTGAAAATTAAAAATAAATTAATATATCTATAAATTATAAAATTAAAATATTTTTTAAAAGTTTAGTTATATATACCATACCTACCTATAGACCTATAGTTATGACCTATTTATAAAAATCTGTTTAATTATATAATAAGCTGTGCTTAAAAATATATTTATTAAAATAATACATAAAGTTTATTTTTAATTAAATAATAAAAGTTATAAATAATATATATATAGCTAATAAAATATAAGATTATAAAACTAGCTAGTTTTAGCTATATTAATATAAGTTGAATAATTAATTTATAAACTGTTTAATAATTATTTAAAATCAAAATTTATAATAGTTTATTATATTAGTTTATATATTAATATTTTTATAAAAACTGTTTTTAATATTATTATTTTTTAATATTTTTTAAACAAAATTACAAGCTAGTTATGAATTATTTTTAATTTTTATACTTGAATTTTAAATTTATAAATAAAAACTTTTTTGATTTAAAAAAGAGTTTTTTTTTTTAAGTTTTGTTTTATTTATGAAGTTTTATTTATATATGAATATATATTTGTGATAGTAGTGTGGAACGGCTTGGCAGTTAAGCCAGAAATCCCTATTTTAGGGATCTTTTAAACAGAGGATGCATATTTGGAAAATATAGTTCTAATGCTGTATTTGCAAGCGCTGCACGCGCAGGCTAAAAATAGCTTTTAAAATTGTTTTATTATATAATTAATATATATAAATATTAAGCGTTTATTATATTAAATAAAAGTTTTTAAGAAGTTTAATTATTTATATTAAATATTTTAAAAATATTATTATATTTTTAATAATTAATGAATCTTTTATAAATTTATATTCATTTTATTTAAATAATGAGCTTAATTTGTTATTAAAGTAGTGTTTTTGTTCAAAAGCTGTAATTTATTTTATTTTAAAATATAAAATTATTTATTTAAATTTTTATATAGTTATTATTATTTATTTTAATTAAATTCTTTATATTTTTGATTTAAACATTTTCTTTTTACTATAGCTTTTAAAATAAATATTATATTATTTTTATTTTTGTAATAATAGTTTTAATTATAATAATTAAAATAAATAATTTTTGAAAACTATTTATAACTAAAATCGTTAATATATTTATTTAAAATATTATATCAAAATAAATAATTTAACGTTTATTAATTTTAATAATAAAAGCTTGATATATAACGTAAATTTATTTTTATGTAATTAATATGAGATTTAATAACAATATATTTTAAAGAAATCACAAAAACTATTATATAAAAAAATATATATATAAAAAGCTTTATATAAAAGTTTTAATTATAAAAACTATTTAATATTTAATATTTTTAAACTTATTATTTAAAAATTACTACTAAATGTTTATATATTTAAAAAAGAATTTTGTTTAATTTTAAAATAAAAGTTATTTTTAATCACGTTATATAATTATCTATAAATAAATTAATAAAACTGTTAATATTATATATATAAAAATTATTATTAATATAAATATTAAAAACTTTAATTTAATGTTTAAAAACTTAATTTTTATTTTATATTGTCACAATTAGTGTCCTTTATAAAAGCCATGCGCCTAGTTAAGGTCCTATATATATATTAATCAGATGATAAAAAACAGAAAAAGCTATCTAGGTAGAAATTAGGTATATATTTGTTTATAAGTGCACAGATGCTAGGTCACGTGCTGGACGTAAATGTTGTGGCCCTTGGCCCACAAGTAGAAAAACCTTTCCAGGTGGGTCCTAGTCAGGGGTGTGTAGGTATTCGTGGCATCTGTGACTTATATAATATAATTTTCCCTGTTTTAGTTTTTATTTAATTTGTTATTTAATAAAAGTATTAAGCGATTTTATAAAAGCTTGTAAAACCTAAGTTGCAATAATACTATAATGAAAATATATATATATATATATATATATTAAAAAGCAGTAATTTTGAAACTTTTTAATATAAATAAAATATTGGCAGCAAAAGTTTTTTTTGCAGCAGTAAATGATTATATAACACTTAATTAAAAGCAATAATAATTTATTGTATTGATTAAAAATAAGCTAATAAAAAAATGGTTATTTTAATAAAATGTAATAAAACTTTGCATGTTATAATTTAAAAATATACGCTAAAAAATAAAAGGAATAAGGTAAAAATAGTAGCAAGTTTAACATGCTAATAAACACAAAACAAATTTTTAGCTAATTTAATAATATATATAAATAATAAAGCTTAAAAACCATGTTAAAATAATTTAGCTAGCTATAAAAATTATGAATGCTTATATTTAAATAACGCTAGAAATATTTATTTTTAGCGTTTTGAACTTTATAATAAGCTTTAGTTTATAATTAATAAAATTAAGGTTATAAAAATTCAAAAAATTAAAAAGCTGTAGTTTTATATCTGCTATAAAAACTTCTATAATAAAATCGCTAGTTAAAATTAAAGAAATTACTGAAAAAAAACTAATAGTTTAAATAATATAATAAACTTTAATAACAAAAAATTAATTTTTTTAATTTTATCGTAATTTTTATAACAATTAATTCAACTTTATAAAAGAACTTGCTAATAATTAGAAAAATATATTTGAATAAATAATATATTAAGTAGTAAAAGCCAAGTTATTATAACTTAGATCTTTCATTTTAATTAAAAAAAATTAACCACAATATATTATTTAGTTTTAAAACAAAATTAATGATAAAGATAATATTTATTCATATTGTTTTAAGAAAAAGTTTTTATAAAAATTATTTTAAAAGATGGTTAAATTAAAAAAATCTAAGGTTATAGTTTTAATGATTTATTATATTTTAAAAATATAAAAATGATGTTTTAATGATTAAATTTATTAAATATTATAACCTAGTTTTTTTTAACATAACCCTAATTTTTAATATCTAAATAAGAACTTTATATAAAATATAAATAAAATATAATAAAAATATTTTGAAAATATTTTTAAATTAATTATATTTAAATAGTTTTAATATACTTGAGCTTATAAGCTATTTGAAAAAACTTCATGCTAAAAATAAATTTTAAAGCTTTTTAAAATTTATAATTAGAACATGTAAAAAATATAGTTTATAAATAATAACATATAAAGGTTAAAATATCAAAATTAATCACGCTTTATATATTAAATATAATATAAGAAATATTTAAATAATCTTTAAATAAAAAGCTGTTTAATAGTTTTAAAAGTTATATTAACAATTATTTAATTATTTAATAAAATATAACAAATTAAATTAAAGTGTAATAATTCAAAACAAATGTATTAATTTAATTTACATATATTCTTTAATAAATAAAACTACTATGTTAGTTTTTTTAGTACTTACATAATTTATATATTAAACAAAAACATATTATCAGCTGATTGTTTATATTATCAAAAATAATTGCAATATTGTTATACTAGTTTATATAAATAAAATTTAATGTAACTTTTAATTAAAAATAACAGATTTTATTATAAACTTTTTTACTTTATATTAAAAAGCTTATGCAAAATATTAAATAAATTAATAAAAAAATGCCTAAAAGAATAAATAAACGGTTTAATAAAAGCTGGCTTTTTATTAAAACTCAAGCTGAAAATAGTTTAAACATCTGGTTAATTATATAATAAAAACTTTTTCAAAATTTAAATGTTTTATATCTTTTATTATATATTTGTATATAACTTAATATAATATTATTAATAATATAACCTTGCTTACATAAAGATATTAACAAATAACTTATAATTAAATTAAAGCAGAATATATATATATAAATAATATATATGTTTAATAAAAAAGAACTGTTTGTTAAATTGCAGTAAATATATAAAATTAAAATTTGATCTAATATTAAAACTTTAATTAAATATAAAATAATTAATTTATATTGTAGATAAGTTTTTAATTATATAAAATAATTATCAAGAGAAATGTTAAATTTAATAAAAAGTTGTTTTAGTTTCCAAAAAAAACCTAATTATTAACATTAAATAAACAGTAAACAAAAAATTAAAGGGTTTTAATTTAAATAAATATATAACAGTATGAAATAAATAATAAATAAAAGATTAAAAATATATTATAAATAGTTTTTAAATATAAAAATGTGAGAAATATCTTGATTTATACCCTGGTTAATTAAATTAATAAGCATAAATTAAAAGTAAATATGCCGGCAAAGCAGATTTTAAGCTAAAAACTAGTTTGTTAAATATAATAACAAAAACTTATTATTTTAAAAATAATTTTTAAAGTTAAAATAGCGTTAATAAAAAGCTTTAAAAATATAAAAGGTATAACATGTAAAAAAACAGTTATTTATAGTATTTTAAAAACGTTATAAATATTATAATAATAAAAACGTTAATTATTAAACAAAACAGTAAAAAATTAATTTTTGCGCGTTAAACAAATAAGAAAAAACTAAAAAAAAGTTGATCAAAATAAAAATATATTTATTAAATATTTGTATATATACAGAGATTAAACTATAAAATTAAATATAAAACATGAAATACAAAATAAAAAAATAAAAAAAAATTTAATATTTATTATATCAATATATATATTATTAAAAATAAACTTTTAAAAATTATATTGAAAATATTTTTATAAAAATACTTTTTTAAAATTAATAAAAATTTATATGTTAAAAATTATAAATATAAAATATTATATATTATATTTATAGCTATAATATAATAATATAAAACTAACGGATTAAAAACTAGGTTAAAAAATCAAATATATTAAAGTAAATTTATTAAAAAAAGTTAATAAAATAAAAATGCTTACAAATTATTTTTTAAAACAACTTTTTAAAAGAAATATATATAAAAAATACTGCTTCTATAAAAAACAATTTATACTAATAGTTTTAATAAAAAAATAAAAATACATCATGATTATTTAAATAAATATTTATATGAATTTAATAGAAAAATCTTTAAAAAATCTATAATTAAAAATATTCATATAAAAAATCAATACATAATACATATATTTAAATTAATATATACTATTAACAAGGATATATTGGGGCCCTGTATGGTGATCTAGTGAAAACGGCGAATTACAGGTAGAAGGAAGTACTGGCGATGACAGCCAGCCGAAGGCTGGCTAGAAATAGCCAGTGGGCTACCCTTATCTAATCTATGGCGGGCCCGGCTAGGCCCTGCGGGCATAGCCTAGCCTAGGGTAGGTCCTTTAGACACCCCCTATCGGGCTGTATCAACTATAATATTTTTAGCAAATTATTTTTTTAGTTATAATGATAATTAATATATATTTTAATTTCAAAATTAAATAGTTTAATATAATATTAATACTTTTAAATATTTTCAAAAGCAATAAACATTTTATTATATATTTAATATTAAATAGTTTTATATAAAAAACAAATTATTAAATAAAGTTTTATATAAGTTATACAACTTTTTTGTTATAATATATAATCTTTTTAAATATTTTTAAACATTTTAAGCGGATTATATTTAATAAAAACTATATTTATTTTATATTTTAAATTATAAAATTTTAATTTTATTTTATAAAAACTGTTTTTAGTTCTATATAAAAAATAATAAAAACTAGGCAAAAATTATTAATAGGATTAAAAAGCTTATACGTTTAAAAACAAAAACATATTGTTAATTTTAAAAATTAAAATAATTTATAATTATATAAATAAGACATTTATATCAAGATATAATTAATATATTAAAAAAATCACAGCTTAATTAAATTTAGCTAAAAATCTTTACATTTCAAAAATATTACTTTTACATAAAAAGCTGCTAAAATATATAAACTATATTTCAATCCAAAAGTTAAAACATATTAGAAAAGAATTAGCGTCACATTTTATATAATAATTATATTATAACTAAATATAACGTTTATAGCTGTATCATTATGAAAATACTTTATAAATTTAAGTTTAACCTATATAAAAATAATTAATTAAATAATTTATGATTTATATTACATAAGATTGACACAGTCAGAAAGGGGGGCTCTTTATCTAGTTAGCGGAGCTAGCTAGATAAGATTTGTGTAGCTTAGATAAGGTAATCTAGCCTAAAAGGCTTCTGGTCCCGCAGGGACCAGAAGCCTCCATCTAATCTACATCACACTTTTACAGACTTAAACAACACTACGCCTAGTAAACTATGCTAAAAATCTTTTAAAATTATATATAAAAATAAAAATCTGGCAGCCCAAGCTTTGTTAATAGTAAAGAATATATTATTTATCAACCATATAAAAATTAAATGTTTTTTATATAAATATATTATATTTTTATTGCAAACTATAATATTCCAAAAAACTATTAAATAAAATCTCATGTTAACTTTTATAATAAACACTAAAATTATTATTATAACCTATATATGTCAAAAAAAAATAACAGCTTTAAAATCCTTGGTTAAAAATTTTATTTTAAAGTTAAAAAAAATATAAATAATTTATTTTAATAATGTTGAAACTCTTTATTTAATAATTAATTAATATAAAAGAAATATTATAGAGCTTAAACATATAAATATATAAAATATATAGCGTAAATAAAAATGTTAAAAAACGTTATTTATGAGAAAATACTTTTTTATTAATTAAATACTAATAAATAGTTTTATAAAAGATTTTACATAAATATAATAAGCTATGCCTGAAGGTATACTTATTAGGGTAGCAAATAAAGTTTATTTTTTGGCTAAATAGCAGAAGTTATGAATAATATATATATAGCTTATAAAACATAGTTTTATAAAGCTGGTTAATTTTAGTTGTACTAGTTTAGGTTTAATAATTAGTTTATAAACTATTTAATAATTGTTTAAAATAAAAATATATAGCAGTTTGTTTATATTAGCCCGTGCGTTAATACTTTTTTATAAATACTGCTTATAATATTATGTTTTTTTTTTACGTTTTTTTAGAAAAGTTGTAAGCTAGTTATAAGCTGTTTTATAATTTTTATACTTATATTTTAAGTTTATAAATAAAACTTTTTTCTAGCTAAAAAAAAAGTTGTTTTTATTTATAAATTTTAATTTATATATAAATATATATTTTTATTAATTTAATCTGTTAAAATATTTTAACGCTGTTTATAAGCGTTTTATAATATTACTTTTTTTGTTTATTACTTGCTAGTTTTTATATGCTTTTTAAATACTTTAAATATTTACGCCCGACTGCTTTTTAAAATTCTGCCGGGCCTTACTTTTTACTGCTTTATATACAGCTATATAAAGCTTTTAAACCGCTTCTTTTTTCCTTTTTTTTTTTTTTTGTAATAATAACTAGTTTTATAAATTATTTTAATTCTCGCGGTATGTTAATTTATTGTTTAAGCTGTTTATAAATCGATTTTATTTTATTCTGCGGGCTGTTTAACGTTTTATTATTAATATTATATTTATTTTTTATTATCGCGGCCAGGCTTTATTTTTATTTATATTTTAGCTAGCTTGTTAGTTTAGCCTGCTAGCGCAACTATATTTTTTTGTTTATTAAAAGTCGGCTTTAAGCTGTTTATAATTTTTTTATTCATTAATTAAATAATTGTTTTTTATTATATTTAAACAAACTGTTTTTAGCTGTTATTTTTATATTAATTCTGTTAATAAAAAACAGTAATAACGTTTTTTTAGTTTTATTTGTTAACTTTTTTTTTTTTTTTATATTTAACGCTGCTTTTATCTGTTTATAAATTTTATTAACTAAGTTCTAGCGTTATTTACCCTTTTTCCTTTTTTGCTTAGCTTTTTTTTATTTTTTTTTATTTATTTTTAAAAGTTTTTTTTTTTTTAAACTGTTTACGCGTTATTTATAATAGCTTTAAAAGCTTTTTTTTAAGTATTTTATTATAAGCTAGCTTTTTATTAATATTTTCTGGAGCTTTTTTTTTTGCTTTATTTATAAGCGCGTTATATTATATATACGTTATATTAATAAGCTAATAAATAACAACTTTTTAGCTTTTTATATTAATTAAATTAGAAGTCTATTTTTTTTTTATAAGCTTGTTATAAATTAATTATAACAAAAACGCGCTATTATATATTATATACGTTATATATACAAAAGAAAATATTTTAAAATAAATTAACTATTGTTACAGCAGCTTATATTTTATATTACTACTTTTTATAAGCAGGTTTTTAATAATTTTAAACTATATTAAATATTTTTATATTTTATTAAAAACGTTTATGTATATAATAAATCTATTTTTCTAAGTTTTTTTTTTTAATTATTTATTATATTTTTATAAGCTTTTAAACAATTAAAATAATTTTATTAAAACTTGCTCAAATTTTTAAAATGTTTAGCTTATATTAATAAAATATTAAAAATAAGTTTTAATTTTAATAACCATTATTTATGCTTTGCTTATATATTATATAAACAAATTATTATTATTATTTAAAATTATATTAAACAGCTTTTTAAATAATAAAAAATTAAAACTTATTATATAAATATTTTGCCCGCTGCTTATATTTTATTTATATATTATTTATATTTGATTAAAAAATAATAAAAATGCTTTAAAAATAAATGATAATTTATATATTTTATCGCAGTTTATAAAATAATTTATAAACTTTTAAAAACTATTATTTTTGTATAAAACCTTTTTTAAGTTTATATAAACCGCGCTAAAAATATAAGCTTTATTTTAATCTTAGTTATAAAAGCTTAAAAATAAATAAAAATTAATTAAATTTTAAAATAATATAACAAGCTATATAGCTACAGCTGTTATTAATAAAACTTTAGCAGCTATAGCTGCGTTTTTTTTATTAAATATATTACCTGCTTTTACGCTAGTTATTAATAAAGTTTAAAAAAAAATTAAAACTTAATAATAAAAAATTAAAATAAATTAAATAGCTTAAATATTATTTATGCCGCGCTTGTTATTATTTTATTTAAAACTTATATAAAAAAAAGTATAAAAAATTAGCTAGTTTTATTTAATAGTTTTTTTATAGTTTTTAAATTATTTATAATATGTTTACAAGCTAATTTTGCTTATAATTAAAAAATATAATATGTTATATTATATATTTATTTTATTTGTTGTTTTTTACGTTATATTTTTAAGCTGTATTTTTTCATTTTACGTTAAATTTATTATTATTTTATATATTTTTATATTTTTTTTAAAACGGTTTTTATTTAAGTTTTTAAAAGTTTTTAAAAGTTTTTTAATAAGTTTAGCATATTTTTTATTTTATAACTAGTTTACCAGCTTTTTATATTTTTTTAATCTAATTAGCTTTTAATATTTTTTGTTTTTATTTTTGTTTTTTAAGTTTTATTGTTGATATAAAAAACCTGGGTATTATTTAATGTTTAAAAAGCTAAAATCTATTTTTATATAATATATAAACTTAATCTAAAACAGTTATAAATCTTTTTGAAATATTTAATTTTATTATTTAAAAACTAATTATTTTAATAATATAATATTTAATATATAGCTATACTAATTTTTAAAATAATTATAACGTTTATACGTTTTTAAAAAATAGCTAAATAAAATCTTAAGTTTTAAACTTATTAATTAACATACGCTATTTATTAGGAGCTTTGTTTTAATTTTATTACGTTATAGCTATAGCTGCTTAAATAAATTTTATGCTGTTTTTTAGTTTTTATATAAATGCTGCGGCTAAAACTTATAAATTATAAGCCAGTTGCGCTAAACGTTTAATTATTAATATAATAGCTATATAATATTTATAAATTTTAAAAAAAATGCTTAGCTTAATAATTATAATGTTTTAATTATTTATAGCAAATATAGCTTTTAAAAATAACGTAAGCTAGTTATTTTAAATATATATAACGTATGCTTATAAATATATTAGGATTTTTAGTTTGTTTATTTTACAGCTCTGTTTATTTTTAAGTAATAAATAATAAATAAACGTTATTAAATACTTATTAATAAATATATTTTATGCTAAAAATAATTAGTTTAGTTTATATTTCTGTTATTAATTATAGCTATAAAAATTTATAATAACGCTGATAATATTATATAAACTGTTTAACATAAGCTTTTATTTTTATTAAAGCTATTATTTTTAATATAACAGCTTTATTAAATTTATTAGTAATTATTATTAAATTAATGCAATTTTTTAGTTTTTATTAGTAAATCTATTATAAAATCTATTAAAAGTTTGCTTTAATATTATTTAAAAACTAGTAATAAATATAACAAGCTTTATTTTTAGTTTTTTATCTTATTTTTCTGCTGTAAATATTATTGTTATAAACAAAATATTTTATATTTTTTAAAACCGCCAGCCAAAATTTTTTTAGATATTATTATAATAATTTTTTTAATGAAAATATTTTATTAAATATAAGTTATAAATATTTTATATTATTTTTATTTAAAAAGTTTTTAATTAGACAATTAAAAGTAGTTGTAAAATTTTAGCGCGCTGCGCAGGTCTAAGTTATATTTAGCTATTAATGCGTTAAAATTTAACTTTCAAAAAAATATATGCGCTTTTTTATATAACGCAAGTAATACGTGCGTAGCTTAAGTTTTTTTTAAAAATAATATTTTGAACATTAGTTAAATTTTTATAATTAAATATTTTTTTAAAAAATTAATACGTTTTTTAATTTATTTATTTAAATAGTTTATAGTTGGCTTAAAAAAAACTTAATAAATAGCTATTTATTTTTTAAAAGCTGTTTATTTTGTCCGGCATATTTTTTGTTTTCAGCTTTTTTTAAAAAGTTCTAGTTATATTTTAATAGCGCGTTTATTTAACTATTTAAGCGTTTTTATAAAACTTTAAAGTAAATTTATTTTTATTTAATTTTTAGCTTAATAAACCGGCTTTATAATTAATTTTTAATAATTATTAAATAAATAAAGTTTTTATAATTAAATATTATAATAAAAAACATGTTTATATTATGAAATTTAATATGTTAAGTTCATATACAGCTTATAATTATAAAAAGTTGTTTATTATAAATTTTATAGTTAATTTTATAGTTATAAAATAATATACATAATATATAACAAGTTATAGTTTTTATTTTGTTTTAACTAGCTTAAATATTTTTATAAAACTATTTTAAATAGACTGCGTTTATAAAAGTTTTTTATGAACATTAAAATAAGCTAATATAAGTTTGTTGATAAAAATATTTTTAAATATTTTAAAAGCTACGTTTTACAAATTTTTATTTTAAAAATTTTTTTTAGCGTAATTAATAAAACCGTTTTTTTAAATAATTATTTTAAAATTTTTATAAAAATCTATAAAGCTTCAAAATTTTTATATATTTTTAAACAATATAAAAACTTTTTATTTATATATTAAATATAACTTTTCAAAATTTATATTAATTTTGTTACCTGTTTTGTAATAAATTTTAAATATTTTATAATAAAAACTTTAAATTTGCTTTTCTTAATCTTTAAATAAAAGCTAGCGTTTATAAAACGGTTTAAAACTTATTTAATTTTATAATAATAATTTATTTAAAAGTTTAAAAAAATAAAAATATATTATTAATATATATAATATAAAAACAATTTAAAAACTTTAAAGCATATTATTAACATAGTATTAAAAAGTTGTAAAATTTTATATAAGCTAAAAATATTTTTAGTTATTTAAACAGTTTAAACTTAGTTTAAAAAACTATTTTTTATTGAGTTTTTTTTTATATCCTGATTTTATATAAAATGAATTTAATGTTTAATTTAATAAACAATTTACTTCATAAAAGAATTTTAAACGGTTTTAAATTAAAAAAAAATACCGGTTTTTTAATAATATTATTAAACGTTTTATTATTATAATAAAAATAAAAGTTGTTATTTAGCTTTTATATAAAAAACGTTAATATATCTGCTAACAAGCTGTTTATATATATATATATTTTATTTAATAATTTAATATAAGTTTTTAAAAATAAAAGTTTATATAACTAATTTTTTTTATTTTTATATATTTATATTTAAATATATTTTATAATCTCTTTTAAATACTTAAAAATAAATCTTATATTTTATATTTATTAAACAAATTAGCTTATTTTTTAATTTATTTAAAAGCTTTTTAAGACGCGCTTAAAGCTTTTAAATTAAAAGTTTAGCTTATTTAGGCGATTATTATAAAAAAACTTTTGATAGCTTTTATTTAAGCGTTTTAGTTTTATTTCTTTTTTATTTTTTATAAAAATAACAGCGTTAATGATAAAAATAATTTAAACTATTTTAATAATTTTTATTTAATTTATATATATTTTTTCATAATAATTATATTGTTTATTTTTTTATCTTTATATAATATTTATAAACAATATATATTATTTTATATTTTTAACTAAAATTTTTTAACATTAATAAATTTTATAACTTTTTATTATATATATATATATTTATTTTATATATTTGTTTATATTTATATTTTAATAAATTATTTTATTTATTTTTTAAAGCTATTTATAAGCTTTTTTTATTAGCTAGCTAAAAAGCTTTATTTTTATTTTTATATATAATAACTTATATTTTTAACATTATTTTTATTAATAATTACGTAATATTTATATTTTTAATTAATTAAAGCTTTTTCGTATTATATTTTTTTATAAATATATTAATTATAAAAACAACCTGTTTATAAGCTGTTTCATTATAGTTATTTTTTTTTAAATTAATATTAACTTTTAAAAGTGTTTTTTTTACAAAATTACTTGTTTTTTAACTTTTTCCCGTGGTTTAAACTTAATGTTTTTTTTTATTTTTATGTTGCTTATATAAATGATTAGCCTGCCTGCCGGCTTTATAAAATATAATTTAATAAAATAGCCTACTTTTTTATATCATAAGCAGTTTTTTTTGGTTTTTTTGGGGCGCTTTTTTTTTTTTTTATAGCTTAAATAGTTTAAACATTGTTAAAAAAGTTTTATTAAATAATAAATTAAAAAAAAAACAACTTTAGTTATTTTGATATTTTTTTTAAATTTATGATTAAACTTTTATAAGTTATGCTATGTTTATATTTATTTTAAGCGCTGACTTTAATATAATAATTTAATAGTTTTTTTAACTTGTTTATTGTTTTTAAAACCTGATTAAAATAAGTTTAATAATTATTAAATAGTGATAGGCTTATAAAAACTTTTTTAAGCTTATTGTTTATAATTTTAAAAAAATTAATAGTTTATTGTTATTTATTTAGCTTATTTTATTTAATTTTAATAATAACTATTTAAATGAAAAAATATATATAAAAAATACTAATTAATGTTTTAATAAAATATATACCGCTTATAAATAAAAATATAATTTTATTTAAACCATTATAAATAGTTTTAATATATTGTAAAAATATTTTTAAATTAATTTTTATGTTAAAATTGTTTATAATTTAAAATAATTTAATAATAATTTATATATTATTTTTAAACTGTTTATAAATGCTATATTATTTTAATTTATTATTATTTATAAAATTTTTGTTTATTTATAATTTTTTAATATAAACTTTTTTATATAGTTCACTTAAAACAGTTTTTATAAACATTTTAAACTAAATCAAAATTTACGTTTAAACTTTTATAACTAAGTTTAAAAAACTTAATATAATTTAATAAATAATTATAAAATAATATTAAAAATTAATATATTAACTATTTAAAATGGTTTTTAAACTGTTTATATATAGCTTTAATTTAGTTTTGCTAATAAAACGTTATTTTTAGTTTTAAATATATTAAATTATGATTATTACATTTCATAGCTTACATTAAAATAAATTCTGCTTTATTAATTAAACGTAGCTTTTAAAAAACTTTTAATGAATTTATTCTAAATTTAGTAAAAGCTTTAAAAAGCTAAAAAAATATATAATAAGCTTTGTTTAAAAATACACTTGTTAAAATAACAAATAAAATCTATTTTTTAACTAAATAGCAAAAAATATAAACAGTATATATATAGCTTATAAAACGCTGTTTTATAAAGCTGGTTAGTTTTAGTTATTTTAGTCCAAGTTTAATAGTTAGTTTATAAACTATTTAGCGATTATTTAGGATAAAAGTATATAACAGTTGGCCTATATCAGCCCGTGCGCTGATACTTCCTTATAAGCACTGCCTATAACATAAATATAATTTAAATATTTTCAAGTTTTATTGCACTAGAATAATTTATATTGTTATATATGAAAAACTAATGAACTGCCGCCTTAAACATTTAATAATTAATTAAAAAAACTAAAAACATCAAAATATTTAAAACCTTTTAATTTTATTCGACTTTTAAAAATGTGTTTTTGTTCATTTTTAATTTTTAGCAGGATTTTTTAAATTATTAAATTTTTGAAATATATTAAAAAAACGGTTTAAAAATAAATTATGATCACCTTTGTAAATAACGATTTAAAATATAAGCTGCATAATAAAAACAAGCAGAAAGATTATAATAAAATAAAAGAAGACAATATGAAAAAAATAATTAGTTACAAAAATATCAGCGTTTAAAGCCGTTAAAATATATAAAAACCAAAAAGATTTATAAAAATAAATATTTTTATAGCTACAGAATTTTTTTTTTTTTTTAAATATTAAAGGTTTAACGCAGTAAAATTTTATAAGATGAAATAATCTTTTTTTAAATTAATTAATAATTAATAACAGCTGATAATAATGATTTATTATAATATTAAGAATAAAACAAAAAATATAACAAGATTATTGAATTATAAATGAAATATATAACAAAGCAATTTTATATTATTAATTATATATTTAT
The DNA here is from genome assembly GCA_021209875.1 of Rosellinia necatrix. NCBI lineage: Eukaryota > Fungi > Ascomycota > Sordariomycetes > Xylariales > Xylariaceae > Rosellinia > Rosellinia necatrix. The sequence continues at coordinate 7,125,917 of JAGYVD010000001.1, read as the reverse complement.
TCATTAATTAAAATATATGAAATATAATATAAACAAAAAATATAACGCTAGAATTCATGATTACGTTTTATAGTTTTATAATATAAAGCCTTTAATTTATTAATAAAAATAAAATTAATATGGTTTCAATAAGATATGTTTTAAACAATATTTATTAATTTAAAATATAAGCAAAAAATAAAATAAAAACGGCGTTAATAGCAGCAGTAGCAGCATTGTTTAATATAATATATTTTATTTAAAAAGAATGAATAAAAATAATATATATAAGTATATAAAGTTTAACAGCAGTATTTTAATAATATTAATAATAACAAACTTGTAAAAAATTCCACATAATATTTTTTGCCTATTTAAATTTAAATTTAAATTAAATAAACTTAATAGAAATCATTTTAAAAAAAACGCTTTTAATATAAATGTGCTTGTTTTTTAATTTTATATATTATATTTAAATTAATTATAAATCAATAAATAAAAATATTAAAAATATTATTTATAGCAATATTAGCTGCAGAAATAATAAAAATAATAAAAGCAGCAGCAGCAGCAGTAGAAGAAGCAGCAGCAGCAGGAAAAGCAGCAGTAGCAGTAAAAACAGCACCAGGAGAAGCAGCAACAATAACGTAAACATAAGCTTAGCAGCAGAAAAAATAATAATAATAATTATTTATAATAATGAATAGAAATTGAAATATATATTAATAAATAAATTATATTAATAATTTATAAATGAAAAATAATATAATTAATAAAATAATATATAAAAAATTATAATAATATTTAGAAAGTAATATAATTATAATAAAATTATAACAATAAAGTTTTAAGATATATAAATAATAAATTTATAAAAAATAAAAATATATTTTAAGATGATAAAAAACCTATATTTTAAATTAACATATTAAAGATTTAATAAAAATATGCTTACAAGAAACTTGTATATAGCTTTTATCTTTAAGCTCAAAAAACCAAAAAAATGTTAAAAAATAAAAGTTTAAAGATGGATTTACATCTAAACTATTAATAAATTATTAGTCATGTTTAAATTCAAATAAAAGAATACTAAAGCTGCATTAAAATATAAAGCAATCATATAATTAAAAACATACATTTAGAAAAACTATTTCTTTTAAATATGTTAATATAATTAAAACAAACTATTTTCTGCTTTAAAAAAACCGCGTTATATAATTTTATTTTTATTTTATTATTATATATAAATAAACTAATTAATTTATTAAAAATATTTAAAAAGACTACTTTAAATAAAAAATCTAAAAACACTATTAAAAAATAAAACAATAAATCAATTAATAAATTAACTAATTTAAAAATTATAATAATAATACAAAATCACTTAATAATCAAACTCAAAGTTTTAGCTTTAAAAATCTTTTAAGAAAGAATATATATATATATAAAATATAATTTCAATATTCTATTTATAAACGTTATATATATAAGCTGAAGGCAATTTTAACGTTGTTTTTATTATATAATTAAAATATATAAATATTTATAGCTTATTATATTAAATAAAAGCGTTTTAATAAATTTAATTATTTATATTAAATATTCCCAAAGTATTACCAAGCTTTGAATAATTAATAAATCTTTTTATAAATCTATCTACACCCCTGTTAAATGATATTTAAAATATATTTAAAAGTTATTAAATATTTTTTCCTGTTATTTTGCAATTTTTAAACAATAAATTTATTTTTTCTGCAAAACAACATATGTTAATAAAACAAGCTTATTTTTATTAGATATTTTTTTCTCTTGTATTTATTTTATTTATTTAAATTAAACTAGTTAATATTAGCTTGTTTTATATGATTATTATATAATAAAAAAATAACGCTAGCAAATATTTAATGTTTTTTTTAGTTTTTTTATTTATATTCATAATTATTTTTGCTGTTTTAATTTTTTTAATTAAACAATCTTTATAAAATGTTTTTTTTTACTGTTTTTTTGATTATTTATATTTAAACTATTAAACTGTTAAAATTATTCTTTAATCACATTAGTTATAATAACTTATTATTATTTATTAAATATTATAGTTTTAAAATATTATAACAAAAATATCATAAATATATTATATTTAAACTCGTATAAAATAAAAACCTTTATATATTGTTATATAATTTTAATAAATAAAACTTTTATTAATAAATATATAGTAATACGCGGGCGTAGAAGGAGCGGTTATATAAGCCCCTCGCTTGGGGTGCTATAGCCAATAGCTACACGCATAACTTAATTAGGCCTAGCCTTATATATATAAGCTTTAGCTTATATTTAAGTAAAACTTTAGTTTAGCTTAAATTTGCTAGTTTTTATTTTTTTAATATATATTTTATATTTTTATAATATATTTTTAAATTAATGTTTTTATAACGTTTTTTATAAAAATTAAACTTAACTATTAAACTTTACTTTTTAAAAATAAAACTATTTTTATGATTTTTATAATTATAAAAACGCGTTTTTATGATTAAACGCATATTTTATTGCAATAAATAACACAAAACCTTTTTTTATATTTAATATATTTATTAAAGCTAAACATTATTTTTATTAATAATCTGATATAAAAATTAAAAAGTTGTTTAAACAGTAAAGCTAGCTAAAAACATTAAAAAAAACTTTATAAACATAAAATAAAAATAAACAGTAAGTTTAATATATATTTTTATATTTTAGCTAGCAATAAAATAAACGTTATAAATATTTTAACCTATAATTTAATATAAATGATTTATTTTATTTATTTATTAAGCTTGCCGACAGTTATAAGAAAAATAAATATTTGAAGGCCTGAAATAATATTTTAAAATAAAAATAACTAAATAATAAATTAATTAAAAAAACAATTAAATATTTAAAGCTTAAAATAAAGCTGTTAATTAAACTTAAAACTAAACGACAGCAACTATTTAAAACAATAAATTAAAAAAAGAATTTTAAAAAAGCGTGGTTTAAAAAAAAAATATTAATATTTTTTAACAAGTAGGCCTGAACTAATATATTATTATTTATTTTCTTGCTGAAATTAATAAATAAATACAAGCTTTAAAAACAATACTAGTTATTATCTTAAATATGTTTAAAATAATAAAATAAAGCTTAAACTTAAAAAAGTGGAACTATGTTATAATTTACTATAAAAAAAAACGCAAAAAAAAAAAAATATAATATAAAATAAAATAATAAATTTTGTTTTTATTTTAAACAGTTTTTATAAAACTAGTAATTTTGTAATAAAATAATAAGCTAAGCTTTAGTATATATATAAAGCTATGTTGTAAAAATATAAACTAAATAATTAAAATAAATTAATAATATTTTATAATAAACGTTAATATAGTTATTTATAAATTTAAAACTAATTATTTAACGTTTTATAATATATATAAAAAAACTAAAATATATATATGCTATAAATATTTTAAAGATTAATAAATACAACAAAGATACAATAATAATATAAATTTATATTAATATAAAATTAAAAATTAAACAGTTTTAAAACTATGTGTTTAAAATTAATTAACAAAAAAAATATATGCTTAAAATTAAAAAAGTTAAAAAAAATCTATAAAACTTAACTAAAAAAATCATCAGAAGATAAAAAAATACAGCATATTTTGCCTCATTAATAACTTTTAATATTTAAAAATATATACATTAACTGAGGTTTTTTTTTAAAAATAATCGTTATTTTAAAAACTAATTAAAAAATCGCTCATATAACTAATGAAAAAAACACAATTAAAAAAAAATAAAAACTAATAACGTTATAACAGCAGTAAATATAACCGTAATAATTAATATAATTAAAACAAATAAAACAACCGATTATTTAGCTTTTTATAAACACGTAAATATTATAAAAATTATTATTTTAACAAAAATAATTAATAATTAAAATATAATAATTAATATAGCCAAAATAATTATAATAATAAAATTATGTTAATAATTAAAACAATAAAATTTATTTTTTAAAAAACTAATAAAAATTAATTGAATTATTATTTATTAAAAAAAGTTTAATATATTTAAAATGTTATATTAGCTGATAAGAGATTTAATATATTATTAATGCTATAAAAAGTTTATTATTAGCAACAAAAAATCTAACACTTATTTAAAAGCAAATTTAATATCTATTTTAAACAATGAAATATATTATTTTTATTTAACTAAAAAATATATATACGGATATTATATTATGTTAATATTACATTATAATATATTTTTAAATATTTACAACATTATAAACAAGCTAAAAAATATAATAAAAAACATAACAGGATATTTTAAGCAAAAAACAATAAAAGAAATAAAAACAGCTAATTATTTATAAAGTGCAAAAAAATAAAACGTATTAAAAAGTTTTTATATATAATATAAAAAGAGTAAAGCATATATATATTGTATTTAGTTATAATGTAAAATATAAAACTTTAAAATAAATAATAAAATAGAAATAGATGTGAATTTAAATATAAAAATAATATATATTAACAAAGCTTTTTAAACATTTTAAAATATATAATAAAAAATAACGCAGATTTTTTAAAATATTAAACTAAAGCCGATTAAATTTAAAAACTAGCCAAGTTTTTATTTATTTATAAAAGAACTAATAATAAAAAAACTAATAAAATAAAAATTCTATAAAAAGCTAGGTAATAAAATAATTAAAACTGAATTTATTTTTAAAAATAATCTTTTTTTATATATTAAATAATTATAAGCTATAAAGCTTATATAATTTAATTTTTATTTAAAATAAGTTTTAAATAAAATGCGAATTTAAGCTTAAAAATATAAATATATAAAAAAATAACAAATAAAAAAATAAACTTTAAAATAAAAACAAAAGCTTATATAGCTATTAAAGATAAAGCTTTGTTTATTAACTATAATTTTAGCTTTTTATATTAAAAACTGTTTTAGCGGCTATAAATATAACTATTAATATAAAAATATTATTTGTTATATAAATAATTAAAACATTTAAAAAACGCGGTATAATTATTAAAAACGTTAAAATAAATATAATATAAAAAATAAACATTAAAGCTATTTTATTATAACTATAAAAAAGCTTTAAATATATTAGCAGTTGCTGCTGCAGCTATAATTATTATAATAAATAATCATATAAAACTATTTTTTCATAATATTTTTATATTTATAAAAAAAAACCTTTATAAATATTTAATTAAGTTAAAATATTAATATATATAAATATATAATTTAAAATAATTTTAATTATTACAACAGTAAGAATAAACAATATATTTTTATATAATATATTAATTTTAAATAAAATCGCGGGTTTTATAAAAGCTTATTAAGCTATATTTTTTTTTAAAACGCTGTTTATAAATATTATAAAAAACATAATAAAGTTTTTAAACAAAAAAACAAAAATATATCAACATTAAAAACAGCATGGTTTAATATTTTTAAAATTATATTTATATTAAAAATTAAACAATGTATAAATATGCTAAAAATAGTTATTTTTTTAAATATATATATATTTGCTAAAAAAGTATTTTTAGCTAAAAAATTTAAAAAACAGCTAAAGCTTTTAAAATTTAATAAAATAAAAAAACTATTAATGTTTAAAGTAAATAATAATTAAAAGCTGTTTTAATAAAAAATTAGCAAAACTAAAGTTTTAAGCTTATAAGGTATATATATTTATTTTGTTATAAAAACATAGATTTTTTAATAATTTTTATAATGATTTTATAAAAAATATATATAAAATAAATTAATAAATTAACTTTATATATATATGCTGTATTTATAATATAATAATTAATATTGAATAAAATAGAACTTTTAAATATAATAATATAAAAAGGTAAATAATTATAAACTTCAAAAATTTAATAAAATAGTGATATTAAATAATTATTTATTATTATTATAAGCAGAAATAATTAAATTTTTAAAAAAAGCATTTTATAACTGTTATTAACATAGTAATATTTTTTATTACTTTTAATATATTTAAACTTTAAAACCTGGTTTATAATCATAACTTAAAAAAAAATAAAAAAAATACGCCGTTATAATAATAAAATTCTATAATTTTTAGCTCATATATAACGTTATATAATCAATTTTTTAAAATATATTAAAAATATTATCAAATATTTATAAATAATATAATAATATTTTTAAATATTATTAAATAATATAAAAATATTTAAAAACAATATTTAAGCTATTTAAATATAAATATATAGCTATATTATTAATAAAATCTTTTATCTGTTATTTTTTAAAAAATTTATTTGAATTTAAAATAAACATGTTTAAAATAATAATACTAAAAAGATATATTATGGCAATTTATAACTTAGTCTTTTTAAATTAATTAAAAGCTTTTAAATAATATATAAACGCGACAACATTTTTATAGAACTTGATTTTATATTATATAAAGCTAATTAAACCGCTGCAAAAAAAAAACCTGATTCATTACTTAAAATTGAATAAATTAAACATATTAAAACAAAAATCTAAATAAATATAAACGTAAATAAAAACTAAGTATTATAAACTAACTGTTATAAAAATAATTTTATTTAAAGCAGCATAAAATATTATATATAAATAAACTACTCTGTTTTATTATAACTTATATAAAAAGTTTTAAAATAATAATTTTTATTTAAAACTAAAAACATATAAAAACAAAAAAAATAAACAATTTTTAGTGTTAATGTTTAATTAATAATATATTAAAATTAATTATTAGTTAATATAAAAATAAACTATAGATTTTTAAAATTAAAAATAATATGTTTAGTTTAAACAGCTAAAAAGCTGCACGTAATAATATAATCTAATAAAAACTAATAATTGTTTTAATAAATTTTTTGTTATTAAAATATTATTAAATAAATAATTTTAAAAACTACAGCTATTAAACGTCTTAAATATAAACGAATTAATTTATTTATTTATTTATTATAATATAGACTATATATATATTATTTAGTAAATAAGCTAAACTAAATATTCAACGTTTTTCGTTATATATAAATAATATTGAATGTTTAAAAAGCAAACAGAACATTAATAAAAATCAACAATCAATTTATATTAAATATAATATAAAAAACCAAAAGCTGCGTTTTAAATATTTATATTAGAAATAATTATAAATAAAACTTTAAAAACTATAAATATATATAAATATTAAAAAACTTGAAAATATTTTGAAAACGAAAAATCATAAAAACATTGTAGTTTATTTTAAACTTAAGTATTTTTTAATATTGCTATAAATAAATTAATATATAATATATATATAAATTTAAAACGTTTAAATATTTTAATTAATATAATTAAAAAAATTCTAAAACGAGCGTATAATAAAAAATAGTACTATAAAGTCCCGGATAACTGGTTGGCCAATTGGGCATATGGCACGGACCAGTATCCGTGCACCTGTTGCCCCCGCTGTGGCGCGCACGGACTGGACCCACCCCACACACCTGCACTTAGTCGGAATTCTAGTGGGCTAAATTCCTCCCACTTACTCTTTCCTTTCCCATCTGTAGATTTTTCGTACAATACATCACTTATTGCCGAAGCCTTGACTTCTTATTTGTGACTGGTGCAACATATAATATTTAATTAATAATATAAATATTAAAACTGTTTATAATAGCTGATAAAATATAAATAATAAAAAGTTATATTAAACATTATAACTTATATAATTTAAATTAAACTGATAAGCAGCTATGTATAAAAAAGCTAAAATTAATTCAATTAAAAAACTTATTATTTATATATATCATAAATATAAACTTTATTTTAGTATTTTTAAAAATAAAATTAAAAGTATTATTTAATGATTAAATAAAAAAAACTATATGTTAATATATATAACGTTATAATAATAATTTTAAGCTTTGTTTTAAAATATATATTATTAATTTTAAATATATAAAATATATAATAAAAAAGAGAGCATTGTTTTAATTAAACAACTTTTATTAAATAATTAAAACATTTTTAAAAAATTATTTTAAATAAAAACTAAAAGTTTATATTTAACTTTTAATAAAATATATAATAGTTATTTAATATTAAGCTAATAATAACAGCTATATATTATTTATAAATAAACAGCTTATTAAAACATAAGACCTAAACTATTAAAATAATAATATAATATTATATATTTATTAAATTAGAAACAGATTAAATAAATATTATATTTTTTATAATAAAATTTAAATGCTGTATATAATAATATTATATATTTAATTTTTATGAACTGTTATTTAAATTTAAACTGTTTAATATATTAAAAATATCAGTTAATTTTAATAATATTAAAAATTTTAAATATATGTTTTTTTGCAAGCATTTATATTAAAACGTTTAATTAATAATAAATTTTTGTTAAGCTATAATAAAATATAACTATAATATTAAACACTATGTATTAAAATTTAATCAAAAAATTAAATTTATTTATATTTATATATAAAATATTATTTATTTAATTAATTATCAAAAAAATATTTTTAATAAAAATTAAAACTTTAAATAATTAAATAATAAATAAAACACCTAGTTTATAAATTAAACATTTTTAATAATTTCTATATTTATTTAATAATTTTTATAAAGCATTTATATATAATTTTAAAAACCCGACTTTTAAACAATTAATGCTGCTATTTAAATATATAAAAGCTAAACAAAATTTTAATAAAAAAATATATATAAAATAAAAATTGTTTTAAAATATTATTTTAATTAAAAACTGGACAGTTTTAATTATTTTATTAAATAAAAATAATAAAGTTATAAATATAATTAATAAATAATAAAAAATAATATAAATACAGCAGATAACTAATTAAAAAGTACTAAAACTAATATAATCTATATTTTATTATATAAATAAATATTAAAAAAAAAAGCCGACTATAACAGATTATATAATAAACTCTGCTAAAGTTAGCAGAACTTTTTAATTAGCGCGGCTTTTTAATACGCGCGTGTAAAAAAAACGCTTATATAATCCTTTTGCTTAAAATGCTGTAGCCTATAGCTATACGCACAACTTAATTAAACTTAGCCTTATATATGTAGGCCCTAGCCCATATTTAAATAAAACGTTAGTTTAGCCTAGATTTGCTAGTTCTTTATTTTTTATAATACACACTTTACACCCCTATGGTGCACCTCTTATATAGCTTATATTCTGAAATAAATTATCAAAATAATAAATATTAATATTATTATTAAAACTTATATTAGTTTTATTAAAAATATTAAAATAAAACCTTCAAATAATAATTTTAATATTAACATAATTATAATTAAATATTAATACTTAAAATCTTAAACTTAAACCACTAGTTGTGTTTTATATTTAATTATATTTAATATAGCTTTAAATAATTAATTAATAACATAATAAAATGTTTTAAAAATTAGAATCTTTATATTAGCCGATATTTTAGCGGTTTTTAATGATTATGTCAATTAATTAATTATCTTTACTGCTTTAATATTTTTAATATGTTTTTTTGTTTTAATTATTTTATTTTTCAATGCATTATATTCATTTTATGCAAGATTTATACATGCAATAAATAATTTATCTGTTTAGTTTATATTTTAATTTGTAATTTTATAATTTAAATTATTATTATTATTATAATTTATTTATATTTTTAATAATATAACTTTTAAAACAATTTTTTTGAAAATAATTAAAAACTATTATAATTATTAAACGTTGTTTTTTAGTTTTAAATTCAATAATAATTTTATTTTTATTATTATTTAATTTGAACTTATTTTTAAACTTATTTTAAACTATATTTTTTTGAACATAAAATTTTTAATAGTTATAGTTTTAACTTTTTAATTTTTATATAAATTAAACAAATACTAGCTGAATACATTTAAGTTTTATTAACAAAAAATAACGTTTTTTGTCTTATTTTTAAAACTAAAGTTTTAAATTAAACAATATTTAAAGTAAAGATTTTTTTTATTTTTATAAGCTTTAAAGTTGTTAGAGTAGGCAAGGGGTGCCAGGCTTGGCACCACTAGTTGCCCCATTATAAGATTAGATAAGGTGGCCCAGGCCACCTGGGCTAGCCTACTTAGGCTAGGCCCACCCACCTACCTATACTAGTAAGTAAAATTCTAAGACTGCACTTAGAATTTTATTATTGTTATTACTTATATATATATAACACTATAATATAGACTAGTATATTATAAATACAGCTATTTACAGCTTTCTACTTCTGACCAGACTTATTAAATTAATACTTCTGCAACGATTAAACTAAAAATATTTTCTTAAGCAGCTTTTATAAACTATTTACTTAAGTTTTGCGGTTAAAAACGGCTTTTTTGCCTTGTAGCAGTTTATATTACGTAGCCAAGTGCGATAAAACTAGTAAAATTAGCTGCAAATTATACTATTTTATTAATTAACTCTTTAACTAATTAATTAAAGCTTTAGGTTTATTAATTCTAGCTAGTTTTACCGATTTTATCGATTTTATTGTTTTTAGCGTTTTTAGCCAGATTTATTAAATTTCAGCTAATTTAATCAAGCTATTAATTGGTAGGCATCAGATAGTTGGAGAGAGATGAAGATCAATTTACTATCTATCTCCTAGTCTAACTAATGTATAGCTATTCCCAGAAGCCTTCCGGAAGGAAGGCTTCACTAAGGAAAGCTTCCCAAAGGAAGGCGTCCGACAAGATGGCTTCCCTAAGGAAGTCGTCTGTCGGGATGGCTTCACAATTAATTTTACTAACTCTAGCTTTAGCTAACTTAGTTTATTTTAGCCTAGCCTACTTAGCCGACCAAGCCAACCTAGCCTGACCTAGCTTAGCCTAGCCTAGCTTAGCTGGTTAGCTAAGCTAAATTATAGCTTTTATTAATTATTAAATAAAAGCTGTTTTAATAAATAATATATAAAAAAAATGTAAATACGTTATAAAAACGTGTTAACAACTTAAATAAAAAATATAATAAATTAGCTGCAGATATTACTAAATTAAAAATATTTTATTTTAAATTAAAAGCTGCAACTACATTTTTTAACTTAAAAATAAATGTTTTAAATATAAAACTAAGCTTTTTAAAGTTAAAAATAAAGTTTTTAAAATTAATTATAAGCTTTATAAATAACTTTTTAAACTTATTAATTAGCTATATATAAAATAGCAGTAGTTTTAAAAATTAAATTAATAATTAAACTAAAACAGCTTATGCTAACAAGTTTAAAGCTAATAATTTTATTAAAGCTAATAATAATATTAGCGAAATGATTTTATTTATACGACTAATAAACATTAAAAATACTAGTGTTAGCTTTTTTTTTAGAAATATAGCAGTTTTTTTTAGTTGATCCGGCTATATATTATAAACCGGTTATATATTTAGTTATTAATACCACCATATATTTTGTTTATAATCTGGTTAATTAAAGCTATTTATATAATTTAATACAGCTAGTTAACTTGACTAACTAGGCCGATCTAGCTAATTAAATGTTTGGCTATTTTAACGATCTAGCCTTTTACGCCAGTTGTTTTAATTTAGTTAATTAAGCTAGCTAATTTAACATAATTAATTAAACTAGTCCGGCTAATCTAACTTATTGAAGCTTTCGATATACGGCTTGTTTAAAAGCTTTAAATATAAGCTATTTTAATTTTAGTTATTTTAACCTAGCAGATATTAAAATAATAACAGCTAGAAATAACGTTATTTATTTAAATATTTAGTTGTTTATAAATAAATTACAAGCTTTAATTAAAAAGTAATATTTTTTTTAATTATTTATTATATAGCTAAGCTTTAAAATAATAAAACAGTAAATTACTAGTTAATTAATAATATATTTTATATTAAGCTAGCTTAAATAAAATTATTGCAGCTTTAAAAAACCGTTGTAAAATATAATTTAAACGTATTATGCGTTTATTTATAACTAGCAACCTGTTTTTATATAATATAGCTAAAAGTAAACGCGTAATATTTTAATTTATATACTTTAAGTTATAATATATATAAATTAATAAAATTTAAAAGAAATAATTTTAATTAAATAAAAGTTATAACAATTATTTAAAATTAACAAAAAAAGCTTATTTCAATTATATAAAAATGCTAAAAGCTAGAGAAATTTTGAAAAACTGTGTAAAAAAAAATTAAACAAGCTTATAATAGCTTTAAATAAAAAACTAAACGTTTTTATAGCTTTAGTTTTAGTTTTAGCTTAATTAAATAAAAATATTAACAGTAATTATATAAATAAAATAACTTTTAAAGTATTAAAAGCTTTAATTATTTTAATAAAGCTAATAGTTTTATTAGTTTTTATACGTGTAGTTAAAACTATAAAAAAATTAAAAGCGGCCGGAATTATAACTAGAACAGCAGCTGCGGCCAGACCAGCAGAATTCCCGATTAAAAAAATATTTAATTAGTATGCTAGCTAAATAATAGCTTATTTTTTTTACGTTTTTATATAAATTAATATTTAAAAAATCTTGAAGCTAAATTGAAACTTTAAAACTAAGTTAAAGCTTTAAAACTAAATAAAAAGCTTAAAACTAAATAAAAAGCTTAAAACTAAATAAAAAGCTTAGATTAAACTAATAAGATTTTCAAAAATTAATGGGCCAGCTGTTGCTAAATAGTTACTAAAAGCAGCAACTATTTTTTTAAATGCCCGGCATTTTGTTAAAGTAGGCAAAGGGTGCCAGGTTTGGCACCACTAGTTGCCCTACTGTAAGATTAGATAAGGTGGCCTAGGCCACCTGGGCTAGCCTACTTGGGCTAGGCCCACCCACCTACCTGTACTAGTAGGTGGAATTCTAGGACTGCACCTAGAATTCCACTATCTTCATCACCTATACATTTATAACACCATAATATAGACCAGTATACTTTAAATACAGCTATTTATAGCTTTATACCCCTGACCAGACTTATTAAAAATTAAATTTTTAATTTTTTAAACATTAAAAATTTTAAACTAATTTTATGTTTTAATATATTAATAAACATTAAATAAATTAATAATAAAATAAATATATGGCAATTATTTTTTTAATTAAACTAATAAAGATTATTAATTATTTTATAAGTTTATTTTTATATATATATTATCACGATTGATGTCTTTTACAGAGGCAATGCTCCTAGTTAAGGTCCCATATTTATATTGATCAGAAGATGGGGAACAGAAAAAGCTATCTAGGTAGAAATTAGGTATGTACTAGTTTATGGGTGCACGGATGCTAGGTCACGTGCTGTACGTAGGTGTTGTGGGCCTTGGCCACAACCAGAAGGACCTTTTCAGGTGGGTCCTAGTCAGGTGTGTGAAGGTATGTGTGGCATCTGTGACTTATATTTTAAAACAAAATTAAATTTTAAAATTAAAAATAAAATAAAAAACATGATTAAATAATATTGAAAACCTGGGTACTTATTAAAAAACTTAATATATGCTTTTAAAAAATAAAATTAATAACAATTATATTTTAAATATATAATTATTATTATTTAAATATAATATTAATTAAAGTTTAAAGAAATAATTAATTATAATATTATAATTCTTAAATATTTAATATTAAAATAATTAAAGCTTAAAAAGAATAGATTATTTGAATATATTAATAACTAAATAAAATAATATATAAATAATTTATAATATAAATTATTTAAAATATAATATAAAAATAAATTTAATTATTATTATAATATTTTTTCCTTTTATATTAGCAAAAATAAAATAATCAACAATCTAACAGAAAATATATTAAATTAATAAATATTAATAAATTTTATTAATAATAATTAAGCTTAAAAACTAATAGTTCTGCTCTTTTTAATAAACAATATTATTTAAAATATAAAAAAGTTATATTAAAAATCAGATATATATAAACATTAAAAACTAAACATATTTTATCTGCCAGCATAAAACAAATCAACTAAAATATAAAGTTATATAATTATAAAATTCATTATATTATTAAGAGGTGCACCATAGGGGTGTAAAGTGTGTATTATAAAAGATGAAGGACTAGCAAATCTAGGCCAAGCTAAAGTTTTACCTAGGTGTGGGCTAGGGCCCACATACATGGGGCTAGGCCTAATTAGGTTGTGCTGTGGCCACGGGCCACAGCACCCCAAGCGAGGAGCTTATGTAAGCGCTCCCTCTACGCGCGCGTATCAATTATTTAATAAAAATTATTAAAAATAATATAATTAAATTTATAAAAATGTAATATAAATTAAATAAAATCTTTTAGTCCTGCACGGACCTGAAGCCTTTTAAGCTAGGTTACCTTATCTAAGCTATACAATCTTTATCTAGCTAGCACAGCTAGCTAGATAAGGAGCCCCTCTCTTCCTGACTATATCATATATTATATATTATATTTAAATACTGCTTCATAAACTAATATCTTAAATTAAACCTTATAAATTATAGCTTTTATATATATTTTTTAAAATACCGCCAGTATTATTAAAAACCAAAAAACAGGCAATTTTAATTATACTCATAAATTAAATATTAAATAAAAATTAAAATAAATTCATAAGTTAAATAAAATTGCTAGAGTACATGTTAACACGTTAATAAGGTGGCCTTCAGTAGCCTGTAAGGGTGTTTCCTGTGGCCTGTGTGGTTAGCTTATAGTTTGTACTGCTGGTGGTTCTAGAAATAACTTATGTTATTGCACAAGGAGGGGAACTTCCTTACTTGGCCACTCGTTATCTACCCGCTCCTTTTATATGCAGTATTCTCGCCCGTGCCCTAATGGAGTTCTTAGGTCAAGACTAGTTCTGTGACAGTTACTGTGACACTATCTTGTTCTCCCCTTGCGGGCTTTCTTTAGAGGCCTGTATCTGTAGGTCAGGCGACCAGGAGGTAAACGGCCATAGAGACAACAGGTTAATACTTCTGGCTACAGATTAGACACAAATGAACGAACCCGCCTTCGTACCATCTCCACCTTGGTAGTGTTGTACTCGTGGATACATGCAAAAATCTCGCTTGATTCTAACATCGGGATTTTTTGGTGAAGGTCCTTCAGAAGGCATTGTGTCAGGAGCCACACCTTTCTCCACCCAATCTTGTATCGCCTTGAACATTGTGTCTCTTGATGGAACAATGTGAGTCATGATGGAGTGGGTCGACCCAGGTATCATAAAAAGGCGATAGTAGTCTTGTGCATTAGGATCCAAATGCAGGACCCGATCGTAATAGTCCGAACTACCGTTACTCGGGATAGCTGCATCACCTGTCCCATGCCAAGTGATCATCTTCCCGCCTGCGTTTCTAAACCTGGCAAGATCAGGATCACTTGTTCCAATAACAGACTCATATTCGTTAACCGATCCACGGAATATATCATCCCATTCCCTGTGTGTTAACTTTGTCATCTCGAAATCCGGCTCTTTCAAGACCCAATATCGAGCCCATACGTCCGAGATTACGAATGGACTTGCAGAGCACACTCCTGCAGAATTACAGCTAGTATGGATTGGCCCGCCCAATGGCTCCGTAAGATCCGCATCCATTCCAAAGCCGTACCATTGG
Source organism: Rosellinia necatrix (assembly GCA_021209875.1). Lineage (NCBI taxonomy): Eukaryota > Fungi > Ascomycota > Sordariomycetes > Xylariales > Xylariaceae > Rosellinia > Rosellinia necatrix. Next base: position 7,110,246 of record JAGYVD010000001.1, on the reverse strand, counting down.
AATTCGCCTGATGAGCTTCGAGGTCCATCCCATGCTGCTTTTGCTATTGTAGCAGCTTCCGATGAAATAGTGGATTCAATATCATTGCAGTGGAAAGCTCTGCCGACAACAGTATGGGGATCGAAGCGGCAAAGTCCAGGTCGTGAGATAATACCATCCTCAAAACTGTCCAATTCATCACAAGCAGCAATTGCGGCCTCTCGAATGGCGTCAAATTGGCACTTGGGAGGATATGCATTCATCTGGTTCATGACGAATACCGGCCAAATATTGGAGAATAGAAATTTTGCCCAGTTTATAGCGGGGAACAGCGCGAGAATGCCGTCAAAGTCTTTGGGATAACGTTGGGCGAGCTGATAACCTTGCCTACCCCCTGTTGACCCCCCGAAGAAGTAGGAATATCTGGGAGCCACTTGATAAAATGCCTCGGTTACTGCTTTGCCAATTGTGGCCATATCATGAAGGGCGACGTGGGCAAAATCGACCAGCAGGGGCCAGTTGACGTTACCGGGGCTGGAATGAGCCCATGTGCTTGTTAAAGCCATTCCTTCTTGAGCAGATATACGGTGGCCACCATCAGTGGTAGAAACGGCGAACCCATCAACTAGGGCAGGTACCATGGTAAAGAGTGCCATTTCCTCCCCTCCTGTCATAAAACCACCTCCACCGTTTGCTGCGAACTTTGTATTCCAATTTTCCGCTAATGGGAGATATGAAATGACATTGACTGTGTCACCCCAGCCGAGATGCGTATAAGCAATGGTGACATTACAAAAATCCAATCCGACGACAGGCTCCGGAAGGCCAAAAATGTCCATGGAGGGAAATGTGAAGTTTCGGCGCAGGGTTGCTTCAACGGTTAGGATATTAAGGCCATAGAGAGCTGGGAGCGAGAAAACCGCAGGGCTACACCAGGACTCTGTACCTGCGAAGGCCGTCTGCTGGCCATGTAGGTTAAAAAATGAACTGATTTGCTCCATGAATGACTAGATAGATCAAAGTATCTAGTGCATGAACAGGACAGTGAGTCGTAAGGGGGCAGTCACGCGGACTGTTATTTGAGGAATGTCTAAGACTTAAATAACTCGCCTCGTCCAGAATTATGAGGGTCTTGTTTATCAGCGAGAGAGAGATAGTTCGGCAAAATCAGAGTGCCTTTCGCCCCTGGAGATCTGGTAAGAGTTGGTGGCAGACAAAACGGAGTGTTATATTAACACCAAGCCCGAGATGGGGTAGAGTTGACTCCGTCGGGGTCAGAAAACTGCCCGAGTAGCCGAAGCCCCAAGACTCCCCGTGTCAAGCATCATTTGAGAACTTCCTCGTAACTGGGAGTGTGATTTAATGTATAATATAGGACTGTTACAGAACCAAGCCCGGCCTCTGGGCCTCGCCGGGGCAATCTCGATGGGCACCATGCCTGAGAAAAAGATAGAGAACCTTTTGAAGCGAGATAAACTTGCCCCGCCGGCTTCTGCTAGAGATTTGACAGCGCATCAATAAATATTTCCCGCCAATATTGCGCCCTTGGCTTCCGGTCGCGTCGTAACAAGTAGACTCTCTTTTAGTCATCCGGCGTGGCACAGTTGAGTACGAGGTGGTATGAATCTGGAGGGGTTTCCTCTGCCGTCTTGGGCGCGGTGGTCCAGCACTGGAGAATGTTGCAGTTGCAGACCAAGCGTGCTGATTTTGTCTCAAAGAGTAGGAGGCTGAATTCCACCAATAGAAAGGCACGATTGGCCTTGACAATGGCGAACACGTCTTGAATCACATTTGGGCCGTTACTGCGTGGAGCAACAGAGAAACACCAACGTTCCTTGTTAGACTTAACCAAGAGTCATGTTATAAAGGTATAAGCCAGTGTTGAATTATGAGGTTACGAGTGATTCAGAAAGTGTGCTGTAAGAGATGAAGTATTAAGGAACAACTCTAAGTACAGAGGAGTGAGGTGGTACCTCAGTAGTATATGGTAAATATGTGTAGTGCGAAGTACCCAGCCGCCGGCATTTACTAGCCTCCTAATTTCGACAGCCAAGCTATTTCCTTCGGCAAATCTTGCAATAAACTCTATTCGATCATCAGAATATTTACTTATGCCTCTTGTTGACCTCCCAGTCTTGTAGCCAGAGATAAAGTGGTCAAATATGCCAAGCCCGAGTTCCATAGTATTAATGGCTCCCAAGTCTTAGCACTCGTAAACTGACACGTCGTTTGGCATCGTACAGGTGCTCATAGAAAGTCCCACAAGCTACCTAGAGTAACAGTCAGACACCTAGACTAGACGTTAATACTACTACTACCTAGAGTAACAGGGCTGGTGAATTCACAGGGTTTCGCGACTGTGCTGGAGAGTGTGGAATCCCGGCGGGTCTTTATTTTCAAGAAAGCATAGTCGGAGGCCATCTTGAGCTTTCTCATGTGGATATAAATTTGCCTAGACCTCCGGTCAAGAAGTGGGTTGTTAGGAGGTTAAAGCATATGGCGAGGTACCAGCCACCCTATGGTGTAGCTTTAGAGATATATTTGTGTATATCTGATATGACTGGTTGCTGCTATGCTAGTTCGTCCTCTATTACCGATAGTGGCAAGTCTAGTCTTGTAGTATGCTTGCTGGGGGCTTCCATTGGAGCTGTAGTGCTCTATGCTCTAAATAGGCTTTTGTCGAGGGCGGCAATGGTAGGCCCTGATCTGCGTCTGTAATGCTATACGGTCTTGAACCTTCGCTTAAAGGTGTACTGCTCTGCTGTCTTGATAGGTCTTCGTTTCGGTGACATTGATTTATATGCGGCGTTATCTTATTCTGTGAATTATGTAGATTGTTAACCGCAGGACCTACGGTGAAGCGTTGTATTAATTATGGACGCTCCGCCTAGAGATTTAAAAGCTCGGACGTTAAATGCATATCCGCTAGTTATGCTATTCTTTTTAAGTGAGAAGGGCTGCTGGGAGTGTAAATGTCAGTATCATTAGTGGAGCCCAACCCTGGATCGTCCCCTAATAGCTGCCTAAGCACCCTAAGTAAGTACCCACCTGGGTAGCTTAGAAGGATCCTATGTACCTAGGCATTGTGTAAAACACGTGGCAAGTGGGGGATATAGCGATAGATGGTTCGGCGGTGTTATCTGGACAGGGCATAACTAGTGTCTAAAGTAAATTTGCAGCCCAATACATCCACCCATACACCAAATGACATACCGAGTGAAGTGAAACAACCATAAAATCAAGACGTGCCAACGTTACACCTTTGTCTCCAATCAGTCACCCGGGATAAACGTCCCTTCTACGCCGCCTATGCAGGTTAGGTTCCCTATTCCTGCACTTGTCTTCCTCCGACACCACTTCACAACCGCCGCCACCACCACCACATTGACGCGCAGTCTCATCATGGAGAAGAACGCCAGACACCACGCCAAGGCGAAACCACCCGGCAAATTCAGAGGCAGAGGGGCCGCCACCCGGAAGTTCAGCAAACGGGCGACCAGAGACGCAAACAGCCGCAATGACCTAGGCAGCCCGTCAGCCGGTCCCGCCAGCACGGGCTCTTCTGCCTCGTTGACCATCCCCATCTCGCCCGACGAGCAGAAGTTCAGCGACTTGAGGGAGGGCGGTCTCGTCCATCCTACGTTGCTCTCCACCATCACTGAAGATTTGAAGTTTGAAAATATGACGCCCGTTCAAGCAGCTACCATCCGACCTATCCTCACCGACCGCTCGGATATTCTAGCGCAGGCTAAGACGGGTACCGGCAAGACTGTCGCATTCTTGCTGCCTGCTCTCCAGAATCTTGTAAACCGGGGGATACGGCCGGGCTCCGCTGTATCGCTTCTAGTCATCACACCCACCAGAGAACTCGCATTGCAGATCGCCACCGAAGCGGAGGCCTTGTTGCAGCGGCTACCCCAGTACAAGGTGTGCATTGCCATCGGCGGCACCAATAAAGATGTTGAGGAAAGACGCATCATGAGAGGCTGCGATATATTGATCGGAACGCCCGGTCGGCTTTATGACCACCTCGGGGGGGAGTCAAGCCCTGTCGTTGAGAAGCTGCAGCAGCTGGATACCTTGGTGCTGGATGAGGCAGACAGGCTGCTAGACATGGGTTTCCTTGCCTCATTGAAGCAGATCGTTGGGTGCCTACCAAGCAAGGCGACCAAGCCTAGACAAAGCATGCTTTTCTCAGCTACTGTTCCGGAGTACGTTCAAAAGGTGTCCGGTCTGGTCCTTTCGAAAGAGTACAAGTATATCTCGACCATACAAGAAGGCGAAGCAAGCACACATGAGCGCGTCCCACAGCAACTAATCATAGTGCCTGACTTTTCCGACATGGCGGCCGCTTTACTAGGCGCACTACGCCGGGAACGAACCGAGGTTGGATCAGAGGCATTCAAGGCTATTGTCTTCGCCCCCACGGCAGGGCTTGTGAACTTTTATACCGAACTTCTCCAACAATTTCCCGATATGCCGCCTATCCTTCGCCTGCACTCGCGAATGCCCCAGGGCAAGCGCACCAGTGTCACCGAACAGTATCGCCGAGCCCGGACTGGCATCATGATTGCCACCGATGTCATAGCTCGCGGTATGGATTTCCCCGCTGTGACCAACGTGTTCCAGGCAGGGATACCTTCCGACAAGGAGTCATACGTGCATCGTCTCGGGCGCACAGCGCGCGCAGGTGCCGAGGGCAGGGGTACCTTCATCATCACATCCCACGAAACCTGGTTTTCGAGATGGGAGCTTAAGGACATCACATTCAACGAGCACCCTGCCGACCTGACCGCGCAAGACGATATCAGGAGAATTACTCCGCAGATGGACAACCAACAAAGCACATACAAGGCATGGCTCGGGTTCTACAACAGCTACCTGAAACGTATGAAGTGGGATGCCGTCAAACTTGTAGCGGAAGCCAACAAATTCGCACTCGAAGGCCTCGGCGCTGCCGAAGTCCCTAGCCTGGAGAAGAGTACCGTGGGTAAAATGGGACTCAAGGGAGTGAGGGGCTTGACGGTGATACCAAATCGCCCACGTGTATAGGTTGGCACCAATGGTAAGAGATGCGAGGATTGTACCCAACCAGCCTAGCCGGTGGGCAGGTATCATATAGGGTTGAATTTGTTCGGCTTGCCATTAGCTTAGGCGCGATGAAGTCCGTCAGACTTCTCTACTCTTCAACTGTGTGTTTACCTGACAAGTGAGTAATCAATATTCCTCTGTCGAGCCTCAGCTCCGCCTATCTTGCCATTTTATTATTTGTCAGCCAAGTTCTAGACAACTATCTGTCAACTAACACTAATTAGAGCCAAGGGATCATATATAAACCCCCCTTCACTCTCGTATATACAAACGCAAGCATTCATCACAGCAAGACGTTTCTTGTCCCCAGTCAGAGTCCCCAAGGTGTTGATAGGAACCCCATGGGACATTAGGGGCGACTTTCTGGAATATGGGAGCCGTATTCTAGAATTTAGGAGTCGTGCTGCCAGACGTCACTCGCGCAATTCGTATGTTCAGAAGCGGGCGGCAGCGACTATATGTTAATAGCCGAATGCAGAACGGCTCGCCGAGTAGAATGCCCCGAGCGGATTCAGATTAATGCTGCGCAAATTTTCTCCAAAATGGTAATCAAATATAATGCCTCGGCCAATTCCGCGTCGTGTATGCATAATATAGTCGTATAGTCGCAGGCTGGCAAGAAGTCGCCAAAGCTGCCGGTGTATAACTTCTGACACTCGATACCAACCAAGACACACATTAGGCTAGAGATAGTATTAACGTACTCCTTCATCTTGCATCTCTTACGTAGGTATTGCCAGCTACCGCCGCAAAGTAGAGTTTTATCTGACATTCTGTCATGGGAAGAATGTCCAGAGTGAGGTCTAGTCACTAGAGAGGGTAGCAACTGGGTCGCAAATAGATAATTGAGTATACGGGTAGGGTTCAATATCATTGATTCCCGGCCCTACCATCTATAGTGGGAGGCCTTCAGTCCTTATATACACAGATATGCCTATACAACTATACAGTTGGGCAGCTAGTACCTCGCCATGTGTTTTATCTACCTAAGACATTCAGATTACGATCAGATGTGTGGCATGCCTAAGCCAGAAGGGTTGACTCTGTTATTAAGGCAGAGGTCAACCGCCAACCCATCATGTTTGTTTAACGCTTCGCAATTCAAGCGCTTAATAGAACAAGGTGTAATTTCGGATGTTATCAAGTGATCCAGCAAGAACCCGGTGAGGACCTTGTTGGCAATAAACATCCCCCCAGGACTTAACTCTGTTACTTCTTCCCGCCAAGAGAAATCGAAAACTACTACTGGGCGTGAGATATGATCGATATTGGCTATTTACAGTTTTCTTAGTCGGCAGAAAGTGCCACACAAAACACCAGCGCCCAAGATAAATAATCTCTAGGGATCTACCAGGATCGGTGGTCAAGAGAGTGCTAATGATCGGGGTCTGCTCGGACACAGGAGGTTTGCGACAAGGGATGGATGGTGAACATACCTTGTCTACCTAAAACCTAGATGAAGTAGTCTAACAGTTGACTATAGAAAAGCAGCTAAGATAGGTATGTTTTATGTTGTCCAGGGCCGAACTTAAATGCTCATGGCTAAAGCAGCACTTTTCCTACATGTAAGCGTCACTTCATCATCCAATAGCTATCGAGGTCCAACAAAAAGTTACCCATACATAAGAAATCCGTTATTTCCCTGCAGCGCAATTCTCCCTTGACTAGAGCCCATTCTGCGACGACATTGATAATCTCCGATATAGTGCTCTAAAATCCTTTTTGTGCCGGATATTCAAGGGTGCAGGGGAGTTTGGACTAACAGAGAATGAGTTTACTGAGACAAGTAGTGTCACTATTTATCACGGACTGAGAGTACATCACCTGAGGATTCCCGCCAGTGTAACTCGTCCAGAGCTCTTATACTAGGCCCACGCCCAGCTTGCTGTCAGATCCAACTATGACACCACTAGCTACTACCCGACACCTAGGGTGATTCCAGTACTGGAATCGGCAGTGTATAAGGACCTTCAAGGTCCTTTTGGGTTTTGAAGGGTTCAGGACTGGATTGCTTGCCCTGTTGAGCCCTAAATACAACCCTTACACCCCCTGCTACCTAGAATAAGCCTATCTACTCGCCCTATGACACTATCACTTGACACTCGCAATTCTTGCAGAGCACTATCGGCGCGTCGGTGGTGGGGCGGCGACTTTCGAGGTGAACACTGCCCTGACGTTCGTCAAGAGCAAGTTTGGAAACATGATATCCATAGCGTCCTCCCTTATACCTCACGTTATTACGTTCGAGTATCTATGGGCAATATTGACTCTTGGTTCTTAGTAGTAAGGAAATTTCAAGAGAAGCGGAGCATGGTATGAAGGCAAGTTAATGATATTCAAGGTGTAGAGTAGAGTGGAGGGACCCGAAGGGACCCGGGATATCTAGATTAATATAGACAGGAGGTTGCGGAGTGACCCATATACATTTGACAGGAAAGAAGTGCTTGACTTCAACAGCATCTGGCGCGTGCGAAAGCCATAATGTCAAAAGAACGACAGAGGGAACCTTTCTGTTTATACACGCAAAGTGCGTTGTGTGGGACGGATTCGAGTCTAGAAACATCCAAAGCACATTTCCCACCCCGATATTCAACAGCATTAAACTAATGCAAGATTTTCTATAGGTTCCCTTGAAGTATCACTCCCAGAAAAAGCGAATGGTGTAATTCGTTTCGGAGGGAAGTTCTAAGGCTTTGAACTTGTGGCGACTAAAATTTAGGCATTAAGAGCAACGAGGGATAAGTTTCGCCCAAACAAAAAAGGGGACATGAGAAGCTGGGCAGTTAGTTGGGGATTAAATTTAGTTATTGCCAGACGAGGTATTCAAACAATTCTGATATCATAACATAGTTCAGTAGACAGGTAATCATAGACCCTAGAATGATGCACCGAATTTGGCCCGCCAATGTTGCCATACCAAAAGCTGAGAACATAACCAACCTTCGTCAGACTCCGAGAAGGTGTGTTGTGTGGACTTAACGACAAATGAGTAGGTAATATGGTCAAAGCGACGTCTCCCTCAAGATGGCCATTTGATCTCGGATAAGAGCCCGAGATCTTGGCAGATCAGCTCACAGATGCTATAAATAACCACTAGCGAAAATACGCAAACACGAACAAAGTAGCAAAGCAAACAACCTGTCTGTAGGTAGATATTATTGGCAGTTTTGTTAGAGAGAGGTTGTTAGAGATAAGTCGTTCTTGTACCTCCGACTGTGGTTTTTTTTTTTTTGATTGCGAAGTTTGGGAATTAGTTAACCAAGGCAGCGTAACTTAATTAAAATCGTTGAAAAAAATAATACAAAGCCGGAGTCCAGTGGTCTGGAAATCATGTAGGTGGTAAAAGTGCTCTTTATTGCTGCCCTACCTGGCCAACCCAACCCTTATACCTGCTTCTCTGACTGCTTAGTCATGATACTTCACTTCATTTGCACAAGAATGCAGGATCAGGGTCAATGCTGAAGGAGGTTGTTCGTGTTCGTGCTTATCACGACCTTGCACCGCCCCGCCTGTCCGCATCTGTGCCCTTTTAGTCCAATCCCCCCAAGGCTTTCCCTTAGAAATATTCACCTAGGGGAAGGACGGGCGCGCAGCGTTGTGTGATTAGGGGAGACGGCACATGGCAAGAATAACAGCGTGAGGCCCGGTGCCCCATGGTAGGCCAGCCTTGGCAAAGAAGGGCTGGACGGCGGCGTGTGACACGGAGGTAGGGAAATCGTCCATGATGAGGGCTGCCCCTCCCCAGCGCACATAATGAAGAACTGCCTCTCAGCCGTGGGGATTCCGGGCGAATGTGAGCGCGGTGGCGGTGATCAGGATCGCGGAGGGGCGTGCCTCAGCGGTAAGCAGTCAGGGAACAGGGTTTGGTGTCTTAGCTCTTTGTATGGATGTCTTTAGCACAAGATGGTCTAACAACATTATGCACGGTACGCATCGTCAAACCATGACTGGTAATCATTGAAATCATTGAGAGAGACGAATGCAGCGCGTGGTTTCTGTTCGACAGGGGCCATGAACAGGGGCTATGAGCAGAGTGTCACAGTTCGTACTGCTGGTAGTTCCAGAAAAAACTTATGTTATTGCACAAGGAGAGAAGGTTCCTCACTTGGTCAGTCGCCAGCTACTCGCTCCTTTTATATACAGTAATCTGGCCCGTGCCCTAGTGGAGTCCTTAGGTCAAGACTAGTTCCGTGACACAGGGGCCATGATGGGATGAGGCGAGTGAGTGGATTGGCTGTTGTGGTTATGATGCTATGAGGAAGGAGACCTATGATCGCAAATATGGATGGCGGTGTGTCATTCTGCCATAGCGGCTACCTAGTTACGTACCTACGTAAGTAGATCGAGGTAGTTACCCAGGTAGCTTGACGGACGGGCGGTGTAATAATTCTGCCATTGACATGGCTTCGATTGGCCAAACCAGCCCCATTTTCAACAACACCGGTTGGCTCTTTATTGAGCAGACACACAAATGGAAGCCACGTGTTATGCCCCAGAGAGGACTTACAAGCTTGCATCAATCAATCTACGTGTGATATACGAGGCTATGGCCTGGTCATGCGGATATATGAAAGTGTCTACAAAACGTTCCTAAAATACTGTGAAACAGGATTCTGATGGAAAGACCTCCATTAGATTTCCAACATCATCTTTGCCTGGAGGTAGTTCAAAATCCATCTCCTAATAGAATATATCAGCAGTAGATATAGAGTGTTTGCCGAGAAGTGAAATTCTCCTCCACGCTTAGGTACAAGTGTCACTTGTGAGTATGCATCCCCGCCAAGTAACCCAATGTAAAGACCAAGATAAGCCGCAATAGTATGTGTTGCGTTCAAGAAAAAAAAAAAAAAAAAAAGAACAAGAACAATCACATAGCCTGTTCCAGTGAGAACGATTGCTAATTTGAATCAATGTATGTATTTAGTTAGCTTCTGCAATGACCACGTGTAGTGTCTCACAGTTTGTAAGATAATGTAAGTTTGTAAGGTTGGTGGTTTGGAACGCAAAGGTGTCACAAGCCAGCTTCTTGGTTCTCTTTCTGCAATTGTTGTGTCTACTTGTTATGTATACCGCAAAACTGAAAACTATGCCGAGTTTGCAATAATTGATGTTCAAGCCAGGCTTCGCCTCCATGATATTGGAGATGCCAGTTACATGTAGCCAACCCTCGGGGATCAAGGCTAACAGCTTCTACGGTGTAGTGAATGCAATCCAGTTATCCGGAAGAATGGTAACCGCTCAATTTGAGTAATTTATGATTAACTATAGGATAACCATATATTGATTGCCCGGGCAAGGTTAAGACGCAAGCGTGTACCAGGAGTTGAACTTGTTCACCCGTCAATACCCATACCTGCCCCCCCTGACAGCAGATCCTTCTTGTTTGTCGCCTTTTGTTCTAGTCCACTAAGGAAGCTTGGGTAGGGTAGGCGCACAGACACAGTGGCCACAATATGGGACCTGGACCTTTGAGCATGTAAATCATCTCTCCTACCGTCCAGTGGTTTCTTTCTCGTGTTACTTTCCCTGATAACGGCAGCAACGGCAGGAACTAGTTCCGATCACCCACCTTCTATGCCCTTTTGACTTCCCACACACAATTCTAACCATTTTTATAAATACGAGGCTATTCCACCATCTCCTTCTTCAGCAGCTGCGATAGCATCAATCATAGCTCGTGTTAGTTACACCCCAATTCTCTGCTCCTCTTCATACTTTCTAGCCACAAAATGGCGTCCACATCCTATCAAACCGTGGGATTGGAACTCGAGTTTCTTGTGTTTTACAACACCCATGGTCAGCCGACAGTTGTCAAGGACAACGAGCGCTATGGCCCTATCATCAAGACCCCACGCGATATTGCGCCGCCTCTCGACTTCGACCCGAAAGAGAACCGTGTCGTCGAGCTCGAAGCAGCCTGGGTGCGCGAGAAGGTCGCGGAAGCCATTATTTCAGCCGGTTTCAAAGCCGTGGCCAGCTGCAGCGCCAAGGGAACAAAGTACAACACCAGCCTTCTCAACGTCTGGAACGTTGTGCCCGACGGATCTGTGAAGCTGCCCCTCGACTTTGAACAGGCATACAGTCCCCTGAAATCCACCGGCGTCGAGATCAACTCACCCGTCTTCACTGCTGGTAAAGACGCATTCAAGGAGATATCAACCGTCATTCGGACTATCAATGCCGCGTTCCGCACCGCTGTGCCACCCGTATGTGGCCTTCATGTCCACGTCGGCCGTGATCGAATGCCTCTGAAACTGCGACCGGTACAGCGCACGGCTGGTATGCTGTGGATGGCTGAAGACCTAATCAACGTCCTACATGCTGGTTGCCGGCTCGGCAACGAGCACTGCTTGAGCATGCGTGACTATAGCCACCTTCGGTGTGGGATGGGAGCTAAGGCCGCAACACGCCACCCTGCCCGGCTGGGAAAGCCCCAACATGTCGCATTCACTACAGAGCGTGTCAAGAGGTTGGTAAAGAAACCCACGATATATACCTATACCCGCCCTGCCGGCATCACTGCGTCGAACGAATCGACACTGTCGCGCCTGATCGCCGCCTTTTACAACATCGGCCGAACTTTGAACCCCGAGAAGGGCCTACCCGAGACCCTTGATCTCCAGCGCGGCCTGCAGAGCATCCTCCGCGTCACGGACACCCGGGCCGTCGCGGAGCTTGTGACATTCCAGGGCTGGCGCGGCGCCTACAACTTCTCCAATATGGATTACATCGGCGAGCAGCAGTGGGCCAAATGGGGCACCCCGGGCGCAGGCTCGGTCAAGTCGCGCAAGCCTACCATCGAGTTCCGTCAGGGCGCAGGCTCCCTAGACGCCGACTGGGTCGTGGTCTGGGCCAAGATTTGCCTCGCGCTCTGCGGGCCCGCCGTCGTCGAATCCTCTAACGATGAGTACTTCCAGTTGCTACACAACTGCGCCGAGTCCGGCAAGAACCCCGACGTTTACAGTGTCTTCGATCTCCTTCATGACATCGGCCTCAGCAAGGACGACATCGACGCCGTCCACCATCGTCTGCAGAGCGGCAGACACGAGCGGGAGCCTGCCCTCGCCTTCCACCGACCCGACGGCGACTCTGGCGGACTCCTCGACAGGGGATATGAGGTCGGCTGGCACCTGCATTACTGGTATGACTACGGCTACAACCAGTACATGGACGACGGATGGGGTGCTACTGAACAGCAGCAGATGGAGGCGTCGGTTGAAGCTTAGCCAATCGATGGACAGGCAATGCATGGGTTTGAAATAGGTGAATGATACCCTAGTTGGTCATACAATTTGACTAGCCTTGGAGCGGGCACAGGAGTTTCGGGGGATGTGAATTCGGATAAACTTGGCACATGTAGCTAGGTTTAGTGATAACTTGCTTCAATACATACGCTACAAAAGTCGGAACCCAAGAACATATAACCTGTGAAACCAACGCCGTTAGGCCAGTGATAATACTGACTTGCGTGAAAATGCCACGAGGCCACTATTGATTTTACGGTTCAACCTAATATCAACAAAGATCATAACTCTTTTTTGAATATAGTTAGATAGCGTTATATTCGGGGTCAGCATAGACGACTAGGACACTGGTCCCGAAAACCCAAGCCTTCTTGTATGTTCATATCGCATATATACAAGACCCAGGCTAATAATCTCCATGGTAAAGAGATCGAGGCCGTGAAGCAGAGACAGTAGTTTTGCCACCGACCGCAGGCACTACTAATAGAGACCATCTAACAACTGCTGGCGCCATTCCCAGGGAAAGTGCCTTCTTTGTACATGCCAGCAGCATCATCTAGGCATTCGGCTTCAAGGGAAAACGCAAAGAGTCAGTCAGCATGCCCACCGAATCAAGCGCGGGAGGGGAGGAGGGACGAGAGGGAGCGAGGGGAGTCGACATACCGACGGTGACGATCTTGAGGTTGTTCGTGCGAGCCCAGTTAATGAGCCAGTTCGTGAGGGTAGTGACGGTAGACTGGTACGTCTCGTGCATGAGAGGGATGTGTCCATTTCCGCCGGCGCCTGCACGCTGGAAGAGCTGCTCGCTGGCGGTCGGCGACTGGTTGTTCCAGTCGCCGGTGTCGATGTCGTTGTTGATGACGCTGTAGTTCATCTGGCGCATGACGTTGAGGAACTGGCCCCCCGTCTCGAGGTACGGCGGCCGCACGTACGCCGGCTTGCGCCCGAAGATGTTCACCATCGCCTGCTCCACCTTCTCCATCTCGCTCTGGATTGCCGACGCGCTCATCGAGCCCATGTGTGGGTGTGTCCTGTTCGGAATCGTCGGCCTGTCAGTTACAGTTTTCGTGGTATTCCCCCTCGGGCCTTCACCTCCCCCCTCTCTCTCTCTCTGTGTGTGTGTGTATGTATGTGTGATTGGTGAAAGATGGTCTTCAGCACTGCCCCCCTCAAATGCCCTCCCGGCTCTCCCTCGCGGTATAAAATATGCTCACCACGTATGACTGGCAACTTGGTCTACAGATCACAAAAGTCAGCAACGTCCTTACGCGTTAGATAGAGCAGCAAATAGCGAGGGGGTTCCTTACGCCCATTATCGAAAGCTTTCTTGACAGCAGCACGTTGGTTATAAATACAACCACTACGGAGGTTGAGATTAGCGATTGACATTCAAGCAAGATTTTCATTTGACCCGAAGGGAGCTACCAGAGCACAATTTCACCCCGAGCAACAGTCCCTTTTCCAATTCGGCGATGGCCTGGAGAACGACTTACTACAGCGTGCCAGTGAAGAAGAAGGTCCCCTTAACACCGGCGGCGTCGAGCGTATCGATGAGGGAAGACGTATACTGATACGGGCCATCGTCGTAGGCCAGTGCGAGGACGCCAGACTTGGAGCACCTGGTGATGACGGCGCCAGCGGTGTGCGTGCGCTTCATGATGTCGACGGGGCTCGGGACAGCGCGTGCCGACGCGCCGATCACCAGGGCCAACGCAGTAACAGCAGAGGCGAACAGCATCTTAGGCTAGTATAGATGGTGAGAATGTGCTCGTCGATCGTGGTGTCTGGGTGATGTTTGAAAATGGGAATATATAGCCTCACGATATCTCGTGACCAGGGGCTGCTAAGGCAGCTCGGTTTTATAAACACCACCGGGGCGATAGAACGCCTACTTCCCGCCTATTGTCCGCGCCCATGTACGCGCAACCCCAGGTTATATTTTACGTATATTGCGTGCGTCTCGCCTACGATGAAAACCCCCTTCCGCAACGTGCGCTGATCTTAGGCAACATCTTCGGCGGGCCTAGGCGGCTCATATATCCTGGGGGAAGGAAGTTTCTTGGGCCGTCAATGAGCCCGGCTTAGCGGTACGGGAGAAGGGATAGGAGGTGCTTCCACGGCTGGCTACCTGGTTCATTCCGCTAGCACTCTGTGATGTGGGCTCCTCGTGGTTGGGAATTTAGCCGCGAAGATATATGGGTGGCTTTAATCGTGCTGAGTTCACCCAAGCCATTTCCCGAAGGGGATCGGAAGAAGGTGCGTTAGCTACGGCCGCGTTTTGAGATCTTGGCATCTTCGTGCTATACTGCTAGTAGATATAGCTGCTTGTGCCATTTATGACCTAGTTCGCAACTTGAATGCTGTTGGAGAGTGAAGACGGGCGGTCTCAATGCCTTAGCTCAGGTGGCCACATAAGAGTAACTTGATACCGCGATACACCCTGCCCATTCAGTTGACGTCGTAGTAAATCGTATTTAGGGAGGAGGGGGCGAATAGCTTCGACCTCATCTTGCTTCCTTTACCTTCTACCTACAACAGGATCAATCAAGGCTATCGACAGCAAAAGGAGGTAGTTGGTGGCGCAGGTCTAGATTAGACAAAATGTGGGAGAGCTTATTGATTAATGTATTATTATGGTGTTGAACGCAAGCGCGTCGAAGCAACCTATCTACACGCTCTATATGCTATGAATACGATCGCTGGCGTTAACTTTTCGGGTAGGGATGAGTCCCATCCTCCCGAAGGCTAGTTTATACATCGATATACATATTGCAGAGCCTAGGTGGTTCGGTAATGACTGGAAATACCCGTATCATTCGTCATCTGCGTGTTGTGCCCACTGTATTTGTAGAGTATTCCAACAAGGACTGTTCTGTTCGTCCCGAACCTATGTCCAAATATACTGTTCCTGGGAATCACTCGGTAGCCGTGCAAACGCCGTATTAAATCATCATGACACCACTTGGGCGCAGCGCGATACTGCAAGGTCTTTTATACTTTTCTCAATCTTGCGCTACTAGACATCCAGCATGCTCCTGATCTGCTGAGGAGGCGCCGTTATGGACGCGCCACTTGCGGTACTCGAACTTCTCCCGTTGTAACCAGGATTTCGAGTATGCTGAGGCGGAGCGTCTGCACCCCGGCCTCTGTCGTCGACGGGGGGCGGGGGCGGAGCTGTATTGTTGGCATTCGGGAAGAGCAGGCTGGCCACCACTTGAATCGTTTGGTCGTTTCTACGCTGACCCGCCTTACCGGAGGGGGTGTAAGGAGGTGGGGCCGTGCTGCTTGAGACACTCGGTGACCTGCGTATAGAGCTCATTTCCATTGTACTATTGGCCGCAGGAGTAGCCTCCGTGTTGGCGGCCCTCTGTTCAGCCACGTGTTGGGCTCGGTTGCTACCACCCACTTCACGGACGTTACGGTAAAGCTGATCTCGGATAGCATCGCCACTCGTCACATTGCCGTGGAGTCGCTGCCACCAAGCTGGTCTCTTCGTTATGCCGAGTTCCTGGTCAATCCGATTGCCTCTTTCCCGCCGTTGGCGGATGAGTTCCTTGTCCTCGTTCGGTCGCACGAAGCCGGATACGCATAGGATGATGACCAATAAGAGTGCCGGAACATAACCTCCGACATACATGGCAACGAGGTTGGTGTCTTTCTTGAGCGGGGACAGATCAAACTCCCACGCGGCAAGCGCTTGATACGCTATGACGACCAGAGAAAGTGGGATCATAAGCAAGAATCGGTAAGGAATGTAGCGGATGAATCCAACAACCCTGTTCAACAAACCGCGGTTCCGGGCCTCATAGTGCCGAACAGAGTGCCATAGAGACACTAAAATGGTAAGCCAACTAATAAGCAGCAAGAACGGAGCGACCTTGAAGCGCGCTTCGGTAGCAGCAGGTTTGGCTTTGGCCAGAAGTTGTTCGGGCGAACGTTGAAGTTCGATAACACCCCAATTTCGCGGAATGATGACAAAGAAGTCCTATCTTCATCATCAGCAATCGGCCAAGACCCAGCGCACACGAAACACTCACCAGCCACCACCAGAGGTAGAAGAACAAGGGCAGCCAGAATTCAAACATGCCTCTCCTATCCGTCTGCTGTAGCACAAAAGGGTTGGGGTCGATGAATTGCCTCTCCATCCAGCTGCCCCAGTGGCGTACCGACTCCCACACCAGGGCCAAGGAACCCATATTCATCAGATACCAAAAGAAGACGTTGAGCACAAGCGGGAGCTCTACCACACGGTAGCGGTCCACGTCGATGCCGGTGAAAAGACCAATAAGGGCGACTGTGCAGATGACGATGGCCCAGTACCACTGCCATCTCCTACCAATAGGGTAGAATCGCTTCTCGGCCGGCAGATAGAGTTTCCCATGGCGGGTGAGGTTGATCAGGACGAAGACCAAGGACAAAGCGAAGGCGACGGCGAAGCCAATCCCGATGTGGGCGCGCGGACCACTCGGCTGCGTGGCGAGGTAGCACCACGTACTATTGACTGATTGACGGCATGTCAGCGAGGCACGGTAGGGGCGCGGGGGACGGGGAATTAGACGGTACCGAAAGTGCCATTGGTTAGAAGGAGAGGCGGAGTGTAGGGCTGGTCTATCAGATAGCACCGCGACCCATTGCTCACTGTCCAGTTGCCCTCGTAGAGGGTATAGTTCCAGAAGTTCAGCGTCGTCACATTGAAGTGGACGCCTCCAATCTTCGTGTCGGTCTCATTGTCGCCGATGGGCCAGGGAGAGGCGTCGCGTGCGAATATATCGGCCATGGCGGGGGCGCAGTGCGGGCTGGCGCCGAAGCAGCACTGCCGGGCGCTTGGGTCTCTCTCGCGGGGTCCTCTCTCGGGGTCCTCTCTCAGCGACCGTTTGGGCGGGCGTTTACTGCCACCGTCCCTCCACGATACCAGGCGCAATCGGCGATGGGGACGACACCGGTGACGGTGAGGGCAATGCGAGGCGTCTGCGGCGGAATAGAGAGGATGCGCCCCAGGTTGGCGGGATGGTTGATCAACAGTCGGCGCAGGCTGCGAAGTATAAAAAAAAGGTTGTTTGCAAGAGGGAGAATCGAGAACCTTGGGAAGAGAGAACCCCGGCCAGCGAAGCCAAGGACTGTTTAATCGAACCAACCAATCCTAAGGCCGGGGCTTCCGGCACGAAATTCACTCAACGGTCCCACATCAGCTCAGCCTTAGCTCGTCGTTGGCTATTCAGGAAGGGGATAAGCATGCGATAAGCACCCCCACGACGTCATGTCCCATGCCCCGACTCTGACAAGCCTGTCCTGATCCGCCTCTCCGGGGCTTGGCAAGCATAAATGCCGTGCATACAGTGCATAGCCCATATGCAGACTCCACAGTACCATAAAGCGCGCTGTTTTGAAGAGCGTCCATTGGCTAATAATGGCTAATAACGAGCAGATCACTAACCAGATAAAGTGTGACATTGGCACCCCCCACATTCCCCAGCACTTCAACTGTAAGGCCCTGCGAGGCATCACAAAGACAGACTTCGTGCATATGTAAGTACGCATTCGGGTGCCAGAGATCAAACTCGTCTGGGTCCCTTTCCTCCGTACGGGCAAGTACTACTACATTTGCGCATGCATGTTGCGTACTTCGTGCTTACATTTTCACTTAGCAAACTTTCAGCATACTATACTCCTCCCACACAGTGACGAGCAGCTCACCCCTCAGACCGCCATTCCTCGGCAGCAACTCCTAAGATGTCCTCTCGCCTCTGGTTTTGAACAAGATCGACTGTAGTACGCGTGTAATCACACCTCGGCAGCCCATGCGCATGCATGTGAAATAACAATATCGCTCGTGATGGCTTCAGGCAGACCATGAGAAGGAAACGGCTCTTGTAACGATTTCAATTCTGGCGGGCGAGATCGGCACCAGCCACGGCTCGAATGACAAAATTACCATCAAGCAATAGCCAGACGCGTCAAAGCGCTTCGACCTGCGGCCAGCGGACGGTGCAAGCTAGATATCCGTGCGAACCAATATTCCACCTACAAGAAAAGCCGCAAGCGCCCATACATATAGTCAGGAATGGCGTCATGCGCGAAAGGTGAGTTCCAAAGGCCATATCGACAACCGCGACACGACGGGCATCAGGGAACGGCCCGGGAGACGAAGGGTTGTGAGCCTGGCAGATGTCCCGTCGTGAACCCAGACTATATCATCACTGTCTAATCAGCGCGTCCACGAACGCCGGAAGTCCGAGGGAGAGCAACTGTAACACCATAGTCGGCCGATCTCGATCGCACGGCATTTTTGCAAATATCTCGGGGATGCCCCACCTATATAGCGTTGGCGCTCGGGATCGAGATCGGACATGGATAGCTAAACTGACTAAGTGGTTTGTCGCATCGGCCGATGGCCACGGGCAATAGTTGCCGTTGATATGCGTCCTTGAACTAAATAGCTTGCTGGGTTTACTAAACACACAGAGCAAAATGAATGTCCTACGAACGGTGTTACAGTTGAGGCATAGAGGATATGACATTGAACGATGCTTATAACTACACAATCCACCATAGCTTGCGATTGCCACACCTTTATAATACCCCGATGGCCGCCGTCTTCCGCTTCTAATCCGAGGTTGTGCGGTTACTGGGATATTATCGAGTTTAGACTATTGTCAGCGAGGGTTAGTGGGTTAATCATCGCGTCACTAACACACCGTTGCCGTCTTCGCTGTTGCACGGACACCTCATGATCACCTATTCCACCAATACTAGTTAGGTTGCAGTATTGGAGATGAACCTTCGTTAAGCAGGCCCTTCCCACTGTGTCGTCGTTAGTCTCGATGGGATCAGCTTAGAATTGCCAACGCTGATGCTCGGAGCATCAGTACCTGTTATATAGAAAATGACTTAGAATGTAGTGTAGCAGGTATTAATTACTATTGCGTTGGGATGGTGAGGAATTATTGTAGTGAAGCAATTTGAGCCTAAACAAGACAGAGATAACATGCCCTGACATTGCGAGCTTACCCTACTTCACTCTATTTCACGATGCAATGTGTGTACATGACTTGATCTTTATTATATACGTATTAAACTAAAAAAGAAATATTCAATCATTCAGCGTTCGTTATGAATCTCGATGTCGCCGTTGAAAGGTCTCCTTCAAGAGCTCCGGTTTCCGCTCCGCGAGCTCCATCATCATCTGCCCGAAAACGGCATTTCCCCAGCCGAACCTGCAATGTCGTGAAACGTCAGTCTACAACCTAAACCCTTAAAAATCCAAGAAGAAAAAAGACGAGAGAAGAAGGGAAAAAAAAAAAAAAGAAAGAAAGAAAGAAAGAAAGAAAGAAAGAAAAAGAGGAATTAGGACACTAAGCGCAATCACTTACCATGATCGGGTCCACTGCGTAGCATCAAAACTATTCACACTCTCATGTATGAGGCCGAAGCGGTCGGTGCTCTGCAGGACCTCGCGGATGGTGTTGATGATCTCGCCGTCGTCGTCGGAGGTCATGGCGCGCATGATGGCGGCCATGGGCCAAGCAGCACCGGGCTTGATGTGGGGGCTGCCGACGGCGTTGAGGACGGGCCCCTGGCACCACCAGGGGTTGGACCGCGACAGGACGAAGCGGCGGGTGTTCTGGTATACGGCGTCGGTGGCGTCGAGGTAGCCGAGCGAGGGCGCCGACAGCAGCGACGGGATGTTGGCGTCGTCCATGAGGTTCTGGCTGCCGAAACCGTCGACCTCGTACGCGTAGATGCGGTCGCCGCCGGGCGCCGTGACCACGCCGTAGCGCTCGATGCCGTCGCGGACGCCGGCGGCCATGTCGCGCATCTCGGCCGCGAGGCCGTCGGGCGCGCCCGGCAGCTGCTCCATGATGTCGGCGGCGGAGGCGAGGTAGCGCGCGAGCATCATGTTGGCGGGGATCTGGAAGTCGTAGATGGCGGCGTCGTCGCTGGGGCGGAAGGGCGCGCGCACCATGCCCGTGTCGTTGACGGGGTAGCTCATGCCGTTGTTGCCGAGGGTGCCGAAGGCCGTCGTGGTCTGCGACTGGAACGTGTACGCCGGCGGCACCCAGGCGCCGTCGGGCCCGTACGTCGGCCGCCGCAGCGCCTCCGCCGCCGCCAGGATCGACTGCACCGCCTGGACCCACTGGAACCGGCCGAAGAAGGCCGTGTCCCCGGTCCGCGCGTGGTAGTCGTGCGACAGCTGCAGGAAGGCCCCGAAGTCGTCGAGCTCGAAGTTGCACGTGAACACGACGTTGTGGTCGTACGGCGGCGTCACGGCGTACGACGCCCCGTTCGGCTGCGCGTGCAGGTTCGCCTCCGGCGGCGGCAGGAAGGCGTTGCAGTACGGCGAGACGATGAGGTACCGCGCCTGCATGTTGATGGCGCCGCGGAACAGCGAGGCGATGTCGTCGTCCTTGCTCGTCAGCACGCTCCGGTACGGCGCCACCTGGTTCGCCGAGTCGCGGATCCACATGGCGTCGATGTCGCCCGTGATGATGAAGGCCAGCTCCTCCTCCGAGTTATTCGCCGCGAAGCCGCGCCACTTGATGGCCGTGTCGATCGTGTTGGGGTACGTGTTCTCGAACAGCCGGAAGAGATCGGGGTCGGTGGTCATGTTCTTCATCCGGAGGATGGCGTCCTCGACCGCCGTCGAGTTGAACGTGCGACAGGCCGGCTCCGGGCGCTGGTACGAGAGGGCGTACGCGCCCGTCGAGTACGGCTCGTGTCGGTACTGCGAGTAGCTCGAATAGCTGGGACATTGCGCGACCACTACTCCCCGGCCGGCCAGGCCGGTGGCCAGTATGACAGCCGCGGCAAGTTGTGTCGCGCGTGGCGGCCGCATGGTTGCACCCATTTTCCTTGACGGCGTAGGAATCGAACGAAATCACAGCACGGGAGACCGCGGTTGACGATTACGCATGCTCCACGCGCCGAAACGCCGCAAAATCCGCGCTATCAGGGTCTCAGATTCGTCAGTCCACGATGCCCCAACGCCAGAGTCTGGAAAGCGGCGGACCCAGAAGGCCAGAGGGGGTTTTCGTCTCTCTTGGCACGCCAAGAATCCAAATATAACCGGAATCTCAGCTACTCCGCGTCCGTCCGTTTTAGGAAACCGACTAAACGATGCCAAGGTTGGTGGTGTGCATGCCTATGTGTGCCGGACAAACAGGTTCGAATTAGAATTTGGCCTCCAAAGTTCTTTGTCTCCCCTTCCCATCCTAGGTCCAAGGCAGGGCCCACGGTCAGCCCCCCATAACGTTAAGATATGCACGCAGGAATCGAAGGGACACAAGATTAATCAATCGGCCAAGACCGTCAAGCCACATAACTATCAAGGGATATGGATGTCTCGGGTGACATGGCATGCGGGAGACGGATTAGCAAGTTGAAACATGATGAGGCACAAGCAGACCAAAACCCGAATCCCCTTTACCTAAGCTCCTCGGCTCCTAGACGTTTGAGGTGACCAAATAGGACGCTTCTCGTCTGCCGTTCCGAGCAGGCATTAGTCTAGACCCCGGACTCGGGCCAAGGCAGGTTTCCGAGGATGGAGACCCGGATCCCCGGATTGACAGTCAGATGGTCGGGGGATATTCCGTCGCGCCGATACCTGCACAGGCGACCCTGGCACACAACTCGTCTAACGGCTCCCGGGGTTGGACAAACAGGCGACGCTCGGCAACGCGGGCTCACATCACGGGTAGCTAGGTCGCGGGCAATCTGCTGCGAGGCAAGAGCCGCATACTACGAAGCGATCTCTCATTTTCGAAGGGGAGTGGTCTCTCGCCAGACAGCCGCATATAGCCGCCCCTTTCTGGCGGGATCAAACTGCGCGAGCGGCTCCGCGCCCCGGAATACATCCATACCCCTGGAGACCATACGGCGCTGCAGCCAGGAGAGGCTGCTACTCGCCCTACCGCCAGGCCCAGCCGGGGTCTCTAGCTCGGGCGAAAGGGCCGAGAAGCCTCAGGAGAGGGTCGTCCACCTCCTATGGTCACGGTTGGGAGAGCTGTGCGCGAGGGGAAGAAGTTGGGCTGTTCCTGGCGCCGATCGACAGAAGGAGGTGTCCAGGTGGTGTAGGCAGGTAGGCAGTACGGAAGAAAGCACACGAAGCTGCATCTTACGTACTGCCATCCGACAATAGCCAATCGGGGACGTCGATGGAGAGGCCGATGCTCATGTGATTCCTACAAGGCATCGGCGCCTGCATCGAGATGCGAGGGGGACAACATTCCAGAATAGCGCGGCGTGTTGCATTGCTGGTCCGTACTAGTCCGTACGAAGAGGTATTGCTAATGGCCGGCGGCTCTGTATTTCGCCATGTCCCACAATTTCGTTCGGATTACATCACGCTATCGTATACCGAAGACATCAAACATCCTCCAGCACTCGAGCCAACGTGGCCGTTGTCTGTATGTCTGTATTGTACACCAATCAACGGCGCGGTTGTGTGGGGGTGTATAAGTACATATGCGAACCTCGAACCTGGCCTTGTACTATATATACCGTCTATATATACTGTCTATATATATATATATATATAGTGTCTATATACACCGCTTGGGTTATAGGGAACCGGCCTTTTGACTATCGGGATATATGCTGGCTTGGTGTTTCGGTTGGAATCTTCTCACGTGGGTGTTATGCATCCTGGCGGTCGGTTAGAGGGAAGGGTACCAGCCAGGAGTACCAGCCAGGAGTTCGATTGGGTTCTATGGGTTGGGCCCTGGAGATCATTCCGAATGGCACGGCGTCCCCCAGCTACCCTGCATTGCTGGCGGCAGACTTGTCGATCGTGGACCAAGGTTTCGGTCCCGGCCGTCTAGTGTACATCTCGAGAACGCCCCAGCTCGCCATGACCACCTCTGCTGCCCAGCCATCATTTGCTAGTGCCGGGCGGCTTAACGCAAACCCCCAGGCACATGAGCGAGAACCAGACAGCACATCGTCGAGACACTCGTCGCTTAAACCGGGCCCGTGATATCATAGCGCCCATTTTGTATGGCCCTGTGCCTGACTAGCGGACAGGTGGGACCGGAGCATGACGAGAAGGGTCTCCGAACAACATCAGGACATGCCCTACGAAATCGGGTTCGGCTCTCGTTTGGTCGATGAGACATGGAGGAATAAGTACTTGTGCAGAAGTACTACGTACAGAAGTATCCAGTGCATATGACCGTAGCCCGGTTCCCTTGGCGGGAGGGCTGGCGGCTGATGAGTGTTCCAATGCTGGCTGGCGACGGTTATTGGCGAGGGTTGCTGGCGAAGGTTGCTGGCGAGGGTTGCTGACGAGGGGAAGCAGGGGAAGCAGGGGCACGGTTTTCATGTCTAGTGATTTTTTTTTTCAGGGCCAATGCTGTTGTCCCGAGACCGTCGATGCCCACACATATCACGATCGCAGGACCATGGCCCAATGCGGTACCCCCGGCCATTGGGCCCTCCTGGTCACCCTGCCGGCAGTGCACACGAACCCATGTTTGATCAACGCGGAAACAATAGTCTGAGCTTGCCAGGTGTTCCCGTTTGTGATGGATCGCTTTGCTCTATTTTGTTTTCTTCCTAGGTATGGCTGTAATTTCACCACCAACCTAACGGCACCTGTAACTACCTACCTAGGTAGGTACTACTTTTACATGTCATGTGGGGTCAACCATGGTATAACTAACTACCCACTATGGGTATTTGCTCACCTAAAGCACTTGGTACCTCCAACAGACCGGACAGCTTACCAGATAACTACCAAGTACCTACCTAGGTAGGTATGTGCCGTAGGCAGGCAGAGTAGCGTGGGGTTCATAATACGGACTGGGCATCGCTCACAGTGAGAGCACCGTAGTTGTGTTCTACATAACGGCGATACAGGCTTGTAGCAAAATGAGATAGTGTACACAACATCAATCGGTTCTTGAAGCTCTGGCCAATCGTATTGTTTCCTTCACCTGTAGCCAGACCATGTAACCCACCGCTACAAGCCTGCTTGGTAGGCACTCAGATAGGTATCAGTACTAGTGAGCCGGTACCGACTTAAGTAAGTATACCTATACTAGCACTAAAGCGCCTGGGTTAGGTGGTTTATAGATCAAAGTCCCTTGAAAATTTTTGTGTCAGATCATTTGACGTCTAACGCGTAGGTACCAACCAAAGGCACCTAACCTACCAGTTGCATTATGCACTCAAAACATATCCCAAAACCCTCCCTCTGCCGTAAAGCTGCTTGGGCTCTCGGGCCAGCGATCAATCTAGGATTGGACATATGTATTTGCCTACCTACATCTTAATGGGTTAGGTAGCTGTCGTAGACGCAAGCTATTGCGTGGTGCACATATGGCCTTACCCTGTTATGTACTAGCAGCGGCGGGCTGATTTGGTACCTTAAGTGCAGTAGGTATCATCCAGAGGGGCCATCCGGGGGATAGCACTGGCCCTAAGAGGATGACAGCCAAGTCCGTCCTGTGTAAGTCATAACTACTTACTGCTCTTGGGAAGGAGGAAGCCCTTCACGCAAGGAACAGAAACAGACGTCACTAGCGCAGTGGACGGCGAGGGTGGGGCAAGACCCTGGATCAGCACTCCACCATGCACCGCACTACACCCTGGGACGGGGTCTGGGCGGAGTACATATGAACGCATGTACATATAACCATACCCGTTACCTGTTACCTACCTACCTAGGTAGGTACCTATAGGTAGGCTAGGTACATACGTACGAGGGTATCTTGGCGGTGCCAGCGGACATTCTAGTGGTCTTCTGGATACTAGGTAGTACCTACCTAGGTAGTCTGCTAGTCGGTAGGTACCTACCTAGGTAGGGAAGTAATTAAGTTGCCTTGGTAGGTATGGAGGTACATAACGCCGCTGTGGCAAGCAGGTCGTGGTTATGTATGTAGATGGAGACCCTGTTATCCGATCCACGCCCGGGCATTGGAGGGCATCGAGATCGAGTATCGCCCTGTTCCCATCTCGTTTTTCGTCACCTTCGCTGTCCATCCTCACCAGCGCCAGCCAGCCTAGTTGTGGCCCGACAATCGAGCACAATATGAACCGCCGCCAGACCACGGCCCAGTGGGCGAAGGCATTCACGTCCTTCTTCGCCGGCTCTTCCCAGTGGCCTGATAGTCAATGAATCGCATCCCCATCCCCGTCCCAGCACTGAGCACTGAGCACACGGTGCTCGTCTTGCTCTCCCCACGATCCCTCTCCGATCTCTCGGCCTGCTCACCTACGCTACATCGTGAGTCTCGACGCATTAGGTAAGTAAGTACTTCTAACTCCATACCTACCTGTGGTACCTCAGGCTGCTATTGGATTCGTCCGCCTTGCTCAGCTTCGCTCCGTTGCGCAATCTCGATGCGAGGCCAACCTCTCCATCCTCCTGCCTCTGCCTCCGCCTCTCTCTGTCCCATGCCCAGGCAACACGCACGCGCGCGCACACACACACACACACCCAGAGTCTCGGCCACTCGCTGTGGCCCCATCCCACCACCGTTCCTTCCACCCACCCTATCCATCGCCCATGGCGTTTAGCTCTCAAGCATCCTTTCGGCTCCCTTCCTGCTCCTCCTTGGTCCCTTTATGCGTTGTTTATCGCGGCAATGCCCGCAAGTCGCCTCTGATCTTGGCCACATCCATCTGCTGCCATGCAGACTCCTCCGTGTCCTGTCTTCTGCCGTTGTGCCCTGTGATTATTCGCGTGCCTCCAGTCCGATTCTGTCCCCATACCCACCCGCAGCTAAAGCGTCTGCGGTGCATGGCAGTAGGTACCCAGTGGATGGGTGCGGTGTAAGCCAGTCGATGGAATTAGACAAGCCCACTGCTGCTGGGTCCAACCTGGCCGCTGTACGTATGACGTCGCAATCCACCCTACCCGACATCTAACCCCTTCTTTGGACCCCTTTCGTTAAGCGGCATCGAAGATGGCGTTACACCTTCCCCAAAGAGTGTGCCATCAGTCATCCTAGGGCACGGAATTCTACAACCTTGCACGTCTCCGCCCACCCATCTCGGGTCAGCTATATAACCACCATCGTGGCTTCGGGCCAAGATTGGCCTGCCTGCCCGTCTCCATCCCTCCCTCCCACTGACAGCAAGCACTCCTCAGTATAACACCCAACGCCTATTACCCCACCGTTGTTCGAACAGACCAGCACGGCCAATACGACCAGTAGTTGACCCGAGTATAGATCGACGAAGATACCAGCACGCACCTTGTGGCTTGCTGATGTGTCATTGTTGACCAACAACCACAATGCCCACCAGGAAGAAGTGCACCTGCAGACCAATACATAACTATAGATTCATGTAATCACGTTGATCAACAATGGCAGACCCCAAGAACACGCAAGAGGGTATAAATCTGCCACATGCCACCACTATCACTTCTACCAACCCTCGAAGAACCTCGCCCGAAAACTCCGTCACTCTGCGGTATCATCGCCTCGCCCAAAATGCTTCGAGACGGCACCACGCGCCTGCTTCTCCGGAAGCCCACCCGGGTACGTCCATGGCGCAAACGAAGGCGCCTAGTAGGAATCCGTCAGAGGAAAGCAATGACACAGGACGGAGCGACCCGAGGCAGTGGTTCGATCAGTCCAATCAGAACGCTATCGGCACCCTAGATTCCAGCGCTATGGACGTCGATCCTCCATTTTTCCAGAAAGAGACGGACTCCTCAAATGAAGAGACGCATAGAGTTGTGCCACCACCAGTCCCACCGTATAGACATGGCCGAAGTCGTGGTGCTTCCTTTCGACCGAGCGTGACCAAGAGTAGTAGCGTCGGAGATTACCGGAGCGTGATCGACGATTTGACGATTGAAAACAAGCGCTTGAGGGAGGAATTAAAGAGGCTCAAGCAGATGGGTCCAGATTCCCTCCGGAATGACAAGCTCTTCGAAGTCAAAGTGCATGGTCTCCCTAGTAGGAAGAGAAGAGAACTGGAAGCTACGCTACGAGACTTTACCACCAAGCTCGATCGTTCAAGCACTGGGGCCTCTACGAGCCGGAAGAAGGTGTCGGGCAAGTCCAAGGAGTCATCGGCTTCAAAACACGCCTCGTCTACCTCGGGTTCCAACTCGAGGCCCGTGGACTCGGCTTATGCCTCTATGGGAACAGGACCAAGTTCATCGTCTCACCCACATCCCGCCAGGGTTCGGCCGAGTCGGGTACGATCGACCCAGAACATCGAAGATTATCTGCGAGACATTCCCGAAGGGCTTTGGCCGGGACCGGGCCCGGCCAGAATGACCGAGTATGAAAAGAAAAAGCTTGTCGTCAAACGACTAGAACAACTTTTCACAGGCAGCGTGGGCTACCCGCCTGACCAGCTGGCCGATCAAAAGCTGCCATCAAAGCCCACGCTACCAAAGGCAGATGATACCGAAATGGGAAGTGCCGCACCTAAAGCCACGCCGGCCCAAGAAGGCACCCGGGAGGCTATGATACGATCCGGGGATAAGCGCGCGGGTCGCCCACACACCGTCGCCTCTGCATCGAATACACACACCCGGTCACAGTTGTACTCAAATCCCCATTCCTCTGCCGACCAATCCAATTCCCACGACAATGACAAGGATAGCGGCAGCGGCAGCGGGCAAGGCAGCGGAAGTAGCCGGAGGCGAGCGACAGAAGCTAAAAATACATCACCGCAAGAGAAGACGCAGGCCTCAGAGGAGCAGAGACCCACCCGCCCACGCGACTTGGACCCTGATCGGAGACAGGTCCCTGCGGAGAACATGGAATACATACGTCATTTGGGGATTCTGGCACCTGAATCCCAAGCGCACTTTTCAGCAAGAGACGTGTCGCCCGACGCTGAAGGTTGGGTCTATCTCAATCTTCTCGGCAACCTGGCGCAGCTGCACATCCTCAATGTCACCCCGGACTTCATCCGGAGTGCCGTGTCGGAAAAGAGTACCAAATTCCAGCTGTCTCCCGACGGCCGAAAGATACGATGGCGCGGCGGAGATGAGGGCACCAGGTTCACCAGCGACAGTGGCACCAAGTCCCAGAGCGAGCGCTCTAGCGAGGACACGTATGAGTCAAACGAGAACGATAGGCCGAAGAAGAAGAGGAAGCAGAAAGAAAGCAAGATCAGCCTGGGTGTTCAAAAATTCGATTCTTCCCAGAGCTTCCACTACAAACCCCTCTTCGCATCCCATCAGACCAGATCGTACGATGGACACACATCGGTCGAGGATGGCAGTCCTCAGTCAACCGAGCAATCCGACAGCAACGACGGGCCCTATTCGAAACGAAACCCCAGTGGTGTTTCTAACGGTCGGTCGCAGCGCAAACGCCGACGTGATGGCGCTATTATTTACTACAGCGGGGCGCCGTTCTGCACAGATCTCTCAGGTGACTCGGGTGAAGTGTCTCCAGACACGTACGGTATGACATCATCGGGCGATCAACCAATGCAGGAGAGCTCCGTTCGTCTCCACCTGGTTCACCGTCCCTCCACCCACCGATCCACATCCGGATCCTCAATTCCGTTCAGGCCACTGAGCGAGCCCTACCCATACCCCGCCATTGTGGATCCAGACTCAGGAGGTGAAAGCGACGGTTGTGTTGAAGCCGACTTCCCGTGGTCCGACTCCGACCAACAAGGTGTATTGACCAAACTTGAGGCTAGTGGCCTGGGTGGCGTATATCCCGAAGACCACTTTGTGATTGTCGTTTCTACTAGGCGTCCAATCCAGGCATTGACGACCGACGACGATAACGGCGACCATCATGACAGGCCCGATGAGGTTGTTTTGCCGACATCCCAGCCCGCCGTCGATCACCTTGGTCGTGTCGCGGCCGGGTCACAGGGGGCAGTGGATTCGATAGCCGGCAGACTGGCTTTAATATCGACTAAATCCTCGGTACCTAGGTGTAATCTAACACGCGAGGTGATGCCCGCCTCGGTTAGATATGTCACCAGTGAGGCGTATCACCTACCTCCTGTGCAATTACCGCCGCCAACCTACTATTTCCCATCACGCGATTCGGATTCCGATGATTCCGATAATAGCCTGGACGAGGACATATCGGTGTCTTCAGAGAGGAGTATTCTCTCTAAACGACCTATGCTGGAATGCAGTCCGGACTCCGACAACCGCGATCTTTCTGGCAACGATGAGGAGGATGAACACTCGGACGGCCGGGACTTCAATCCTAGCGCCAGCGTGGCCTCTAGAAACGTCCATCGAACGTCGGGAATCAAAGGGGAAGATGGTTGCTCGATGCCGCCATTGTCAAAGAACAATACTGCCAGTTCAGCCGCTACTGCCGGCGGTCCCGGTAGCGGGTATTATAGTTCCATGGAAGATGCTTGAAGGCCCCCGGCCCCCCATCTCGTGTTTGCCGCAATGGCCGCCATTATTTTCTTTTAGGCGGTTTCCCTTATAACTCTTGATTTTGAAACGGCGCAGGCCCTGGGCGTGATCATAGCAAGCGAACGGAATATTGGTTTGAAAATCGAGAACGATGACTGCGGTTCCATAGACCAATAATTCTGGAATGGAATAGGGACTCTTATTTGAAAGGTACCCAGGTAGTTTGATAACTGGAGAAAGGATAGAGGATGGGTGTCATGTGTCCATGTAGATTGCTCAAAGATCGAAGGCGTTTACCAAACAACACGATAAGAAAGCATATGGTAGCATATACTACTTACCCGTAGTTAATACTTGGCATTCTCAGTGGCGATATGGCTATTCCGAGGCGGACTCGACGGAATAATGATAACACTTAGGTTTCGCCAATGTGTCTATACATATACGTCTTGGCAGTGTTGGCAGTGCTGCGCCTATCCCTGTGTCTGTCCCTGTCCTTATCTGTGATTTGTAGACCGGCTATGAGAGTTGTAATAGTGCAGTTACGTTCAGAGGCCTTCATGCGCTTTGTGCTTCACTATAAAAATCCGAGGTCTTATAATCTCCGATGTTTTTTATAGGGTCACAAAATTTGTCAATGTTTGTCAACAACTCTCGGTTAATGAGAGTGCCGAGATTAGGAGCCGTTACAATGGATGTATGTATACCGATGTTGTGGCAGCTTGCCTTATCACCCAGCACGTTGGGAAACCTTGGCTCATGCAATGCACCACTAGTTTTTCCAGTGGGTATCTCGACAACATATGGAAGGCCGGCAAGTACATACATATACATACATATACATACATATACATACATACATACATACATACATACATACATACATACATACATACATAACATGCAAATAATTACTATGTGTATTGCAGGGAGGGAAGGCGTAAGTCTACTACCATGTTTCAGCTGGCCACTGGACAGCGAGGATTCCACCAACCCATTCCCAATACAACATCCCTTTTCTTCGCCCACCATTTTGTATCAAATGCAAAAACACGGCGATCCTACCTAGAAAGAATGGGTGCACACATACATACCGCCGTCAGCGATTCGGGCCTTCTCGGGCCTACCCGCATCTCAGATGTGACACGGCATGTTACGCTACACGCCCGTCATGTCGCTATCCGGTAGAGCCTTTGGTTCGACATCGCTCGTCCTTGGGAGTGGGCGTGGGACATGCCGAGGGGATACAGAGCTACCATGAAGAGAAAGAAGAGGTGAAGAAGAAACGGGTCAAGTATCAGGCAACAGACCAATTGAGGGACTGGACTACCTGTGGTTTTGCCGCCCCTTCCCGGTCGAAGTTAATCCGGTTTCAGTGGTGACCTGACTGCCTAGCTACCTATTGCGTTGCACTTAGGTCGATACCTGTAGGTAGAGGAGAGGAGGGTCCTGGGGGGTCCTTCGTCAGATAAAGAGGGCCAAGCCCAACGACAGCTTAGCGCGGAAGGGATTCATAGCAACCCACATCGATCCAACAGACTCACAACTTGAAATACACCAACTAAGTACCTAGGCCCACGAATAGGTGACAGGGACACTTAGGTACGGTACCTACTAACGACGAACAGCGAACCCACAATTTCTACCGTTTCCCAGCACGAGTCGCGAGCTACTGTGAGCCAAAACCCTCCCAACCCCCCAAGGAATTTAGCATACCCAATTCGGTCTTCAGCACCATACTTGCGGGGTAGTATATACTAGTTATACACGTTGTAGTTAGTAACTTGGTCGTCGATGCTAACCTGTTCTGCTCCTGCGGCAGCCCCCCTGCGACTGGCGAGCCCCAGCGCCGATCCTCTCGAGCTAACCACTCTCGCTCACCACTACCACGGCACCACTACCACTGCACCACTACCACGGCACCATGTGGTGGTCCATCATCGGCCTCGGGGGGAGTTGTTTCGTGACCTCGACCGACAAGAAGACGGCGCTCAAGGGCTACCAGGTCTGGGAGGGGGGCGTGCTTCGCGCCATGTGCGAGCATAACAGCGAGAAGGTGCTTGCGCGAGAAGCATTGGTGTACAAGCACCTCGGCGAACACCCGCACATCTTGCGTTGCTTCGGTCTGGAGGAGGTCCACCCGGGTGTCCACTCTCTGCGGGTCGAATACGCGCCTTTGGGGGAGGTGCGCAGCTTCATCGAGAACCGTGGCGACGCGCCGCTGGGCGAGCATGTCCGACTGCGGATGGCCCTCGACGTGGCCCTGGGCATGCGCCACGTGCACAGGATGGGCGTGCAGCACTGCGATATGACCTGCCGCAACCTGTTCATCTTTGACGAATACCGCGTCAAGATCGGGGACTTCGGGGGTTCCCTGATCGCGGGCAACGACGAGCTGGGACCGCTCGTGTATGAGGCATCCGCCTATGAGCTGCCATGTCGAGGGAGAAAGTTCGAGCATCGACCCGCTCGGCAGAGAGAGCTCTTCGCGCTTGGATCTGCCATCTATGAGATAACGGCCTGGGGCGAGCCCTGTGCCGGGATGGAAGACGATGATATCGAGAGAAACTACGCCGCCGAGGTATTTCCTAGCCTGGAAGGAGTCCCAGCCGCCCATATCATTCGCAAGTGCTGGGACGAGAAGTACGCAAGTGCAGACGAAATAGTGGAAGAGTTAGATGCACTGGTCGGCCCAAAAAAATGAAGGGGCCGTTGAAGGATGCACGGACGGCAATGCCAGTTCCGCCCTAGAGAACGGTGAGAGCAAAGGGGCGAGTGTTTAAACCTATCCATGACTACATATGAATCCCCAACTCTGACCCTCAAGCGTTGGAACCAAACCTCCACCCAGAGCCCCGTCTTTTGCCCCTTGTGGGGTTCTAGACGACAGGTATACTACCCACATGAGGGCCAGGCCGCTGATTCCACCCATTGACTTCGTTCCTGGGGGGCATTAGACAAGAAAGCTCCCGGAATACGATGGAGATATCTTACAATTTTTCGAACAGAGCGAGCAACTGCCTGGCTTAGTGACTGACCCGAATGCCATCGAGCTGTCTTGCCTCAAATTAGGACAGCTGAGTCCTCTGTTGGAGTGATCGCACAACTCGCTAAGGTGACGCTCGGTCTGTATGTGTCTCGGATATCTCTTGCAACCCTGGCGCATATACGTGATTTTCACAAACTTGCACATCGCGGCAGATCGTAGGGAGTTGATACGGGCGGCTTATGGGTAGCTAGGGCTCGCGGAAAGTGGCCAGCGGTACGCAAAGTCTTGTCGAACAGAATCAGACAAGGAGCAGAAGAGGGAGATGTCTCATTCCAACACGGCCTCCAGCTCGCCCTTCATAAAGAGTCCGAGGTGATGAATCTGGCACGCCTCCGCTCCTCGCCGCCCATATTCGCACGACCCATTTCAAACCCGCCTCTCATTTGCCGCACGTCGCATGCGTGTAGCCACGCCCCGAGGCGTTCGGGAGAGCGGTCCAATCCGAGCCCTGGGACGTCAGGAACGCCCCGGTTCTCCAGGTTGCTTGTGGCACGTGTACAACGCCCTGAGACCGCGTCTGGGGACCACAGGAAGGCCTCCCTTCTCAATCGGGGCTGCTAGGCTCTGGACCCGACATCACTTATATTGAGCGGCTGCCGCTGTCACACTTAGAAGGAAAACCGCTCGCCTCGGGGTGAAGACTTTGACGATCGGTCATGTCCGAGGCTCGCAGGACCACGTGGGTGAGTGAGGGCGCGGATACGGCGGTCGGCGAATCATCTGTGGTTGAATGAAACATCCGGGGCCGAATATTGAGAAGATGAAGCGTGATTAATATCTTATTCGGTCGCATATCAGCCGCGGCGTGAAACCCATTTGGGGACTGGCTATTAAATGACAAGAACATTGTACGACACCGTTCTCCCCTAACATGTCCCCCTAGAAGTGAACTGAGTAGTTGTGACAGCCCTTGAAGCGGTGGTTTCAACGATATATAGTATATATACTAGGGGCAGAACTATAGTGACACTCTCGCGGAATGAAAATTATGAAATATTTCATTAAACGTGTCTCCAACCGCGAGGGTCCTAATGGGACAATACACGCGTACATATTCATAATGTAAACGCCGCAGCGCTTTTCGCTTGCTGGATTATTCGGTTGCGCACCATCCGAAGTCGCTGAGATTTATAGAGACAAAGCCAAGTTTGGGGGCCAAAGGGGGGCTACTACGGCTGCCACTGAGCGCGGTTGAGGCTGAACTGCTGGCATGACAGGGATAATATTGGGGGGTGTTGCGAGACAGCCCGCCCCCCTCCATCTTTAGCATCGCCTAGCTCGTCGCTCGGCGTTAAATTCGGTTCGCTCATTTTGTCATTCTCCTTGGATATTCCCGTCGAAAAACATGAGATTGCTGCACGTGGAAACGCTGAAGCTCACAGAGTTCCTCGATTCGAACACCCCCGAATATGTCATATTGTCACACCGTTGGCGACACGGACTCAATGAGATCCTTTACGAAGACGTGGAATTCTCGGAGCCATGGACGTGGAGGAACAGGAAGCCGCGAGCGGCCGAAAAGGTGCTGAGGGCTCGCGAAGTGGCTCGAGAACTGGAGTACGAATCCCTCTGGGTCGACACTTGTTGTACCGACAAGGGGAGTAGTTCGGAACTCTCTGAGGCGATCAATTCCATGTACTTGTGGTAAAGCAAAGCTGCAGTATGTGTTGCCTTCTTGGACGACATCGGGTCGAGCAAATGGTTTACTCGTGGCTGGACACTCCGGGAGCTTATTGCCCCGGACAATGTGTGGTTCTATAACAGAAACTGGCGCTTCATTGGCGATCGATTTTCCATGGTTAGACCATTGTTTCTTATCACTGGGATAGACGGAATTGTTTTGAGGCATGGACACAAACTAATACCTAAATGTTTTCCTTGTCACCAGTATCTAGGTGGGAGAGAATGGAGTCAGTGCCGGTGTGGTGTTATCAAAGAGTATGGTCGCAGTCCGATACGGACGGTGCTTGATAGTACCATCGTTGCCACAATCATGTCCTGAGCAGCCAGGCGTAAAACATCAAGGGAAGAGGGTACAGCGTACTGTCTCAGTAAGAAGCTAACGACATGACCATGTGACGGACCGTTGTTGCTGACCGAAACTTGATAGTGGGATTATTCGATATACACATGCCGCTTCTACACGGCGAACAAGGCAAAGCCTTCGCACGACTGCAGACGGAGATCATTCGACAGATGAATGACCAGCCTATAATTGCACATCATGGGGAGCGCCTCTCTCTTAGCCACGACGCCGGCAGACTTCGTGCACCATACGACCAGGAAAGCATGGTCAGTCACGGGCCACAATGCGGGCGACACGGCCTCCCATATTAATATGACGAAAGAGGGCTTAGAAATAGACGCAGTGGTGGCTCCATCAGGCACATCGGGTTTGCGTTTTGCGATTCTCGATTGCACAACCGGCGATGATCCGTTGGCAAGGGTGGCGATACAGGTTGCTAAGCAAGAATGGATGGTACTGATGATATCAAGTCGCATTATTCCGGCAGCCCTGTTACGCTGCTGCCTGTAGAGTAAGAAGTCTGGCTCCATGGCGCCCGTATCCGATTGCTCACTGGCCTTCATCGACCTGACAACAACGGCCACTACGTTGCCGACTCTGCGCCGTCCCATTTCAACAACGTGCAGATATGGTGCAAGGTCCTGCCGTTTGGACAACGACAGAACGACATTTTCATGTGTGCCAAAGAAGGGGACCAACGCTGGTTGGATTGGCCTGATGTAATTTATGTGAAGAAATGCTGTGATAGTGCATAAACCCATTATTGCATGGGCTAATAATACTGGGTAACTAACTAGGTATTTTTCTAAGAATATAACTAGAATATAGATTACCTATGATTTATGCATGTGGTAGCTGCGTTTTGACAGGGGCTACCCTAACGGAAACCCCATCCAACCCCCACATGGCTTGTCCAAGTTCTTGGGGAATGAATGCCCCTCCATTCATTCTATCCCGGTTGGACGGTTGTTGTTCTGTTTGAACGCTGCATTGGCCCCTAGGACACGGCTGATAGCTTTCCTCATGCGAGGAGCTTCTACTGCGCCTACCCATTCCTAGCCGCCGCAGGAAACTAAGAGCGGGAGAAAGGGGGAAAGACAGAAAGGAAGAACAGAGGAAACCGACCCAACGCGAGGGTTGGATGAGAGCCTCCATCATGTCGGGTCAAGCCAGCGAGACAGCGGTCGGGTGTGTTCCCAGCGTACCAATGTTCCATGTTCCCATGGGTCGTTGGCCCCTCGACTGACGCCATGCGCGCAACGTAGGAAAGACTCGGCCCCCACGAACCCTCGGGGGATTCCCTGCGCCCCGTTTGTCGACAAGGTCGAGGACTATATCTCGTCACGGCAAGAAGTCGAGGCTACGCTACGCAATTTCCAGGAGATGATCTCGTACGTCTCTCTCCCGTCCCTCACCCATCCCCTCGCCGTGTACCTCGAGTGTACACCAATGCAATGGGAAAGCGCTGGCTAGCTACGAGAGCATATCAACGGTTGCGCAAGCAAGAGAGAGAGAGAGAGAGAGAGAGAGAGAGAGAGAGAGAGAGAAGAGAGAAATTCCAACTGGCTAATGGTGGGACCTGTATTAGGAAATACCAATTCATGGAGCTGAATCTCCAGCGGAGGATCGCCGGCCTCAAAGACAAGATGCCCGACATACAGAAGACGTTGGATACTGTTCGATTCCTTAAGACGAGAACGGTGCATCCCATCCCCTTCATCCCAGCGCCATCGACAGTCACTGATATGACGCACGACAGAGCGATTCGGACCCTATAGAGACCACCTTTGAGCTGAACGATACACTGTACGCCAAAGCGACTATACCACCCACCGATGAGGTGTATTTGTGGTTGGGGGTACGTTAGGGAAACCCCCATCCGTCCTTCTGTCCGTCCCTCTGTCCGTCCCTACTACGTGACTGACAAGATACGTACTACTAGGCGAACGTGATGTTGTCATACCCCCTCGACGAGGCCGAAACGCTTCTCACATCCAAGCTAGCAGCTGCCAAGCAAAGCCACTCGAACTGCGAAGAGGATCTGGAATTTTTAAGAGAGCAAATCACGGTGAGCACGGGCCATCTACCCGGCGTTGATGGCCATAGACTGACTCGGCGTGATCAGACGATGGAGGTCGCGATAGCTCGGGTTTACAATTGGGAGGTGGTGCAGAAGCGAAAAGAGAAAACTGAAGAGGACCGAAAAGGGACGGGATCCAAGGATGGCGACGACCAACCGAACGGATGAGAGTTACGCCACCCGAGAACAGTGCGTCGCAGATTCGGCGTGGTGCTCGGCACAGGCTAAGCGGGTATGCCTCCAGCCAGCACCACGTCTGATGCTCGAGGATTGGTGGAAGACGTAGAGCGTGTCCCGGGCCGCCGGTTCTGGTCGGTCAGTTGATTCGGGATTGGCAAGGCCGACGTATAGTATCTGTATTGTAAGGCGACCGCAACCCGACATTTGGTCACGGATTCCCATCCCGAAGCTGAAAAGTCGATGCTGGGCCGCTGTTCAACCGTTCCCCAAACAGTTGCAGTTGCGGTTCGAGTTCCTCACGGAGCCAATGTATGTGACCGGAGGCGATGTCAATTCCCTGAGTGACCAGAGGTGAAGGCGATTGAAGTCCGACACCGACTTGTAGGTGTACCTAGGTAAGCAACATATAATATGGGGGGGAGAGCTACACCGCATCAACAACAGCAGCAGCAATAACAATAACAATAACAACCACTACCCCATCCCATCCCCATCCCCATCCCCATCCCCATCCCCATCCAAGCACATACTTTTCCGCTGCAGGATATGTCGCTGCACGGCAAGATCCATTCCGAGTCCACTGAGATAACACATTGTATGCTGTGTAATACGCGCGTGTAAGGTAAACCGTAGTAGAGAGGTGGCTTCAAGATTACCTAACTCCGCACCATGTCCAAATCTCCGGTGCGCTGTCCCCGGACGATGACATGACATCCTCAACACCGCCTATCTCGATGACGGACGGGTGGAAATCAAGACGGAGGACCTAGCCAGTCTGCAGTTCCCTGCATCCTTAAGTTATACACTGAGTGCCCATAACTACTTAAATGGGTACCTAATGTTCCCCTAACTCGAGCAGCACTAGCCCACCTAGGCAACCGACAAGTTCGATACGTGGGGATTACGGCAGCCAATGCCGTGGTCACCCCCCCCAAAAGTCCCCTAAAAGCCGGCCTAAGTCGACCGCTACGATAGCGTGCCTTGGAGCGCCAGATCAGTGGGAGAAAAGCCACCCCCCTTCAGCCACCTTTTGCGTCCTCTGGCCAAATCCACCGCAGACGGCCCGGCCTACATGCGGCCAGCTCAAATTCCTATTTACTATTTACTCAGGTTGACTCCCTCCGATCTCCCTCCTTCCCTCCTGATACCTCCAAACCCCAAGTCCAGAGTATTGTTATTGGGCCAGCGTCTCGCGTCCTCTCTGTTGATTGTCGTCTGCAGATACCGCCGTCCACCTTTGACCTATCCAACCCCTCTCTTCTCCTCTCGCCTCTTCTCCTCGCCAGTCCTCGCCAGTCCTCGCCACACCGACACCACATACACGCTCCCCCCCTCCTCCTCCCTGACCTCGAGACATGGCGGACACAAAGCCCACATCCAACATGGAGCTGGATGCCAAGTATGACCACTACGACTTCCCTACCACCTCCGTCGAGACCCGCGAGGGCCATCCCGGCCACCTGAACGCCGCCCAGCAGGCACAGGTCCACCAGTTGCGCCTGATGCTCGAGGCCGAAGGCTTGACACAGCGCCTCGATACCCTGACCCTGGTACGTGTTGCACCCTTGCACCACACCCATCCCCGGCCAGCAGCACGGTGGGGACGTTGAGCCTACCAAGAGGGCGTGGGATGCTGACGAGCCACTCGGTGTCTAGCTTCGATTCCTGCGTGCACGGAAATGGGACGTCAATGCCGCCAAGAAGATGTGCGGAACCTCCTCCCCCTCCACGGCTGCTGACCGATTCTGACCGATTCTGACCGAACTGGAACTCACAGGTTTGTGGAGTCTGAGGAGTGGCGAAAGAACCTGACCGTCTGGGACCCTGCCAAAGGAGTATACCGGCCTATGTCCCTGGCGCCAGAGGACCCCGAGAAGAACCCTCCCGCCGAGCCTCTCAACCTGGACGAACTCGTTCGGACATGGGACAAGGATGGGTCGTTCAAGAGGGAGCTCTCCAAATACTACAAGCAATTCTATCACAAGACTGATAAAGTACGCACCCATGACCCATGACCCATGACCCATGGCCCATGGCCCCTAATCTATAATCTATTGATATCTTGGTGGACGACGTCGTTGACACGATCAATCTAGGATGGCAGACCATGCTACTTTGAGAAGCTCGGCGGCGTAGACTTCGCGACCCTGAGGGAAAAGAAATACACGAACGACAGGATGCTTCTGAATCTGGCTGTCGAGTACGAAAAGATGGTAGACCCCCGCCTCCCGGCCTGCTCGCGCCAGTCGGGCCACCTCCTCGAGACTTCTTGCAGCGTCTTGGACGTCCAGGGCGTCAGCATCACCGGCCAGCAGACGATTATCAACTACATAAGGCAAGCTTCCGCCATGAGCAACAGCAATTACCCGGAACGCCTGGGCAAGATGTACGTGATCAACGCCGGCTGGGCCGTGACGATGGTGTGGAAGCTCGTCAAGGCCTTCCTCGACCCCGTAACCGCCTCCAAGATCGATGTGATCGGGAGCAGCTACAAGTCCACCCTCCTGCAGCACATCCCGGCGGCGAACTTGCCCGCCATGTACGGTGGTCAGTGTCAATGCGAGGGCGGCTGCGAGCTAAGCGACGCAGGCCCGTGGCAGGAGGAGGAGTGGAAACGCCCCGCCTGGTGGGAGAAGGACCCTGCCGATGCCACAATCGAGAACAAGCCCACCGAGATCGAGTCGGGCAAGGGCGCTGTCGAGGCGGAGGAGACCAAGATTGTCGCATAGTTGCGCAAACTTCGAGCTACTAAACAGCGGTCGCCTCAAGTGGTCCATTGATGTACAGCAGCGCTCGAGCCGTGGTTGCTGGTGTTAACATTTTGATAATGGAGGGGGGGGGAAGGCGACTTGGGACCAGGGCTGTCAAGCGTCTAATGCCACAGGGGGGAAAACCCCGGCACCATAGATGGGAAGATGGCTCGAAAGGGAAAACAAGACCGAAGCAATTGCATGCAGGACAGGGCGTAGTTTCGACCGCGATGTCGTGTAGACAGGAATCTGGTTGCTCATAGACAAACATAAGTGTTTACGCTGTAACCCCTACAACAACCGGCATTTAGTATCGACTTGCATAAAACCACGAGTAATACAATGCATGCCTCGGTAGGTTTATTTATGACGCTCTTTTGCTGATCAGGTAGGGTAAGCAGTAGGATGGCCGCGAGAGCCTTGGAACGGGGTATCGTGGGATTAATAAAGACGCGTATAACAATTATATGTATGGCTTGGCCGTGACAAGGTAGCCTCGCATACTTTGCCGCTATTCATGCACGGGAGACGATCTACACCAAGACCCCTCCCGCGGAGCCAACCAGAACCACCATGACTTTCCCGCCTCGATCAGCCAGCCACGTTTGTGGTGCCCACCTCACCGCTCCGTGACGACGTACTCGCCCGCCTTGCGCGCCCTCTCCATGCGAGCCACGACGGCGGGCATCTCCCTCTTGAGGCGCGCGAGGCCGCGGACGGCGCTGGCGAAGCCGGCCTCGACGTCGTCCTGGCGGTCGAGCGGCACGACAGCGGCCAACAACCCCGGACCGACGCCCGCAACCGCACCCGCATCCGCACCCGCATCCGCACCCGCATCCACACTCCCACCTACGGCGGCAGCGGAAGTAGCCGCCGTAGCAGCGCCGGCGTCATTTCCATTCCCGACCCCGTCGGCGTTGCCGTTGTTGTTTCCGCCGCCGCCGCCGTCGTCGTCGTCGTCATGATGGCCGCCAAAGCGCGCGCGGGCGCGGCGGTTGGCGGACTCGAGGGCGTCCTCGTCGGCGCGGACGCCGCGGCGGGCGGCCTCGGACCAGGCGGCCGCGACGGCGCCCGGGACGCCGCGCTTGAGGCGCGCGATGTCGCGGAGCAGGTCCTCCTCCTCGGCCGTGAGGGCCTCCACGCGGGCGCGCTTGCGGGCGTCGAAGGGCTCGAAGACCTCCTCCGGCTCCAACGCGGCCAGGCGGAGGGCGGGATTCGATCCGGCGCCGGAGCCGGAGAGGAAGTGGTCGGCGTCGACGGGGAGGCCGTTTATGCTCAGGTTGGGCGCCGCGAGGGCGAAGGTTTGGAGTATGTACTGCAAGGACAGAAAACGAACGCGCGGGACGGGATTTGGTTAGTTACATAGCCTTTTTCCGGGGTGCAGGTGTGGGTGCAGGTGTAGGTGCAGGCGCAGGCGCAGACGTAGGTGCAGGACTGGTTTTACGCACGCCACTACGCGGGATTACGTCGTCGATAGGAGCTTGTACATGTGTGAACGGACAGGGGGGAGGGAGGAGGGGGGGGAAGGGGGGTAGATGCATTGCCAAAAGATCAAACTAAGACAAGGAAAAAGAAATAAAATAAAAGTAAACAAGTCCAAAAAAAGAAACCAAATAAGGCAAAAAACAATAAAAACAATAAAAACATACAACACCAGGGATTCGCTGGTCGTCACCGACCCAACTACTAATCCGGCGGTATCTGGCTTAGCTATGGGGGAGCGGACGGGACCCCGCGTTCTCCAGATCCTATGGTCGTATGTGCTAGACAGTCGGCCTGAGATGGGTTATGTGCCGGGCTGGGGCCGCTCATCACTCCTCTCATTCGCATCCACTCATTTTCATCTGCCCCATTCTCTTACTATGCGAATGAAATGCCAAGGCTTTGTCTACATGACACCAGGTGAATTGGACATGGGGAAGGGGATCTGACATGGTGTGCATTTGAAAACTCGATTGGGAATGGTGGAACAAAATAAAATAAAAACAAAAAGAGAAATAAGAAATAAGAAATAAGAAAAAGAAATAAAAGCGCAAAGTCATACCTCATTCACAAGCTCTTCGATCCGCGTCCGTAGCTCATCTTCGGTGCTGTCATCGACTGGGGGAAAGGCCTCGTCGATGCGGGCGGCGGCGGCGCGTCGGACGTTGGCGATCAGGTACGCGAGGTCCTCAGGTGCTTGGAGCTCGATCTTGCGCGCCGAGTCCATGCCGTCTTCTGTGAGGTGGTTCTTGTCTCGCGATGCGGGGCCCCCTGTTTCATGTGTGGCCGTAAAAAGGGAAAAGGGAAAAGGAAAAAAAAAAAAAAGAGAACAATTTATACCACCGATCGTGACCGAGATGGCTGCGAGATTTGGTTGGTGTTTACTTTACTGCATCTGGCAATTGCATGGAGGCTCTGGCGCCTGGTGTTGGTTGACCAAGTGCACCTTTGGAGGGGCTAGGCCCGATTGATGAATAGACTCGGTTTGACTATTACTATATCAAAGCATGTAAGTCGCATATATGCATATTCGCATCCCCTACCAATTCGAAAGGTTTGTTGTGTGCTCTCATTCAAGTTTTATATACTAATCCATGCCATTAGGTTCGGTATACTGTGCCAGGATGCGCATATCCTGTTGCACATTACATATATGATTCTTATCCTGTTCTTTATCCTGTTCTTCAGAGTGGCCAGGGCAATATAGTTTATCGTTATACCTATTAGCCGCATCTATCGTCCATGCTGACGTACCCAAGCACCCGTCTGGAGTACTCGGTTTAAAGTTGTATGCAATCTTGCGCTCCTTTGGCTCCTCGTTTGGCATTTTGAACATGATTGCCTAGCACCTTTCCTTGTTGTTCCAAAATTTGGGGTGGCATCCGACCCCCCTCGAGGCCTGTGACGTTTATCCCTTGGAGCTCCAGGAGAAATCCGAGCCCAAAGACACGTAACTTGTGCAATGCCGGAGGCTCTTTTTCATGCCCGCTCCAATGCAATGCTATCCGCGTGGGAAGGCCTCTTGGGCGGGCGGATGACCATGCGGATGGCTTTAGGTCCGCTGTTGCGGCTCTCAATTCGTTCGGGGCCCAGAGTGCCGAGAATTTTCCAAACGTTTTGATTCTCGTTTCAGTAAGTTCAAGTTCGAGGGCCACCTTTCTCTAGGAAATACACTTGCACTACCTCATCCTCCTCGCCGATCTTAGGGAGTGGTATCTCCGCCGCTATGCGATAGGACCAACCCTGATCCTTTAAGAGGCCAAACAATGCCTCCTCCGATGAATGCCGCGGCTTCGTAGCAAGTAGTACAGAAGATTTGACAGGGGTCTCGTGGCTGTCGTGGTAGCGACGCTCCTTCAAAGTGTGCAAAGCGCCCAACGTCCCAACCAGAGCGGGCAAGGAGTCCACGTTGTACGTACAATCACTAAGCACCACGAGATCCCACGAGACAGCCGCGGCGAGTGGACCAAAGCGACCCTCGCAGCCTTCATCCCAGTCGAGGTTTTCATATGTGACGGTTACGCCCGCAACAGCAGCAGCCTCGGGCGCGAGCGTGGCGCTTGCCCTGCCGACGTTCCACCTCTCGATATTCGACCTTGCGCGCTCTTCGGCCTCTTCAAGGTCCGTCAATAAAACCTTGGCATTCGCGAGTGTCTGACCCTGAGCGGCAGCAGCTTTTGGTAAAATACTAGCGACAGTAATCCCCAGGATTCCGACGCCGCTTCCGAGCTCGAGGACATTGAAGCTTCCGCGCTTGATTGGCAACAGCTCACGGATGCTTCCCAGTAACGTGCAGGCATCGGCGAGGTACGCAGATGTGACCACTCCTGCGTCCCAGATATGCCGAGCTATACTCTCTCCGATGTCCTCCTCGAATTGTACGTTTAATTCCCCGTTGCCCGGGTTGTCCCCGACAACAGGACCTGTCCCCAGCCCAAGCGTACGCACCGACACAGACGCACAAACGCCATTTGTAAACTCGAATGTGGCCGGCATGACAACACCCATCTGGGGCGTGCCATCGGCGGCGACTCTCCACGGCAGCACATCGCCAATGCGGAGGGCCCCCAACGGTGTTGACGCCTCCCGGGGTTGTTGTTGTCGCGCAGGGTATATGGCAAATCTGCAATTGAGCGTGTCCCTTATGACCCCTGGCGATAATTTAACTTTGGCGTCTAGGACACGCATGCCCGTCTTCCACTGGTACCTGCAAGCCTGCCTTCGGGCCGCAGCCGAGCCGACCGAGTCCAGGGCAGTGCCCACAACCCCCACGATCAGATCCAGTGGCCCGTCGCCCGGACAGAGAAACGAATCCCCCAGGTCGGTGGTGATTGTGAAGAGCAGCGAGATTACTAAACCCCCTGCTGAATCCTGGATCTTGGCAGGGCGGAGGAGCCGGATGTAATGCATCTTGTGTTTGGTTGCAAAGGCGCTTGATTGTGTAAGCTGCTGCTTGGTTGTATAACCAACCCTCCCCCCCACCCCCTTGGAGGGACGGTTGGCACTTTCGCCAGCCCTGAGGGTAGGCGAGTAAGACTACCTGACGCGCTGCAGG
Organism: Rosellinia necatrix; assembly: GCA_021209875.1. Taxonomy (NCBI): domain Eukaryota; kingdom Fungi; phylum Ascomycota; class Sordariomycetes; order Xylariales; family Xylariaceae; genus Rosellinia; species Rosellinia necatrix. Next base: position 7,066,002 of record JAGYVD010000001.1, on the reverse strand, counting down.
CAGTATGACCGAAATGATGCCTTACACAAGGCCGCCAGCACCAGCCAGCAGGTTGACGGCGATGCACCAAACAAACCCAATCGTACGCTCCTCCTATAGTCAGTCTCTTCACTGTGCCTGTCGTCTTGAGACCCGGGGACCCTTGCTCTCCATCTGCTGAACCAGTGTGCATACACTACTGCGCTACTCTGGCATACTCTGGCACGCTCGCAAGGGACGAGGACTTCTCGCGTTGTGTGGTGTAAACCGTCAATTCTCGCGGGCATATGCTTGCTTGTTTGGCCTGTCGCCCTGCACATAGAAGCCCATGAACATGCTGTGTAGTGTAGAAACATGCACGTTCAGACCACAGTGTCACGGTGTTTCCGCCATATTACACTACACATTAGTGTACGCAGCGAAACGAAACAGGGCGTCTGCTGAGCCCCACCGACGCACGACGAGGTTCCCCGTCCCTTCTGCCAGTGCCTCTTTCCCGATCAGGAAAGCGGCCATGATGCCTCACATTTCTCAAGCCTCGTTCAATGCATCTCAGGTCCCCGACGCCGCCCGCGTTAGTTGGCGGGTCACACTAGTTAGGTACAGCCCGCACTAAAATCCACAGGAAGGCAATGTGCCGTAGTATACTTCGTACCTTGGGTAGTAGTAGTAGTAGTAGTAGTAGTAGTAGTAGTAGTATTAACGTCTAATCTACCTGTATGCACAGGAGCATGTACCTGTACAAGACCCTCCAGACGACAGACAACGACGGCCTGATCCAATGGAGCGACAGGTCGTTGAATGAGTCAATCAATTTGAGCCAATCAAACCCTCCGAGACACGCAAAAAGCCGGAGACTAACGCCAATAGCGCATGGTTAGGTCATCCAATGCCGATAGCGCAGGCCCCGACGTCCACCCGTTTACATACATCATGATACCTGTCAGGCCCATCATCCATTATCCGATGGGCGTCCGATGGGCGTCTGACGAACAAAGAGGTGGGGATGTTTAAATGGGTGTGTCTGGTATCCATGGTGGGACAGGAGGATGCTTAAACAGCTCTTTCGTGGGGTAGACTCGTCTTATCGCCCCCTGCCTGGTCTGTTATCGCCAGCCAGCTATCTAGGTACCTACCGAGTTATGGTGGGGTCAAGTAAAGCAAGCACTATACAGCCACCCCACACACAGTAGAGCTCGTACTGTATTGCTCGCCTGCCTTACAGCAATGTAGGCAAGTCTCTACCAACCAACCGCCACCTTAAAAAAAAAAAAAAAAAACATCCCACCATCACAACCAACCTTGATGAACACAAGCATACTCTACCATCAGGGATAAACCTCCTGTGAGTCAACCCCATCACTCCATGGGTCCCCCGGTTCAATGAATTGAATTTGTTCACACATGCGTACAGTATGTAGTTATTGACCAGCCAACCGGCCTACCTCAATACTGCTACTTGTACATACAAGCAGTTACCACACCCGCCACCAGCACCACCACCACCATCACCATCACTATTTATAAATCCGCCGCCATATGTCACCACAGTTACCACCTACTCGTGCCGAGCTCCAATTGCGAGTGTGCACATTTACACGTGTGGGTGAGACAGAGTGGGAACGAGATTGAATGCCTGTCCCGCAGTGTCTTTCCAACATAAAACAGAACCCCCTTCCCCCCCCAAATTTTTTGTTGAATGTAAAAAAATAAAATAAAATAAAAAAGAGAGGTGCAAGATTTGGCGCCCAAATCTGACTTGACCGGCCGAGATCCGGCCAGCGCATCAACACGATAGATAAATCCACTCTTCAATCCCCCCAAGTGCCGGCTGACGTATAGCATAGCACGCTACGTATGGAAGATGTGCGCGCTTGTCTCGTCATATCCTAGACGATGCGCGGCGCCACCTGCGACACGTGGTGTCTCTCTCACGTTGTCTTGTCTACTATTTCGGCATGGAAGAGGACAGAGACTGAAGAGAGAGGGAGAGGGAGGAGAGAGAGAGAGAGAGAGAGAGAGAGAGAAAGAGAGAGAGAGAGAGGCCTTGGGAATATATCTGACCAGTGTCGCCGCGTGACGGAGGAATATACGCCCTAATAATGGTAGCCGAGTCTTGAAGCTGCATCTTTGCTACCTAGCTTCTAACTTGCTGGAATTTGTGACTTACAAGGTTCGTATTATGCCTTGCCCGCTTGATTGGTTACTCATTAGCCTCCAGATGGATTGTGGAGTGGCGACAAAGTATTCATGTAGGCAGGTAATTGAACACATTTAGTATAACAATACGTGAACCACATGAAAGATAACACCATGCGATGCGTACATGATATTGGACCACAGCTAGTAGAATACACCGAGTGCTCTATTACTACGACCGAGCTGGTTTGGAAAGGAAAAAAAAAAAAAGGTCTTCATAATGTAATACTACCACCGAATGAAAGATGGCCTTGGCACAGCGGTTGCATTCCGCGAAAATAACACGCCGACCCCGGCTCCGGCCCTTTCCGATGGGGGATATCAAGTAATGGTATGTATAGAGACGCCTAATCAGTCCACCAGTAACTCCATAACACCATTGTTCAGCCCGCTCCTAAGTGGAGGGCTACCCGCAATGCCAATCACATCATATCGTCATTTATTGGCTCTCCAAACGCTGCATAAAAGCATGCTCTTCTCGGCCCAGGTCGTGGAGAAATCGGCTTGGTTCAGTTCTGTGGTCATGGTTTCATCCAGGAAATGTGAGAGCCCGAATCCAGACGCCATAGTATTGCGAAGATGGTCGTGTAATCTTGCGAAGACTTTCTTCATGTCTATGAACGAAAACAGTGATCGAGCCGACGACCACATTATGGCAACATATTTTTCATTTCCTCGTCGCTAAGTCGTATCTCGTGAACGGGCTCGCGGCAGTTCTCCAGAGGTTCGTAATCCAAATCGAGATACGAAGGAAGAAACATCTCCGGATTCCACGCGAAGCCTTGGCTCGAGGCCAGGTACGAAATCTACACGGATGGGGTGGTCAATCGTCATGCCCGTAAGTCTCCCCGACCAAAGCGATCATTCTTACCAGTCGTGGTGGGCCGTCAGGGTCGCCCACATTGATATGCGTGCACTCTTCTTTCGCGAAGGCCGTGCCTGGTGGGCGAGTGAGTTAGCAGGGGTCGGGACAGACAACGCAATTGGCCCCAGGCCGAACAAACACGGAGCGACAACGGTAAAAGAGGCGGAGCGCACTCAGTAAACTCGGCCGGCGGAGATGCATCGCCTTTGGCTTGTGAGCGGAGTCGGGCGCCTCGGAAGTGGCCGAGGCGGGAGTGTGGGGGGGGCTCGAGAAGGACGAGGACGAGCTCGTGCAGGCTTTGGACGATTGCCCACAGCCGGTGGCAGACGAGCGCGGGGTTGGGATGGCGATAGTAGATGACATAATGGTCGATAACATAGACAAACGCCCCGGCGAGACTAGAAACAACTCGTTCCACACAAATGAATGAAGCAGAGGCAGGGCCGTCGTTGTCGTTGTCGCTGTCGGCTTCGTTCACGCTGGTACCCAGGCCGGCGAAGACGAAATGGCCGTAGTCATGAAACGGGGCTGCGAGATAAATACAGGTGAAACGTCAAACACGCGGACGCTGAGACCGAAGCCGGAGGGGAAGGGGGCGCAATAGACCAAATTGGAGAGGTTGCGCCTGACAACTGCCCGGATGGGGGGGCGAGGAGGAAGACAGAAGACGACGGGGCCAAAAAGCAGACGGCGAAGGAATAGAAGTAGAAGTAGAAGTAGAATATGAGTTCCCGCTCGAGGGCAGGCGGACAGCAGCAGGGAAACCCGAGGTGGATGTGCGTAGATGTGTGTATATGGTTGTGGGGTGTATGTATGTGGTGCTGGTGGCGATGTGTTGAGGTTGGGTTGAGGCGGTTCTGGGGGAGAGAAGATGAGTTTGAAGATGACAAGGAAAGAATAAAGAGTGAAAGTGGTAACTCGGTGGTGATCCGTGATAAGTCGGGTCAGGTGCGGGTGCAGGTGCAGGTGCGGCAGGAAGAGGGAGCCTTGAGCCTGCCCAGGTGTACAGTAGAAAACACACTAGGTCAGGTAACCGGACGATCAACAGGTTGAAGGTAGAGAGCTCATTGCTGGAGATCATTGGCCGTCGGCGACTGAAGCTGTTGAGGCTGTCCCCTGACGTCGAACATACACTGTGCAATAACAGCCAGTGACATCAAGCATGGCCCATCAAGTGTCCAATGAGCCCCATGGTACCCCGCCAGCGAGACTTATCTGGGTCACAGTGCATCCCAACTCTGGCGAGCTACTGTCCTGTCCAGCACCAAGTACCTACCTACATGGCAGATGGATACCTGGAAAGACCCGTAGCAGTAGTTATGGTAGGTGGTTATGAAGCATACTAGGTACATACGCACACCACCGCGGCTATATAGGTATGTATAAAGAGGACCCTGCATGCTGGGTGGCAAGCAATGGTGTTTCTGCTTCAATTGACTTTATACGTGTCTTCTAAGTTACATGAATTGCAGGATAAGCTCAGGCCGTTAACCACGCAAAAAGCCTACGCTCCACATACAAGCAAAATAGGTAGGTACTAAATAGGCAATATCTATATCTTAGTGTATAACTACACTACCTAGGTACCTCCCCAGAGGAAGAAGGCATAGTGGTAGGCGCCACAAGGGAAGGCCGGGGAGATGCAAAAAGGGCAGTCATCAACAGGTACCTAAGTATACCTGGTTGTTGCCTAACTAAGTAGGTATACTGTAAGTGCTAAGCTGATAGGTACCCGGTTAGACCTACATCCACATAAAGCTGAAGCCGTGCAACGCCAATTCGTACCATGTACACTACTGTCGTGATCCAGCCAGACGGTCAAGGCGAAGTGCAGGTGGGGATACGGGCGTGGTGGTGGTGCATGTGAGGATAACTAATGGTTGATGAGGCCATTTCTTGGCTACATACCGCGCTTCCGAATCAGAATTGGAAGTCTGCCTTGATGCTTCGCGGTTCGGGTAATGCCGGAAAATACTACCCAGGTAACTCTGGGGTGGCCAAAGACGCCTTTGTTATCGAGACCTCTTTGTTATAACTGCGTACATGGTGCCTTACTTGTCTTGACTTGACTCACCGTCTGTCTCCAGATATAATGGCCCAGTGACACGGGTCGGAACGGGACTTCGTGGACTCGAATCGTGTGGCTACTGCACTAGCCAGCCAGCCCCTGCCTCTTGCCTAATCCCAGTAGGGATTGGGAGTGGTCTTATCTCATAAGCGCCAGAGGCAGCAGTAGATAAGACATGTTCTCATTAGACCATAACCTCTGTACATGCATATAGAAAAATGCAAACTTGCAACCCATCTAGTAGGTAGTTAATGTAGGTACACACCTACTTAGGTACTTTCCATTGAGTTTAACTAAGATGGGACTAGTGCCATCCTGAAGGCTACAAGGCTGGCGTTGCCATTAGTTACTTAGTAACTAAGCAGGTACTATCTCAATCTTATACATACCACTTCGTCATCGACTCCAATCCCGCCAACAGCACCAGAACAGCAAGGGAAAAGTCGAACTCCAGTCTTCTTTGCGTCCACCTTGCCGCCGTACACCGAAGAATCCACGCTCCCATATCGTATCCTGCCCGTCTAACCGAACCAGGCAGGCCAGACAAGATGGGTGATGTTGCGGTAGAGAACCCGGCCAACACGCTGGCGCCGCACAACAAGCCCATCCCTTCCACCATACCCAACATTGAGACCATCGAAGGCATCCCGTCGCAAGGGGGAGATGAGTACGCCACGTTAAAAAAGCTACAGCGGCATTTGGAGTACATCCAGCTGCAGGAGGAGTACATCAAGGATGAGCAGAGGTAAGCATGGCAACCGCTGTAGGTTTCCGACCGACAAGCAGCCGTGCCTTGAGATTTATTGAGATTTGTTGAGATTTGTTGAGATTTATTGAGATTTATTGAGATTTATTGAGATTTATTGAGATTTGTTGGGATTGACACGTTGCCGCAGGAGTCTAAAGCGCGAGCTTGTTCGCGCACAGGAAGAGATCAAGCGTATCCAGAGCGTGCCGCTAGTTATCGGCCAGTTCATGGAGGCCATCGACCAGAAGTAAGCTTGGATCCTGTTATCATGGTTGACTCGTCCTGACCCTCCAATAGCACCGGCATAGTCCAATCCAGCACAGGCTCCAATTATGTTGTTCGAATCCTATCAACATTGGATCGCGAGCTGCTGAAGCCTTCGTCATCCGTTGCCCTCCACCGACACTCCAATGCGCTCGTCGATATCCTACCGCCCGAGGCCGACTCGTCCATAGCCATGTTGGGCGCTGACGAGAAACCCGATGTAACATATGCCGACGTTGGTGGATTAGACATGCAGAAGCAGGAAATCCGAGAAGCCGTCGAGCTGCCCTTGACACATTTTGACCTCTACAAGCAGATCGGTATTGACCCCCCAAGGGGTGTCCTTCTGTATGGCCCTCCTGGTACGGGTAAGACTATGTTGGTCAAGGCCGTGGCCAACTCGACGACTGCCAACTTCATCCGCGTCGTCGGCTCCGAATTCGTTCAGAAATACCTCGGTGAGGGCCCACGAATGGTCCGTGACGTCTTCCGCATGGCTCGGGAGAACTCGCCCGCCATCATCTTCATCGATGAGATCGATGCTATTGCGACCAAACGTTTCGATGCCCAGACCGGCGCCGACCGAGAGGTGCAACGTATTTTGCTGGAGCTGTTAAACCAGATGGATGGCTTCGACCAAACATCGAACGTCAAGGTCATAATGGCTACAAACCGAGCCGATACCTTGGATCCCGCCCTCCTGCGACCTGGACGATTGGACCGAAAGATTGAGTTCCCTAGTCTCCGTGACCGGAGGGAACGACGCCTCATCTTTTCGACTATCGCCGGCAAGATGAGTCTGGCCCCCGAAGTTGACTTGGATAGCTTGATCGTGCGAAACGACCCTCTGAGCGGTGCTGTCATCGCCGCCATCATGCAGGAAGCTGGCCTTCGGGCTGTCCGCAAAAACAGATACAACATCATTCAGTCTGATCTGGAAGACGCATACTCCAGCCAGGTGAAGGGGACGAATGACGAGAACAAGTTTGAATTCTACAAATAAACTTGAACTAAACGATACACCGGCTGTGAGGTGTTGGGTTGGCGAATAATGTGTTTTTGGGGATTTGGGGGGCCGTGATGGTCTTCCTAGAGAGTCAATATAAATACATAAGCGGCAGCTTCAATGATAATATTAGAAGATCCGAGTGGCAGCCAAGCACCACATTCTGTAGTGCACGATAAGATGCAACATTGTTGATGGTGTTACCCGTGTTTGCCTTGCTATTGTTCTACTGACACTGAAGTCCTACTGACACTGAACTATTCTCGATGATAGAACTGAGGCATGCTGAAGCACGAATTCTTATGTGGTGATGAGTCTTGAATTGGTAATGGTAATCGCAAACTGAAACCTGCAATAAAATAAGATTAAATGAATAAGATTATTATTATTATTATTATTATTATTATCGTGTGACGAAATAATGGAACTGGTAACTCTTCTTCCATTATATTGATATGTATACAAATTACTCCGTCCCCTATTATTAAAAAGGATTGTAGACGCCGTCCGGCGCATATCATCACCCCTTTCTTCGACGACAACGGAACGCTTATGAGGAAGCACATGTCGAAAGTGGTTCTATGGTTCATATAGCCAAGGCTAAAGCCTATTGAGACTGGTCAGGCTTATCACTTTGCCGTTTGATCGCCTCGTGTAGCCTGATGGTAACTAGACAACCGTTAGGCATCTAGCCTAGCAGGGAATTGGCTCAACAGAGGCGCTTGGCTTACTAGGCCTCTCAGTGCAAGTACATGCCACACTGGATAAACAATCCAGTGTAGACATTGAATGAGATGAGATACCTTTTCTCCGCAAAATTCTCGAGGCGGTCCGGCCGGTCTTGTCCGTGATGTTGGGGTTGGCGCCAGCCTCGATAAGACTCTTATATGCACCGACAATTCCGAACCCTTCGTGTGTAAAGGGCATCCAGAATCAATGATGATTGGCGTTATGTGCTACGAAGGCCGTGTTTCCGGGCACATCTACGGCACCCACGTCGGCGCCGTTTGTGATTAAATATGTCGTGAGCTGTTGTTTGTTTTGGCTTATACTACTGAAGGCGGTCCAACGTAGAGGGGTTCAACTCAAGCTATCCCGCGTGTTGACATTAAATCCGATCCCTTGTAGTTCATAACGGTGTGGTACAACCCTGCCTTGACTGTGATGTGCATGAGACCAGCACCAGGAATTCCCAGTGGCTGCAGAACCGAGACATCACAGTCAGGATGCCCTCGGTGTGTACATGATGCAAAATGCTTTCTCCGAAATCGCCCGGTTGTGAAATAGCGGATTCTATGTGATAAAAGAGCCCTGGAGAAGCATAGTCACAGAATTCCGAGGTTCCAAGGAAGCGAGCACATGCCCATGCCGGCGTATTGTGGCTGCAACCAGCTATTAGTGGCGTTCGTACTTTGAGAAGTTCAAACCCCTTCCCACATAGGAAGAACTCTCGTGCTGTCTCGACTCTAGTGAATTAATTTGTAAGCGATAGGCGGAATGTTGTAAGTTGATGTAACAATCTCGGCTTGATCATACAGGCCAGTTGGCTTCAGAAGCCCCCTAGACAGTTCAATGATCACCTCATGCTAGATTTGCTCTGTTTTAAGGTATTCAATGGAAAATTTCCAGGCTGATATAGATGGGTAGAAATTTAAGTTAAAGCTCAACGTAAGGTGAATGTCAACCCGAGATAATTGCGCTTCGGCAAATTGTATGAGAAGCATCAAGTTGGTTATTGTTAGGTCTAATGATGGCCCTGCTAGCTACCACTCGACACCTAGGGTAGTTCTAGTACTGGAAATGGGTGTATATAAGGACCTTCGGGACCCTCTTGGGTCTTGAAGGGTTCAGGAATCAATTGTTAACCCTATTGAGCCCTAAATACAACCAACACCCCCCCTCCCTCCCCCCTCCCCCCCCCCCTACGGCCTAGAACAAGCCTATCTACTCACTCCGTAATCCCTACAACTGACAGTTATCTTTGCTAAGCCCTCATCAATAATGACCTCGCAAAGATGGCCGAAGAGCGCATCTAACATCTAATCCAGCAGGGGTTTTGCTTAATTTATCTTCGAAACGCTTTAAAAGACTTGCCACGGCCGCATTTTTTGAGGGCCGAAATCACGAAGACAGCCCAGAGGAAGATCCCCTGACCTATCAGCAATATCCTGTTCCAAGCTGCAAATGAAACCATAATTTTGTGCCTCGGCTTCGATATAGCGCAGTATGTCGTGCCTATTATGATCTTCTACAACGATTTCAGGGCATCCGTCTAGAAAGACACACGTTGAGTTTGGCATCACGTTGTAGCGCTTCTCTCGTCAAGTCACTAAAATAGCTGATAAGCTCTCGGACTTCTTCAGTATCACACCCGCCTAGAGCATCGACGAATCTAGTTGCTGGTTTCGATGTTTGGGACGCTACTACTCGTTCGAAGTAGCTCTGGAGTTTCCCTAAAGGCCAGCTTTTGTGTTTTTTAATGTCTTCAGGAGTGCGGTATCTCAGACACCTTGATTCAAAATCTTCAGTTAAAATGGAAACGGCTTGAGGGTCTTGCTGGGGTACCTGGTGGAGAAACGACCTATAGAAACCTATAGACGTTTCCCCCAAGGGTTGAGTGCCTCGGGTATTAAAGAAAACTGCAGTAGTAGGCAACCCCGATCTCCCTTGGCCCGACTGTGCACGAAGAAATGCCGTCTTCATCAGTGTAGATTTTCCGCCCCTGGCTTGCCCTTAATCCACAATAGTCCATGGCGTTTAGCAACATTGGGCCTATCTGCCCATGCGATGTAGTTTAGTGTAGTGAAGAGCCACTCGGCGGCCTAGCGGAAACTCAGCTGGATTTTATCCTGGCAGTTGTACATCTCGGGACAGTATAATGATTGTGGAAAAATCTGTGACATTTGTTAGTACAGCCATCTAAGCGAAAGGGGTACTATCAAGGGGCGGCAATAGTATTTGAAAAATATAGTACCGGGGATAAGCGGTGCGTCGTTCCTTGGAAATAGCTGAAGTCTAATTCATAATAGCTACTGACCTTGTTTTTTGAAGGCCTAATCCCGCGTAGTGAGGTGATCCGTAAGAGAACTTTTCGTCACAGCTGTTGACATATTGGGGAGCACTTGAGTCTCTTTAGGGTCGTTACTGCTCTTGTTACAACACGTAACTATTTGGACTCGTACATTAAATTGAACGAATCCACACACCTTGTGTGCATACCATGGGCGTGCTCTTAATTGCTGATGAGACCTTTCGATAATTGGAGTCAGAAGGCCCTCTGCATCTAGCCATATCTAGACGACTGGCCGAATGTCTCTGTGTGCCCCCTAGGATCATCTAATGGCGATGAATGAATATGATGCCTTTTGTGCTACGCACAATGTCTTTTAACGTACCCTCCTCTACTATCTTCGACCGACGGAGGGTCTCCTTTACTATTATCCCACTGAGCGAGTGAACAACAAAGATGACAGGGCGCCCCAAAGGGTTCTAGTTCTGGTGTAACCCTGGGTGACCTTCGAGTTGTAGCCGCAAGTGATAATACGGGCTGAATTGCACTATGCTTCTGCTGACAGGTGATCCTTGGGCCAATAAACACCCGGCCTACTATCCTTTACGGTTCTTGTTGCTTCCTCTGGCGCAACAATATCGCCCTCAGGAGTAGCCCTGTGACTAAACCATCGAAGAGGCCAACGACGAGGCCGAGAACTCTGGTCATCTAGGCATGGCCCAGCAGCGTCTGTATTGGATGACGTTAGAGTATATACCCCTGCAAAATACGGATGTCCCTTGAGACCATGCATAAGAACTATACTGTTACCCACAAGCTTAAGTTAGTAAAGGAAATTAGAGCAGCGGGCTGGGGCAACCTGGGCGATGTACTCAGACTTGGCGTTTTCAGGATTAGAGAGGACGGTGAATCCCTCGTCTAACATCGCTTAAGGCGTTTCCTTCACCATCTTCAGGGCACGTTATATGGGCGCGGAGGATTCTGCCAGCGTTCTTTCTTATCAGATAGAGCGGCGAGGGGCCAATATAGCGGGAGGCGTGTGGGCATTACAGTCGGCCTACATGACATCGAGGACAGCAAGGGAATACCTCGCGGTGTACATGCACAAGATGCCTCATGCCTTCATGTGGTTGGTATTAAACCCCAAGTAAAATGATCAATACGGGTAGACGCTGTGTTTCGGTGCTTTTGCTATTGTCCTATACCTATACACTAAGGCGACTCAAATTCTCTGAGGGTATAGGGAGTGCTATGGGCGATTAGGCTGTCTTGCGGGGTAATATGGTAACATAATATGCCTCCTTAGAAGCGTACCGAGATGTGGATAAAATAAGGGTGTTTGGGAGGTGTTTTCTTTTTTTTTTTCCTTTTTTCTTGGTACATCCTTGAAGATTTGGGAGGAAGGATTTCGTTAGGCGATGTTCATCGTTGAGCTGCTTGACATGCCCCGACTAAATAAATCTACCTCTCGTCTTACTTTTCAGCTTGGGTAGAGGGAGAGGGTTACAGTGGCATTCAGAGAGTGCATAGAGCCCATATGATAACTACAGTAGCGACAGTCGGCGGGCCATCAGGATGCCTTAGTTATCCCTTGCACGGGCAATCATCCAATCGCATGATTCCCTGGTCCGATGGGCAGACTGGCTCCCAAACCAGGTATCCGATCCTCCATTTCAGGTTGGCATGGGTGGGTGCTGATATCGTTGCCTGGGTCTGCCTGGGGGTATGTAACTAGTGTACAACCAACTTGAGCTAGCAGCGGCACGGTCCGGTCTAAAAGGGAGTCGTGTGTTGTGTGTCCTTTTTGCGGCTGTGATATGACCCCGCGCTAGCCACTGTCAAAACAAGATTGGTGATTTACTTACATCATTCACGTTCTACCACCCTTCCAATGTGCAAGTTTGATCACCCATGGACGCCTTATCTGCATTAGGCATTGCTGGCACGGTCACTCAATTTGTTTCCTTTGCTGGAGATCTAATATCCAAGGCTTCCGAGCTTCATGGGTCAGCAAATAGTTCCACTGCGGAGGTGCAAAGCCTTGACAATGTCTACACTGCTCTGCTCGAGTTCAGTCTTAGCCTGAAAAACGCCAACAGAGATCTCTCAGATCTAGAGCCCAACCTGGAAGCTGGAAAGCTCCTCGGTCTAGTTGCTGAGTGCCATCGCGATTGTGATAAGTTGTTAGATATCACCCGAAGTTTGAAAATAGAAGGCAAGCACAAGACGTGGTATTATTGTCTGCGCAAAGCAATCGAGTCGGCATGGAAGCTGCCTGAAGTCCGCCTACTTGACGAACGGTTGCAGAGAACTCAATTGACATTGGTTCTATTAGTCTGCTCCATATCCAGGTCGGCATCCCCCTTTGATTATCGCCCAGAGCCGTGATCCGAGGAGCGACCAAGCTGTATTATCGCAAACATAACTGACCTCGTGCAGCGAGTTTCAACACGCTCAGCAGCAGCGTATTGAGCGGCTGCAGAAAGATGGCGGGCTACATCGCCTGAACCAAGACCGCCAGTTTGCCGAGCTTCGGCATATCCTGCAGTCGATTCACTCCCAAGTCGCCAACCTCGAGAATGTCGACCCTAACTACAGCGCACAGAGATTACAATATCCGAGCCACGTAACAGAGCTCGAAAAGCAGATGCAGAACTTGTGCGTCAGCGCCAATGATATCCAGAAGCAACAAGCTATACTGGATTCACTTAGCTTTGATTCACGCACCATACGCCACCAAGCCATCCCGGAAGCATATACCGGCACCTTCCAGTGGGCGCTGTCTACTCCCGGGCCACAAGACGAGGGTGGAGAGGATGGGATAACGCTCTTGCGCTGGCTCCAGCATGGCCAGGGTATCTTTTGGGTGACGGGCCGCCCGGGATCCGGAAAATCAACATTCATGAAGCACATAGCCGACAGTTCGAGCACCCGCGCCGCTTTGCGACACTGGTCAACCCCGTCCGAGCCCGTCATTTCGAGTCACTATTTCTGGATATTTGGCACATCAATGCAGAAATCCAAAGAGGGCCTCTTGCGAACTATCCTATTCGAGATATTCCGTCAATATCCGGCGCTGCTCAAAGTCGCCTGCCCGGATAGATGGGAGTCTGACTTCTCGGTAAGCGCAGCGGCTAAGCCCTGGTCCATTGCTGAGCTGCGTCGTGTCTTGGGTTTGGTCACATCCCCAGAGATTGATGTCAAAACATGTTTCTTCATAGATGGGCTGGACGAATATAGCGGTGATCATATCGAGGTTTCCGAGGAGTTGGTAAGGCTTTCTAAGCTGAGGAACATCAAGTGCTGCATCTCAAGCCGGCCCTGGAACGTTTTTCACGATGCCTTCGGTCACGATAGGTTGCAGCATTTGTGTCTGCACAACCTTACCAAGCACGATATTCGTCATTACGTTCACGATCGGCTTACACCACATCCCCGCTGGCAGCGCCTGGTTGACCACACGGTATATGACAGTCACCTCATTGATTACATCGCAGAGAAGTCACATGGGGTGTTCCTCTGGGTTACCCTAGTTACCGACAAGCTTCGTAATGGGCTAACAAATGACGATGACCTATCCGATCTGTCAAGCCGATTGGCCGGGTTCCCTTCCGACCTTGAGAGCTTTTTCGATCACATACTACAGACGGTAGAACCGTTCTATCATGAGAAGATGGCAGGGACATTGCGGCTTGCCAGAACAGCGGAGAAACCACTCAGTCTCCTATTTTATGAATTTCACGACATCGAATATCGCGACGACGAGTACTTTCTCCACGTCAAGCACCCCCAATTGGATGAGAGCCCGGGGAGCGTACGCGACCGAGTGCAGCGCCGCTTAAACGCTTACAGCAAGGGACTATTAGAGGTTCACGATAACCGCGTTGAGTTTCTCCACCGCACTGTCGCCGATTACTTGAGTCTTCCCGATGTTGCTGAGAGGCTTTCGATGCAGAGTCCCGAGTGGTTTCATCCCCAGTTGTCATTGGCCAAAGTGCACTTGGCCTACATTAAGACATTACCGCCCGCAATTCCACAGCGCCGTCACCCCGGACGCTACGACCCAAGCCCGCTCGACGAACATCTTCGCTCCGTACTCGCTCTGGCTTCTTCATACGATGCGGATAAGAGTGTAGTCGGGGACAAATTTCGCCGACTATTATATGACATGGAGTTATCATTGAATATAGAACCACCTTTGGCGCTTGCTCTTGGTACTTGTACAACCGCTATCAGGCCGCTTTACTTCAGAGAGCGTCTGCTTCAATCACGCTTGCCAAATTACCTGGGAAAGGTGTTATTTTCAAATCCAGCGTACTTAGACAGCTTCGATTGGCCGCCTCTGGCTGTGGTAATAGAGGAGGGTTGCCCTAGCCAGCACGCACAAACGATCCAGCTTCTGTTCGAACATGGTCAGAGCCCAAATAGGAAATTCAACTTCCAAGTTTCCGACAGAATCACGCGCCAAAAGACGCCATGGACAGCACTGCTCTCCCTTCTAGTACGTCAGACCAGAGATGGACTAGCGTCACGTTTGCTCCCTTATTTTAAGCCTTGCCTCCGTGCTGGCATATTGGATCTATTCCTCGACCACGGAGCCGACCCGAATGCTTCAGTATACCGTAGAGAAGGCCAGTCGAATACAACGGCATGGATCGATATCCTCTTTGCCTGTTTCGAAATTGAGAAACAGGACGAAGAGCAGTACGTACGTTTGTTAGGAAAGCTCCTGCAGGGAGATGCTTCAGTTGATGGAGTGACCCCCATGGGCCCTGAGAGCGCCACATACACAGAAACCGCGAGCGAAACGATTCTGAAGCGGTTCTTCCAACTCGCGCAAGTGCTGGAGTTCTCTCGTGAGTTCGCCATTCGAGTCTCAGAGCATCTCATACGGAAAGCTTGCCGGTCTCGTTGGCCTCTTGACGCCGCATGGCCTGAAGTGAGGAAGGCCTTTGGAGATGCTGAGATGAAGAAACTAAAGGCAGTCTACCAAGGAGAATACAAGCTACGAAGGAAAAACGCAATATTGAGCATTATTTGCACGCGACTAATTAGCGCTGGGAAAGGGAAAGTTAGCAAGAAGATTAATAGTTGGGCACATAACTAATTTTGAATGATTACTCCGGAGGTAATAGGGATGGGCAAGGTTAGGTATTAGGTCGGGTTTGGGCAATATAGTTACTTGATAATTTCATATCGAAATTACACCGCACCTATCGACGCTTGAAACCATGAATTTAGGGGCACACAGCATCCCACGTAGACTGTCAAGCTACCACCGGCTGATAGACAAAGACTCACATGGTTATTTCGGGTTGGGACCTTCGAGAGGTTAGAAGCTCACGCATGCAATGAGTCAGAAGTGCATTCAGGGACAAGTAATGGGCACAAGGGATTTGGTACTATTATCCTTGCACATTCTGTCCTGAGACCCTTTGCTGATCACCTCATCTATTCCCACCCGGTCTTTATTGCTAATTAGATGAAAATCGGGATGCAATGCATTGTAACGACTAATGGTATATTTCTGAAAACGTGTAGGATCCTTGTTTTATCCCTCAGCTTTTTGCTTCGCGATCAATTCTGTAGCGGTTCTTACAACTCTTTGCCTGAAATGAGGTCATGATACATTGTGCCTTGAATACAGGCATCCTGTATTTAGACAGTTTTATTGTTCATTTAACATTGTATGACACAGGAGGTGTATATATAAACGGATAACTGAGGAATCATTCTGTTATACTTAGAAAGTGTACCCTTAACTCACAACTCACACCAATCCTATACTCACCACACCCCCCAACATTGACAATTCCGAAACAACAAACCACCAGCCAAAAACAGTAGTAAAATTGCGAAATGCCTCCCGTTATCAATATCATACGGGTTGGAAAAGGCCAACACTACTTCGACCCCAAGTGGAAAGACCGCAAAGATCCCCCGCTGTCAGCCTATGGCATGAACCTGGCGAAATTTGTTGGGAATATGTTCCCACACAAGGGCAAGATCCGACGAGTGTTCTCGTCGCCAATGACACGCGCCATACAAACAGCGCTGGAAGCATTCGACCCCCTTAATGCCCTAGACATGCCTATAACGGTCGAGCCAGCATTCCACGTACCCGGCAACCGGCCCTCAGACATCGGCTCTGCGTGGGAAGACCTGATGGAAACCTTCGGGTTGGCCATCGACGCCTCAGCCCTGTTCGATGACCCCGATTGGCCCATGAATGGGAGCGACACCCAAGGCGGCGATTCCACGGCTGCCAAGCAGCAAGCCCAGAAAGCCCTTCGAGTGATCTGGGAGGCGGCGCAGGGGATGAGCGAGCGTGATCATATCGTCGTGATAACTCATGGTTCATTGATCAATGAGCTGTTCCAAGGCAAGCTGACCATTGGCTACGACGAGGTCTTATCATGCCGACTTATCGACTCGCCTCTATCCGATGTCCCGATACTTTCTCCTGAGAATGACCTTCTGGAGACAAGCTCGACAGACAACCACGGTGGCGGACTGGACGAGGACTGGGTAGAGGTTCCCGAAGGAACCTAACTGCCAATCCTCTTTCCTGCTGGCCTTTCTCCCAAGGCTCGGAGATTTGGTTACCCCGTAGCTTGGGCCGGTCCAGGCGGCGCTCTTGTCTTTGACGTAGTGAGCGGTTCACCTAAGTATGTAGTTTACTAACCTAGCTGAGTTACCTATTCTTCATGAAAATGTGTCTTGATGTTCAAGTGAGCCCCGTGGTTTGAACGGTGAATGACATTGCTGCGCCTTAGTACCTTAGTATTAGTAATTATAGAATACCATATCGTATTAAGCTCCTCTCGTGGCGCTGTCGATATCCCATTTCTAAGCGTGTTACATGTTACATGAGTCACTCCCGCTATGCAGGAGGGATTTTCCCCTCCCTCACACCGTCGTTTCGGCCCATGCGAGTTGCTTGGCGCTTGGATTGCGACAGACGCTGAATGCGTTGTGGTTCGGACCCTGTATCGAGAAACCGGTAGGGTGCCGGATGGGCCTACACGGCATGCCGTATACAGTACACTCTTAATTGTGGGATTGAATTGAACTTGTGCGGTTGTCATCCCGTGGTCTGTGTGTAATATGTAGTGGCGAAGCTTGGATGTGAATAAACTAAATCTAGTGTATCAAGAGAGGTAACAAGCCGAGGTATGTTAGTAGGGAGGGCCTATGTAGCAGTAATGCCGAACTGCCAAGCTGGCTCTGGATTATTCATCTGTATTATTGACTTATAAAGGTAGAATCTACTAATATACGGACTATATACAGAATACTACTTATAGTCCAGACCTATATATATAAATAAATGTATATATTATACCTGCCTGTATTTTATAATATGTTGCACGTATATATTTTATAAAATGCCAGGCGTAAAAATACTAATGTTTTTATTAAATAAAGCTATTTATATTTTAACTGTAGTAGCAGGCTTTTTTTTTTAATATTTTATTAGTAAGTTTATTGCTTTACTTTTAAAATCTTTTAAGTTAACTTATTTATAATATTTAAAACTAAAACTAATGTATTTTAGTAAATAATAATTGTTAGTATTTTTATTTATAATATATTTAAAATATATGTTTTAATATATAATAAAAATTTTAAAAATATTTATAAAAAAATAAGTTTAAAATAGTTTATAAAAATAATATTATAAATATAAAAACTTTTAAAAATTTAAGTTTATATATAAAATAACTAATACGTTTAAGTATTTAAAATAGTTCTATAAATTATTAACTTAATTTTTTTTTAATATAGCTGATTTTAATATATTATAACTTTTATATAAACATAATAAAACTTATTATTTAATATTAAAAAAATAAGCTAATATTTTTAGTTATAATATTAGAATTCTGGCAATTAGTTGCAGACTGTAGCTGTTATTAAACATGTTTAGCTTTTATACAAAAGCGTGTAGCTATCGCGCAAAAACAGGATATATATTATTTTATTATTTAGCTAGCTTATATGCTAGCAGAATTTTTATATTTACGTGCGGGAATTCTGCTGCATATAAAAGTTTTTATATAAAACTAATTAAATATAATAAATATTATATAATAAAAGTTATAATTTATTTTTATATATAAACAATATATATAAAATATATATAAAGCTTATTTAATATTAATTAATAATTATAAAATATAACTATAAATTAATAAAAATAAAAATAAAGCACGCTTAAAATTTAATAAACTTAAACAAGTTTTTATATTATATTTTAAAATTTTTATTTTATATAAACAAATTATTGTTTATATAATAAAAGCTTAAAAAATTAATTTTAAATATTTGTATTTTTATATGCTTTATTATATTTTAAAATTATAATATAAAATTAAATATTAAAAATAATAATATATAATTATATAAAACTATTTATTATATAAAAATTAAATAATATATAAATAAACTTTTAAAACCTGTTTATTAATTTATTATTAAAATTTATTTATTTATTTTTAATATATTTTTATAATAGTTTTAAAATAATCATATAATAAAAAACTTTTTATTATATATAATAATATTAAATAAAATAATAAAATTATAATAAACTATAGAATTAATAAACATATTATATAAAACGTTATTAATATATAATATTAAAAATAAAAGCTTAATATTATAACTATAATCCCGATTATATTTAATATATAAACAGCTTATTATATTTTAAAATATAAATATGTAAATATAACCGGCCAGCTATTATAAAAATTATATATTAAAAACTTTAAACTATAAACATATAAAATATAAAACTAATTTTATAAGCTAATTTAATAAAAGCTGCTTAATATATTAAATAAAAAAACGCACGATTTAATAGTAATAATAACTTTATATAAACAGTTAAGCTTATATAAATTATATAAAAGTAATATATATTAAATAAATAAAAACGCTTTTTATTTATATTTATATTAATATTTATATAAATATTTAATTTATATATTTTAAATTAACAGCTTTATATAAATATAAATAATATAAGCATTTTATAGCTTAAAAATTATTTAATATGTTATAACTAAAACTAATATTTAATATATATTTTAAACTTTAAAAAAAACTAATAAATTATTTATATAATTAATAATTAAATATAAATATATTTTTAATTTAATAAATAAATATATAATATTTATAAAATATAAACTAAATTTTTAATTTATTTATAAATATTTTATTATATATTATTTTTATAAACTTTTAAATAACTACTAGATATATATATAATGTTTAATTTAATTATAATAAACATATTTTTTAACTTATTTTTTTTAAAACGTATAAAACAAAAATATATTTTTAAATAAATATATTATTTTTAAAAATATAAAAAAAAAAAAACTATTTAAACAAGCTATATAATTTATTATATAATAAAGCACAGCTTTTATTAGTTTATATTAATAATTTAAAATAATAAACAATTAATATTATGCTATATTTTTAATTATATTGAAAAGTTTAGCTAAAAACTTTTATATATATAATATTAAACTAAATAAAACTTAAAACAAAATTTATTATATAATAAATATTTATTTTAATATAAATATAAATTATAACTAATATTAAATTAATTAAACTAATATTACGTTAATATAAATAAAATAAAACAATTTTAAATTAGCTGCATATAAAACTTTAGATTTTATAATTATAAAGCTAGTAAAAATATAACAAGCTTTAAAAACAAACTATTAAAATAAGATCTAATTAAATATAATTATTATATAAGCATGCTAAAGCATATTTAAACTAGCAACAGCTTTTATATTTTAAAATTTATATACAAAAGCTTTTTGCCGACTTAAAAACATGTTTATATATTATAAACAAAAATAAAATAAAATATTTTATATAAAAATAAACAATGTTTATTTTACTAACTAAAAATATAACTAAAATAATTATATAAAAACTTTTAATTTAAAAATATATATAAATTTTAAGTTAGCTTAATATATAATAAAACTTTTATAACTTAAAAACAATTTAATTATAATATTTATATAAACAAAAATATTTTATATATAAAAAACAAGCTGCTAATTAATAAACTCTATATTTTAAAAAAGACCATATAAAAATATATATTTTAGTTTATATAAAATTATTTTTAATTATTTTTATTATTAAACAACTTTTTAATATATTTTATAAAATATAAAAATATTTTAAATTAAACTTAAACAACAATAAAAATAATAATAATAAATAGAATATATAATTAACTTAGTTTTTATAAACAGTATATTTATATATTATATAATAAAAAATTATTTGTAACTAAAAACTAATATTATATAAAATATTAAAATAAACTATAAAATATAAATATTTTTAATTATATAATAATAAATAAAATATAATTAAAAACATATATCTACAGAAACTTTTATATATAAACTAAATAAATAAAAAAACTATTTTTATATAATTTAAAAATAAAAAACTATTATATTAATTAATACAGTTAAAATAAAAACGTTTTAAATATAACAATATATTATATTTTTAATATTTTAACACTGTTTTATTTTTTTTTAAAAATATAACCTGTTTATAAGCCTCTTTTAATAATATAAAAATATAATTATATAATAAAATAAAAAACTATATTTATTATATATAAATAAAAATATTTATTTTTAACATAAGTTTATAAAAGTTAAGCTTTATTTTATTAAAATAAAGTTTAAACAGCTATATAAACGTTTTAAATATTTTTATATAAAAAATTATATAAAATATAATATAAACTATTTAATTTTTAAAAAATTTAAAAGTTTTATTATTACTATTAGTTATATAATTAAACATTAAAACAGTTTAAATTTTTAATTAAAAACAATTATAATTTTAATTATAAAGTTATAATTAATATTATATAAATAAACAGCAGATAAATATTTTATATTATTAACGCTATAATATTATTTTAAGCTGTAATATTTTTAAAATTTATATTTATATATAACGCTTAAAAATATTATATAAATGCTATATTAATATATATTAAAAACTTTTAATTGTATTATATATGATTTAAATATAAACTTTTATTAAAGATTTTTAAAACTATATAAAAATAATTAATATATAATATCATGTAATATTTATTAAAGCTTATTAAATAATAAACAAAATTAAACAAGAATATAAACTATTTTATTATATATATAATATATTAAAACAGAAATTAAATACTATATAACACAAGAATTAATTTTATAAATAATAATTAAAGCTTTAAATAATACTGCAGGCCTAAATAAACTTATATTTATTTTATTAGTTTTTAAGGCATATTTTAAAATTAACTAAAACTTTTTTTTTTTTTTTAAATATCGTACAAAAAGTAGAAGTAATAAAAAAAGCTATAAAAATATTGCATGAAAAACAGGCTAAAATTAAAGTTAATCGCGCGATTAATAAACATAACAGCTTAGTTATATATAATATATTTTTATTATTTTTAAAAATAAAGTTTTAATTTAAAAAAGAAAAAGCTCATAAAAACCATATAAAATTTAATTAATTAAAAGCCCGACGTAATTATTAACTTAGTTAATAATTTTTATAATTTTAATATATATAAGTTAAACTATACTACTATATAATAAAAAAAAATATATTAATAAATAAAAACATTTTAAACTATTTAATTATTTAATATATAAAAACATAGCAGACTAAAAAAAATATTATTATATATATTATTTTTATATAATAACCTACTTTTATGTTTATAATAGCTAAAAACAACAGGCGTATAAACTAATAATAAAACTCTAATAAAACAATATAATTAATATATTTAAAACATTATTTAAAAAGTTAAACGTTATAAAAATTAATAATTTTGTTATATAAAAAATGTTTTAATTTATTAAATATATTAAAACTAAATATAATAAAACTTAAATTTTTAAGTTTAAACTTATATAAAAATTAAAAATAAAATAATTAGGCTGTATAAAAATTAAAACTTGTTATATAAAAATATAACAATATTAAAAACAAAACAATATTTATATAATTTTTAACTATTTAATAAATAAACTAAAACTGCTGTTAATATTTAAACTTTTGCTAATATATAACTATAATATTTTAAGCAAACATTAAAATATTATCTAAATATATATATAATTAAAAAATAAACTAGCAAAAAGATTTTTATATAATTATTAAGCAAACTTGAAATAAAATATTTTAAAAAATAATTTTAAAAATTATATAACTATTATACAGGCTAGCAAAATTAAAACTATATTAGTTTAAAACTTATTATTAATATTATAAAAAAGCTAAACATATTTATATTTATATATAATTTATATTTATTATATATAATAAAATAATTAAACAATTTTAATATTATTAGTTTATAAACAAACGATATTTTTAGGTTTATTATATTAAACTTTTTAACTAAAAGAAAATATAAATTAAAACAAGATAACTTTTATATAAAGCTAAAAAAATACTCCAACTAAATCACTTAATTAAATTTAATAAAAGCAGAATTATATTATTATATAAAAAACTATTATTTTAATATAAAAAAATAAAAAAATAATTAGCTCTGATTAACTTTTATATAACAGATATTACTTAGGACTATATTTTATAACAGGCAAAAAAAGCATATATTAATAATATATATTAATTAAAAGCTTTATATTATTTATTAACTGCTGTTTAAAAAATAAACTTTATATTAAATAATATTAAAAACCTGAACTAAAAAGTTTAATGATGGATAAACAACTTTAAACAGAGTTTAACTTTTATATTATTAAACCTAATATATATAAAACTATTTATTTTTATTAATAGATTTTTATAAATAATATTAATATAAGTTTTTAGCTTAAATCTTTTATTATATTTATAATAAAAATTATATAAAAAAGCTTAAGTTTTAAAATTATTAAAAATATTATATTTTAGAACTTTAGCAAATAAACTATATAATATAATTAATAGATTTAATAATGTAATAATTTTATATATAATAATTTAAAAATCCTAGCTATACTAAATATTTTTAAATTTTAATAATATTATTTTAAACTTAAAATTATTATATAATTATTTAGTTAAACTAAAATTAATATAAAAAAACCGTTTATAATTAATATTATATTATTTTAAAAATCATATAAAATTTTTTTTAAGATATAATAAATTAATAATATAAATTATTTAATAAACATATTTATAAAACAAAAGCTTAACTAAGCTTTTAAAAACCTAGTATTTATAAACAAGCTTATTATATAAATTAAAACGTTTATAAAACAAACTAAAAAAAAAACAATAAAAAAAAAAAATTTATATAATAATAATATAAACTGTTAAATAGGCTTTATATATGTAATATATGTACTGTTTACGCGTGAAACAGAATATAACTTTTTGTTATATAATATTTATTATGCTTAATAATTTTATTTAAATAATTATTATATATAATATTATTTTAAGTTGCTTATATAAAAATTCTGCTAATATATAACTTATTAAAATAATAGTAATAATATAGCTTGTTTTATATATAAAATATATACGTTATATATATATATATAATATATATATTATATGCTTATATAAAATATATATATATATAATAGCTGTAAATAATTATAATTAATTGCTATAGTTTTAACATTAGCTTTTTTTTTTATTAGTTATAGTTTTTTATTTATACGTTGTTTTTTATTTATATATAGTTGTTTATATATATATAATTGTTTGTTTATATGTAGTTGTTTTTTTATATAAAGTCTTCTGTTTGTATATAGCTTTTAATTTATGCACGTTTTATATAGCTGCTGCTTAATGTTTAAGCTTAAGCTTAAAGTTGTTAGCGTGCTTTCTACTGTTTAAATATATATATAGCTTTATTTATAACTAACCTTTTGTTCTGCTGTTCTGTTTGTTTGTTTTTTTTTTTTTATATATATATATATAATAGTTTTTTTTTTATATAGTATAAATGCTAACTTTTAAAAGCTGCAGTATTATTAATAATAATAATAATAATAATATCTGCTGCTGCTTCTGCTGCTGTTGCTGCTGCTTCTGCGTTGCTTGTTTATTTTTGCTTTTGCTTTGCGTTTTTTTTAATAAAAAATATTTTATAGTTTGTAAACTTTGTTTATATAAAAAAAAACAGCCGGATAAAAATTTACTGTTTTTTATAAAAATTTAAGCTTATTAAATTTTAATATAGTTTTATATATTAATATATATAATTTTTTTAAGCAGATAATTATTTATATGTTTTATTTTTTTTTATTAATAAGTTTTTATATGTAATAAAATATTAAAAATATTATTACTGCCGCTTTTTTATAATATTTTGTTTTAAATAACAGCTTTAAACGTTTTTATAAACGTTTAAACTAAATTTATTTATTATAAAAGCTATTTTTAAGCTTTTTAGTTTAAAGCTAAAAATTTAATATTTAAAATATATATAAATAAACTGCGTAATAGCTGCTGCTATAATTAAAAAGCTTTATTTAGTTTATATTATTAAGTTTTTAATTTTTAAAAAAACGCTTGCGTTTTTTATATTTAACGCTTATATAAAACGTAATATTTTAATTATAGCTAAAAATAAAAAAAGTTAAATAAATTTGTTTTTTGTTTTTTATATTTTCTTTTTTATATATAAATAACGTAAAAATAAAAATATAGTTTATATAAACGTAAAAATAAAAGTATAGCTTATATATAATTTTTTTATATATAAAAAAAAAAAAAAAGTAATTCTTGATTTTTTTTTTTTTAAAAAACAATTAATTATTATAAATAAATAAAAAAATATAAAGCTTAAAATTTATTATATTAATTTATTTATAAACCGTAGACTTTTAAGCTTTATTAGCTTTAATTAAAAATTAAACTTAAAATATATAACAGCTAATTATTATATATATTATTATTATATTATTAAAGCCTGTTTTTAAAAAGTTAAGCTTTTAATAATAGTTATATATTTTATTATATAAATAAAATAAAGTTTAAGCTGTTATTATATAAAAAAAAAAAATATTTAAAAATAAAAAAAATAATAAAAAATAATAAAATTTAAAGTTTATAATATATTTTTATAAACTTTAAATTTTATAAGCTTTAGCTAAAAATTAAACCTAAGTTATATAATAATTAAATATAATATATGTTGCTATTATATTATTAAAGCCTGTTTTTTAAAAGTTAGGTTTTTAATTATACTTATATTTTTTATTATATAATAAAATAAAATTTATATTATTATTATATAAAAAATAACGTTTATTATTATATAAACCCTGCTTTTTATTATTTTTATTTTTAGTTTATTTTATATACGTTTTAATTTATACGGTTAGTTTATTTATAAATACCAGGTTTTTAAAGCTTAGTTTAGCTTTTATTTAATAAATACGTTTATTAAATTATTAATACTATTAATCTATTATATTTCAGAAATTTTTTTTTTATATAATTTTAAAATAATATAATATTTATTATTAAACGTTTTTTATATTATACCTAGCTTAATTAAACAGTTATATAATAATTTTAAGTTTAAGCATAAAACTGCTAAAACTAAAAAAACGTTTAAAATAATTAAAATCTTTTAGATCGTCGTACGTAAAGCTATCGTATTATTAAATCTATTAATTATATTATATAGCTTATTTACTAAAATATTTTAAATAACTTTTTATATTTACTAAAGTTTTAATATATAATATTTCTAGTTATTTTAAAACTTAACTTTTTTTATACGATATTTTATTATTAATATAATAAAAATCTAAGCTAAAACTTATATTAGTATTATTTATAAAAATCTGTTAATAAAAATAAATAGTTTTATATATATTAAGTTTAATAATATAAAAGTTAGACTTTGTTTAAAGTTATTTATTTATTATTAAATTTTCTAGTTTAAGTTTTTAATATTATTTAAAACTGGATTAATTATTTAAGCAGCTATTAATAAGTTATATAAAACTTTTAGTTAATATATACTGCTAATATAAGCTTTTCTGGCCTGCTGTAAAATATAATTTTAAACAGTCTTTATTATATAAAAGTTAATTTAAGCTAATTGTTTACTTTGTTTTTTTTATATAATAATATAATTTAGCTGCTATTAAATTTAATTAAATATTTTAATTAAAATATTTTTTTTAGTTTTATGTAAAAGTTAGCTTGTTTTAGCTTATATTTTTTTTTAAAAGTTTAATATAATAAAGTTAAATATATCGTCCGTTTATAAGCCAGTAATATTAAAGTTTTTAGTTGTTTTATTGTATATAATAAATATAGGTTATATATAAATATAAATATATTTAATTATTTCTAGTAATACTAGTAATAAGTTTTAAACTAATACAGTTTTAACTTTGCTAGTTTATACAGCGGTTATATAATTTTTAAAATTATTTTTTTAAAATATTTTAGCTTAAATTTACTAAATAATTATATAAAGATCTTTTCTGCTAACTTATTTTTTAATTATATATACGCTTATATAATATTTTAAATTTGTTTAAAGCATTATAATTATAAATTAGCAAAAGTTTAAATGCTAGCAGCAGTTTTTAGCTTATTTATTAAATAATTAAAAATTATATAAATATTATTTTTTTTTCGGCGTTATTATATTTTTATACAATAAGTTTTAATTTTTTATATAGTTGGGTTGTTTTTTTTTTTATTTTTTATACAAGTTTAGACTTAAAAATTCAAGCTTTGCCGTGCTTAGATTTAATATATTTAACAAATTAAAATACTTTTTATGTAATAAAATTATTAATTTTAGTTATGTTTAATTTTTTAAATAATATTTCTAGTATAATAATTATACTGTTTTTTTAAAGCTTTACTATTAAAACGTACGCCTGCTGTTTTTTACCGTTATAAAAATATTATCTAGCTTTTATATAAATATAGCTTATATGTCGGCATTTATAATAGCGTTTTTTTTTAATCTGCTATGTTTTTATATAATAAATAATTAAATAGTTTAAAATATTTTTATTTATTAGTTTATTATTTATTTGTTATATAATAATATAGTTTAATTTAAATATATTAAAATTATATTAAGCTATTAATTAAATTAACAACTATATTAGATCTTTTAATTAATTAAATCTTATACAGCTTTTGCTAACTTTTTTTTTTTTTTTATATTAGAACTTTATTTTTTAAAAATAATAAAAATATATCGTATATATTTAAGCTATTATATTTATTAATCGCATAGTTGATTTTAATTTTAGCCTGTTTTTCGCGCAATATTTTTATAGCTTTTTTTATTACTTCTGTTTTTTATATAATATTTAATAAAAAAAGTAAATCTTAGTTAATTTTAAAATATGTTTTAAATATTAGCAGAGTAAGTACTAGTCTGTTTAAACCTGCGGTATTATTTAAAGTTTTAATTATTATTTATAAAATTAATTCCTGTTTTATATAATATTTAATTTTTGTTTTTAATATGTTATATATACAGCAAAATAGTTTATATGTTTATTTAATTTTACTTATTATTTAATAAGCTTTAATAAGCATTATATAATATTATATATTAATTATTCTAGCTTAGTTTTAGAATTTTTTTAATAAAAAATTTATATTTAAGTTATATATAATATAGTCGGAAAGTTTTTAATATACATTAATTTAATATTTATATAATACTTTTTAAACGTTATATATAAATATAAATTTTAAAAATGTTGCGGCTTAAAATAATATTGTAATATTAATAATATAAAGCATTTATTTATTATTTATTTATATAATATTAATTATAACCTTGTAGTTAAAATTATAGTTGTTTTTAATTAAAAACTTAAAACGTTTTAATATTTAGTTATATAACTAGCAGTAATAACAGAACTTTTAAATCTTTTTTAAAGTTAAATAATCTATATTATATTTTATATAATTTAGCAGTTTATATAATCTTTTATATAAAAATATCTAAAGCAGTAGTATAAACGCTTTAGCTCTGTTTTAATAAAATATATTCTAGCTTTTTAAAAGCTTATATTAAAAAATAAATATTTTTATTTACGTATAACAAATATAGTTTTTCTGTTTTATTATATAATAACGTTTTTTATATTATTAAAATAAGCTTATAAATAGTCTGCGTTTTTAAAAAAAAATAAAAACAGTACTAAAATATTTAAAATATAATATATTGTTATATTAAAAACGTTTTTTATTTTAACTGTTTTAATTAATATAATAGTTTTTTGTTTTTAAATTATATAAAAACGGTTTTTTTATTTATTTAGCTTATATATAAAAGTATATATAAATATATGCTTTTAATTATATTTTGTTTATTATTAAAT
This sequence comes from Rosellinia necatrix, assembly GCA_021209875.1. Classification (NCBI taxonomy): domain Eukaryota; kingdom Fungi; phylum Ascomycota; class Sordariomycetes; order Xylariales; family Xylariaceae; genus Rosellinia; species Rosellinia necatrix. The sequence continues at coordinate 7,037,429 of JAGYVD010000001.1, read as the reverse complement.
AATTAAAAACACTTATATTTTATAGTTTATTTTAGTACTTTATATAATATTAGTTGCTTAATATAAATTAATTAAATAAAACATTTATTTTTAATTCTAAATATTTTTTTACTATATAATATATAAATATATTATCTGTTAAAAACTAAATTAACTATATATTTTATTTATTATTAATTTTTTTTATTGTTGTTTAAGTCTAGCTTAAAATATTTTTATATTTTATAAAATATATTAAAAATCGTTAAGCAATAAAAAGCAGCTAAAAATTATTTTATATAAGTTAAAATATATGCTTTTTATACAGGCTTTTTTTTAAAATATATAATTTATCAACCAGCAGCCCGTTTTTTTATATATAAAACATTTTTTATTTATATAAACGCTATAATTAAACTGTTTTTTAAGTTGTAAAAAGTTCTATTATATGTTAAACTAGCTTAAAAGTCTATATATACTTTTAAATCGAAAAACTTTTATATAATTGCTTTAATTATATTTTTAGTTAATAAAATAAACGTTATTTATTTTTTATATAAAATATTTTGTTTTATTTTTGTTTATAACTTGTAAACATGCTTTTAAATCGGCAAAAAAGCTTTTGCATATAAGTTTTTAAAATATAAAAGCTATCGCTAATTTTAATATGCTTTAGCATGCTTATATAACAGTTATATACAGCTAGATTTTATTTTAATAGCTTGCTTTTAAAACTCGCTGTATTTTTATTAGCTTAATAATTATTAAATCTAATGTTTTATACGTAGCTAAATCTAAATTATTTTGTTTTATTTATATAAAAATAATATTAATTTAATCGGCCTAATATTAGCTATAGTTTATATTTATATTAAAATAAATGTTTATTATATAATAAATTTTATTTTAAATTTTATCCGGTTTAATATTATATATATAAAAATTTTTAGCCAGATTTTTTAATATAATCGGAAATACAACGTAATATTAGTTTTTTATTATTCTAAGTTGTTAATATAAATTAATAAACAGCTATGCTTTATTATATAATAAGTTATACAGCTTGCTAAAATAATTCTTTTTTTTTTCCACGTTTTTTAAAAAATAACGTATTTATTAAAAAATATATTTCCGTTTTATACGTTTTAAAAAAAAAATAAGTTAAAAACATATCTATTATAATTAAATTAAATATTATATATATATATAATAGTTATTTAAAATCTATAAAAATAATATATAATAAAATATTTATAAACTAGTTAAAAGTTTAATCTATATTTTATAAATATTATACGCCTGTTTATTAAGTTAAAAATATATTTATATTTAATTATTAGTTATATAAATAATTTATTAATTTTTTTTTAAAGTTTAAAACATACGTTAAATATTAATTTTAGTTATAATATATTAAATAATATCTTAGGCTATAAAATGCTTATATTATTTATATTTATATAAAACTATTAATTTAAAATAAATAAGTCAGGTGTTTATATAAACATTAGTATAAATATAAACAAAAAACGTTCTAGTTTATTTAATATATATTGTTTTTATATAATTTATATAAGCTTAACTACTTATATAAAACTATTGTTGCCGTTAAATCGTACGCTTTTTTTATTTAATATATTCAACAGCTTTTGCTAGATCAGCTTATAAAATTAATTTTATATTTTATATGTTTATTGTTTAAAGTTTTTAATATATAACTTTTATAATAGCTAGCCGGTTATATTTAAATATTTATATTTTAAAATATAGCAGGCTGCTTATATATTAAATATAATTAAAGTTATAGTTGTAATATTAGGCTTTTATTTTTAATATTATATATTAACAGTATTTTATATAATACGTTTGTTAATTCTATAGTTTATTATAATTTTGTTATATTATTTAATATTATTGCATGTAATAAAAAGTTTTTTTTATTGTGCGATTATTTTAAAGTTATTATAAAAATACGTTAAAAATAAATAAACAAATTTTAATAATAAATTAATAAACAAGTTTTAAAAGTTTATTTATATATTGTTTAGCTTTTATATAACAAATAGTTTTATATAATTATATATTATTGCTTTTAAGATTTAATTTTATATTATAACTTTAAAATATAATAAAGCATATAAAAATATAAATATTTAAAATTAATTTTTTTAAGCTTTTATTATATAAAAATAATTTGTTTATATAAAATAAAATTTTAAAATATAATATAAAAACCTGTTTAAATTTATTAAACTTTAGGCGTGTTTTGTTTTTATTTTTGCTAATTTATAATTATATCCTGTAACTATGAATTAATATTAAATAAGTTTTGTATATATAATATATGTATTGTTTACACGTAAAACAAAATATAACTTTTTATTATATAATGTTTATTATGCTTAATAATTTTATTTAAATAATTATCGTATATAGCTTTATTTTAAGTTGCTTATATAAAAATTCTGTTAACGTACAACCTATTAAAATAATAGTAATAACATAGCCTGTCTTACGTATAAAACATACACGCTATATATATATACATAACATGTACGCTATATGCTTATATAAAACATATGCACGTATAACAGCTGTAAGTAACTATAACCAATTACTATAGTTCTAATATAAACTTTATTTTATTTATATAAAAAATATATAGTTGCTATTAAAAACTTAACTTTTAAAAATTAAGCTTTAATAATATAATAATAATATATATTATATTTAATTATTATATATTTTAAATTTAATTTTTAATTAAAGTTATAAAGTTTAAAGTTTATAATAAAATATTAAAAACTTTAAATTTTGCTATTTTTTTTGTTATTTTTTGATTTTTTTTGATTTTTTTTTTTAATAATAACAGCTTAAACTTTATTTTATACGTATAAAAAACATATAATTATTATTAAAAGCTTAACTTTTAAAAACAGGCTTTAATAATATAATAGCAACATATATAATATTAAATTATTATATGTTTTAAATTTAATTTTTAATTAAAGCTAGCAAAGTTTAAAGTTCATAGTTTATAAATAGATTATTATAATAGATTTTAAACTTTATAATTTTTTTTTTTATATATAATATTAAAATATTTTTTTAAAAAAAATCGAAAAATATTTTTTACGTACAAAAAAAACTACATATAAACTATATTTTTTATTTTTACGATTATTTATATATAACAACAGCAAAAATATAATAAAAAACTAAAAGCAAATAATTTTTTTTTTTTTTAATTATAATTAAAACATTGCGTTTTAAACAAGCGTTAAATATAAAAAGCATAAGCATTTTTTTTAATAACTAAAAACTTAATAATATATATTAAACAGCATATTTTTATTATAACAGTAGTTATTACATAATTTATTTATATATAACAAAAAATATATAAGCTTTTGTAGTAAACAAGCTTAGCTTAAACGTTAATAAAAACGTTTAAAACAGCTATTTAAAATGTAATATTATATAAAAAAGTAATAGCAATAATATTTTTAATATTTTACTGCATAAAAAAACTTATTAATAAAAATAATAAAATATATAAACAATTATTTATAAAAAAGAACTTAAAAAGTTATATATATTAATATATAAAAACTATATTAAAGCTCAATAAACTAAAGCTTTTATAAAAAAACAATAAACTTTTATTTATTTATTGTTTTTTATATAAAAAAAGTTTGCAAACTATAAAACGTTTTTTATTAAAAGCGGCGCGAAATAAAAACAGATAAAAAAAGCAGCAGAAACAGCAGTAAAAACAGCAGCAGATATTATTATTATGATTATTATTGTTGCTGCTGCAGCAGCAGCAAAAAGTAATACTATTTTAAAATTAGCAGATATATTATATAAAAACAGATTATATAAAAAAATAAAACGTTATATATATATTATATAAAATATTAACAAAAATATTACTATTATACAAATATATATATATATATATAATTATATATATACACAGACAAAAAAAAAAAAAAAGACTTAAACAACTAGGCCAGAATTTATATTACAGGCAAGCTGGGCAACAGGAGGCAACTATATTAATATATAAAACAGAAAAAAAAGCACGCCAGTAGATTTAATAACAGGCAGCAACTATATAGCATATAAATAAAAAGCTTTTATATTATATAAAGCTTAAACACAGTTATATAATATAAAAAGCTAGCTACTGCTGAATAAAATATAAACATATTATTTTTATATAATATAAAAACTAGGTATTGTTATATAAAAATTAACTTATTTGTTTTAATATTATATAAAAATTAGTTATTATTATATAATATTTAATTAAATTATTTTATATAATAAAAACTATTATTATTATATAAAATATAAATAAGCTGTTGCTATATAAAACAATTATAATATTTAATAAAAATAACGTATAACTAAATTATAACTATATAATATTTAAATAATATATATTTCTGCAGCATAAAAAAAACTACTAGCTATATAACATATAAATATATATAATAAAAACAGCTATAACTAATAAAAAAAAGCTAATGTTAAAATTCTAATAATTAGTTATAAACTATAGCTGTTATTAAACATGTTTAACTTTTATATAAAATCGTATAACTATTATATAAAAACAAAATATATATTATTTTATTATTTAGCTAGCTTATACGCTAATAAAATTCTTGCATTTATATATAAGAATCCTGCTGCGCACAAGAGTTTTTATATAGAATTAATTAAATATAATAGATATTATACAACAAAAAGTTATAATCTGTTTTTATGCGTGAACAGTATATGCAAGGCATATATAAAGCCTATTTAACATGTAATATATTTTAGCTAATATTAAAGCTATAATTATCGCGTTATATATTTTAAGATATAATAATAAATTAAACTATATATTTATAAATAATTTAAACATAAAATTAAAAATAAAGCTTAATATTATTTTATTAAAAGTTTATTATATTATAGCTAAATAAAAGTTATTAAGTTTAAATTATAACTAAAGCAGAAAATTTTTTTAGTGTTGTAAATTATATAAAAAATAAAAATAATACTGCAATATAAACTTAATTATTAATATAAAACGTTTGTTTTAATTATTTATAAAGAAATAATAAGCTATAATATAAAATAAACGTGTTTTAAGTTTAATTTATATATATTCTTATAAGTCGCTTAAAAACTTAAAGTTTTAATTGCTAATAATTATTTTAAATATTTTTTAGCCAACTAAAAACAGTTTATTAATAATTATATATGCTTACTGTTATATTATCTAGTTATAACGCTTAAAAATAATTTAATAGGCTTTAAAAAACTTATAAACTAAAATAAAAAATACGTTATATGACTAATAAAATTTTAATATAACTAAACTATATTAATTATAATAATATAAAAAACAAAAAAACTTAATATAAGCTGCAGCAAACTATAAAACTTATAATATAATATTTTTAATATTATATATTTAAAATATAACTTAAAATATTTCCGCAGTTTTTTAGTTAATAATAAAATTTATTAAAAATATTTAAAACTTTTTATTTATAATATAATTTTTTATATAAAAGCTTAAAGTTTTTGCTAAACACGTTTAAACAATATACAACCTGTTGTTTAGTTCTAACTTTTTTATAAAATTCTATTTTTAATATAAAAAAATATCAGCTTTATTTAATTTTAAAATTATATTTTATTTAAAGTTTTTAAAATATCTGCATTAAAATTAAATTTTAAATTTTAAAAATCTATTTAAATGCTATACTTTTAAATAAGAATTAATCTTATTTAAAACTATATATTAATATTAATTATAAAACTAAAAGTATTTTTTCTATAAACATATGCTTAATCTAGTATTTTTTAACGTTATTTAAAAAAAAATCAAGTTATATTTCAAGTTAAAATTCTAATTTAACTTTATTCATAACTAAATAAAACAGCGCGTTAAAAACTATATAAAGTTTTCTAAGCTTATATATAATAATTAAAATAAAACAGCTAATATATTTTATTATATATATAAGTTATAAGTTCTTATTATTAAATACAGCAGAATTAATAATATTTTTATGCCTAATAACCTTTATAATAGCGCTATAGTTTATAAAAATATAAACTCCAGCTTATGCAACGTTAATCTAATATTAAATTTTTTTTAAAGCTTAAATAAAACTTAGTACTTTTATTTTAGTTAGCTAATACTTTTTTTTTTTATTTCTTTCAAATATAAAAAATAAAAACAACAGGTTGAATAGCTGTTTAAAATAAATATATATTAAAAATAAGCTTAGCTTTAATCATGTTTTTAATATATAATTAAAAAAAACTACTATTAATAATACAATATATTATTATATTTATGTGAGAAGATTGGTATGAGGGTAGAAAGAAAGATGCTCCTATTAATTCCTCTGCTAGGTGGGGAATTCTAGTAAGTCTAGAATTAACCCCTGCAGGGGTGGCCGTGGGCCACCTGTTGCCAGCCGTAGCCTGTGCAACCTATCTAATCTAATAATACACGAGCCGTTGGCTCGATTGATATGGGCCCCCTCGGGGACTCTATTATTATGCTAATTTAAAAAACATTAAAATCAATATATAATATTTAATTAAAAAAAAAAAAAAAACTATATACTAAATAAAAACTAACTTAATTGCTTTAAAAACATATTTTTTAAAAAAATAAATATATTAATTAATATATTAAAAGCTTATAACTTATGTTTAATTTTAATCTTGCTTTTATATAAAGTTTTTTTAAACATGTTATATTTTAATTTTTTTTAAAAATAAAGCTATTTTTATATAACAAAAATATTATGTTTTATATACCCGGTTATATTAAAAAAGATTCCAAATCTTTAAAAATAAAAGAAAAATAAGCTTATAAATTATATTAAAACGTTTTTAATAATAAAAAACTAAAAAGTTTATAAATCTGCTTAATATTATTATATTAAAAAAACTAATAAATATTTTAAACAGATTAATAAATATGTTCTAACTATAAAAAATTATAAACAAATTAATTTAGTTTTAATAATAGTTTTAAAATACGATTAATATAACGTAAATATTATTATAATAATAATCTATAGCTTTAACTAGTTTTAAAGCTATATTTATTTATTATTATATATATATATTATTATTTTTATACTTTATAATAAAACCATTAACAATATATTGTTTTATATATATATTAATTATTATAGCCTAGCAAATATTTAAATATATTTACTATTAATAATAAAAACTAATTATGTTACAAAAAAAATTTTAGCTGCAATTTTATTGGACGTTTTATTTTATAACTTTATTAAATATATATTTAAAAGTTTATATTATTAAAAATATAAACGTTTATAACTATACAACTTTTATATTTAAAATTAAAAAAAGTATGTTAAACTATAAAAACAAAAAAATAATAAAACAGGTTATTTAATACAAGAAATTCTATTTTTACTTTTAAATTTATTAACTATATTTTTAACCATATGTTTATTTTTAAAGTTTAATATATAAACCTAATATTTTTTTAGAATGTTTTCATTTTAACCTAGTTTAAAATAAAAAATAAGTTGCTTATTTTTAAAAATAATAATAAAGCTTATATCTGCAAAAACGTTCTATTATTTTATAACTAAATTATATAATACTTATATATAATACTAGTTTATATGTTTATATATAATTATATTATTATCAGCTATAATAAAGTTTTTAAGTTTAAATAAAATTTTAGTTAATAGTTTAAACTGCTTAAGTTTGCGTTTTATTAAATCTAATACTTTTAGTTCTAATATTTAATATTTATAATAGTTTAGTTTAATAAAAAATAAATAACTTAACTATATATTTTTAGCAAATAATATATTGCGATTTATAATATTTTTAACTAATAAACAGAATAAATTATTATTACTAACGTAAACTAAACATATAATATATTTAATAATTAATTTAAAAAATTCCTAACTAAATAGAGCTAAATATTATATAGTTAGTTAAACCTAAAAATACTTAAAAATAAGTTTAGTTTAAACAACAACAACTTTAGCTTTTTTTTAAAGCTTTGGAAGTAAATATAATAAAAATTATAACTTTATATAACTATATAATAATAATTTTGCAAAAGAAAATAATATTTATTTACTTAACGTTTAATATATTTATATTAAGTAATATTTTAGCTTAAAATCTTTTAATAAATATAATCTGGCGTATAAATAAAGCTATTATAAGCGGGCTGTTTTTTACGCTTTTAAAAAAAAACTTAATAATAACATATTTAAATATAATATATTTATTGTCTGTTATATTTTTAATAATGATTAAAATAACGCGATAACATATTTTTAATTTTAAATAACTTTTTAAAACCTACGCTGTATTTATAAAAATATAGGGATAATTAATATTTATATATATATCGTTTTAATGTTTAAATATAAAAAACGTTATAATATAAAACTTAAAATAAGTTTTTAACTTATAAATAAAACTTATATGTATATTTAAACAGAAATTTATTAATAACTATATAATAAATAAATTTAATTTAGCTATATAATCTAAAGTTAAATTAGCTTTAAACTATATAACTTATTTTTTATTAATAGCTTATAACATTTTTCTATAGCTATTTATATAAACTTAATATTTTAACAGATTTAAAAAATTTAAAAATTTTAAATTATTTAGTTTTAAACAATGTTTTTAATTATATATTTTATATATATGATTATATCATTTATTGCTTATAAAAAATAATATAATAAATAATATAAAATTTAGCTTTATTAATATTTATATTAAAGTTTAATATATTAAATTTTACAGCTATTTATTAATATATTTATAATATATTTTTATAAAAGATTTTAAAGTTAGGCTTAAGCTTAACAGTTTTAATATTATTAATAAAAAAGTTAACAAAAAAAATTATGCTGCTATTATTAAAAAATCCATTAATTTCTAACGTTTAAACTTTTAGCGTGCTTTTATTTTTAGCTTGTTTTTATTTTTAATTTTAACTTTAACTTTATAAATTTTTTAAAACGTTTATAAAAAAACAACGCTAAAATAAAAAAATTTAAAAAAAATAAGTCTGCGATCACCAGCCTTCTGCCAAGGCTATCCACTTCATCGTGACATAATAAGACTATTTTTTTTATAATTAAATTTAATAATAATATTTTATATTTTATCGAATAAACAGAATTAAAATCTAAGTTTTATATTTTTTAAATTATAGTTAAAACATAAAGCTTTTAACGTTTTTAATATTTTTTTTTTATAAAACTTAAAATATTAAAATTTTTAATTAGTTTTTTAAACTTTTAAGTTTTTTTATTAATTAAAGCTTAACTTTTGTTTAAATATTATATTTTTAAATAACGTTATAACAATATAACTTAGTTTATTATTAATTAATTTATTTTATTTAAAAAATTTTTAATAATTTTTAAAATAAACTAAAAATATATTATTATTATAATTAATAATATTTTAAATTTAAATATTAGTTTAAATATAAGTTTAAATTTGAGCTTAAGTTTAAGTTTAAGTTTAAATTTAAATTTAAGTTTAAGCTTATATTAAATTTTTTATTAATAATAAATGCAATAAATTTTATTACAGCGGCTTTTAAATAATATAAAGCTAATATATTAAAAATTATAGCTAGAACTATTAATTTTATTAAAAACTTTTTTTTTTGTGTATTAAATTTTATTTTAAAGCTAATAAAGTTAGTTTTTAATTTTTTTAAAAGTTTTAACAGCTTAAATATAATTGCTTAAAAAAATAAATTATTTATATAAACATTTAAGTTTTTATTAATAAATTAACTAAAATTATTAAAATTTAAAATAAAAATAAAATAAAAGCTGTTTAAACAACTTCTTTTAAGCAATAATATGAATATAATATATTATTAAACTTATTAATTTAAAAAAAAAATTTTATAACAGTATAATTAATTTAATTTATAAATGATTTTAAAATTAATTTAAATATAAACATAGTAATATTTTTAAAGTTTTTAATAAAAACGTTTTATTATATATGATTTTTATAAAATAAATCATTTTATTTTTTATATAAATTATGCTATAAAATATTAAAGCTTGTAATTATAATATAAAAATCAGCTTTTATTAATGTTTAAAGCTTTTAATTTTAAAATATAAAATTAACTATGAAAATTAAATAAAACTATTATTTTAGCAGCTTTTTTAAAAATTAAAAAAGCATATTATTAATTAAAGCCTGTTTTTATTATATATATAAATATTATAGCTTTTATAAGTTTTTATATATTATAACAAGCTATGTTTTTTTATATTAATTAAATTAAACTTTTTTATATATAATATGTTTAGCTAATTAATTTTTCATAATATTAAAACTAATATAAAAACTTTTATAACAACTATTATAGCACAAGCAACTTTAAAAATTAATATAAAAGTTATTGTTAATATTATAATATTTAATAGCGTTAACTAGCCCAAGTGCCGCAGTGAGCCCTGTGGCTAAGTTAGTGGCTGTTGGGGTGAGCGGTCGGGCTCGTATGAGCCCGACCCACTCAAACAGACCAATCACAGGGCAGGAAAAATATGATCCTTTCTGGGCTGTATATATAAGCTGGCCAGTCCGATCATTTCTGTACAATACAACTTAACTAGATAGATCACTATTATAAGCTTGAATTGACTTGCCTGCACTGATCGCTCGGCTCTAATTCCACTGTTCCCATACGATTCATCTGTTCCTCCGCGACATATTATAAATAATATTTTTTAAAAATTTTAAAATAAAATAAAAACTATATAAAAAGAACTAATATTATAAAAATAATAAATTTAACGTTTAAAATGCTGTATAAGTTTTAAATTTAATATAAAAAATATTAAATTAAATAAAAACTAAAAAAAAAAAATATTAACTTTAATTTAATAAAATAAATATTAAACTAAATAATTAAGTTAAAAAAAATAAATAAAAAATAAATAAAAAACCGGCCGAACAAAAAAACCGTTTAAAACTAAATAAAAATTAAAAAAAAAAACTAGCAAAAAAAAAAACGATTAAATAACTTGTTAATTATTAATTTATAGCAGTAATATTAAACTATTAAGCTAGCTCTAGATTATTTATTTATATTATTAACTTATAAACATAAAATCTATTCATATATAGACTATATATAAAATACTACTTATAGTCTGGACCCACATATATAAATAGATATATATATCATACCTGCCCGTATTTCACAGTGCGTCGCACATATGTGTCCCACAGCCTAGCCAGTGTATTGTATCACGTAACCGGGGTGGTACGGGGCTTGCGGGGTTTGGTGGAGGGGAAAGCTGATAGGTACCTCTAGGCGTATAAGCGCTACCGAATCACCACCACTTCGCCGTGGTGCCGGACGTTCGGGCGGATGGTGCACCCACCCGAGTGCGGATTTCGCTATGAGCTATGAGCCTAGCGAACCTACCTACCTCCCTTGGCTGACCACCGACGCCTGGCTTCTGCGATAGCATCCTGAAAGATCCATGGGATTACCCCTCTTAGAACGAATGACGAATGTCACATCCGCACGTACCGGAGGCTACTCCACACGCGCGCATTGGCGTATAAGTACCAATATGAATAACAGGTGAAGATAACCCCTTTTTAATTTTTTATTTTTTTCCCAGTATCATATGTTCATCATCATCATCATCACCACCACCACTGCTACTAACACCGCCCACCACAACCACCACCAAAACCTGACTCGGAACACCTGACCGCCATGGCCAGCGCCCCAGGTATCACCAGCCACGACGTCGTCTACGCCGGCGGCGACAAGAAGATCCACTACCTGGCCGCCGGCCCCGCCGACGGGCCCCTGATCATCTTCGTCCACGGCTGGCCGGGCACGGGCATCACGTGGAAGGCGCAGATGGACGCGTTCGCCGCGCTCGGGTTCCGCGCCGTCGCGCCCGACATGCCCGGGTACGGGCGGTCGACGGCGCGGCGGGTCGTCGACGACTACTCGCTGGAGGCGCTCGTCGAGGGCATGCTGGCGCTGCTGGCGCACACGGGCCGCCAAGCCGCCGTCTGGGTCGGCCACGACTGGGGCGCCGGCGTGACGTCGTCGGTGGCCACGCAGCGGCCCGACGTCGTCAAGGCGCTCGTCAACCTCGCCGTGCCCTTCCGGTCCATCGAGCTCGGCTGGGACGGGTTCCTGCCGTACGTGAACCGCGACCTGTACCCGGCCGGCGAGTACGAGTTCGGCCAGTGGGACTACATGCGCCACTACGAGGAGAGCTTCGAGACCGCCGTCGGCTGGTTCGAGAAGGACCTGGCCGGCTTCCTCAAGGCCGGCCTGCAGCGGTCCAAGGCGCCCGAGACCCGCTTCTGCGCCGTCACGGCGACGCCGCGCCGGGACGGCGGCTGGGGCGGCGCGCCGCAGCCGCCGCCGGTCGAGCTCACGGGCCCCCCCACGCTGCCGCCCGAGGTCTACGACTCATTCGTCGCCGACATGCTGAAGACGGGCGTCTGGCCCGGGTCGGCGTACTACATGCACCACGCGCGGAACGCCGAGTACAACGGCAAGGCCGCCAGCGGCGGCCGGCTCGCCCAGCCCGTCCTGTTCATCCACTGCGCCTGGGACCTCGTCTGCGACACCAAGACCTCGCGCCTCGCCGAGCCCATGCGCCGCGTCTGCGCCAACCTGACCGAGGCCACCCTCGAGGCCGGCCACTTCGCCCACTACGAGAAGCCCGCTGAGGTGAACGCCGCCATATCCAGGTTCCTCGTCGAGGAGCTGCCCAGCGAGTGGCCCGGCTACTGGGACTCCGGCTACACGAAGAAGAAATAATAGTAGTAGTAGTAGTAGTAGTAGTAGCAGCAGACTTCTACATGAACGAGCCCCTTTTATTTTCGACCGGATTACCACACCGTCGATATCCATTCGAGACGACTCTCCGCTACCTTGGTTGAGCGGTGGAAAGACGTCCTCGTTGGTCTCCAGCATCGCCTTATTCAGCGCCCCCTGAAGAATGCAGGCGGGACCAAGAATATTGTGTAGCATCCCAACTCAACGCCGCCATGATAATGACAATTAATAATAAACCTTATCTCTTCATTTCATCTTATATAGATGGCAGTTCTCATGTGCACTAGTGACGCCCACATGATTTACCACTGTGTCGTCGACCTCCAGGTATGCCAAAGGGGGTTAGATGATTAGGGTAGGGGGACGAGTGTCTCCAGAGTATTCGGCTGCAGCGTGAATGATAGGTATATAGGGAAAATGCTGGTAATAGTATAGGGATCCCCTGGCCGCCTAAAGCCAGGTAGATAGTATCTGAATGCTTCTCCTCCGCCTTAACCAACCCGGTAGCCTGGTTACTTCTGATGACAGAATTTCAATAGCAGATCCGCCATATACATAGACATCAGTTTTAGTCATTGATTGGAATTTGTATGATTATGAAAGTGTTTGTTTGAGGTCTTACTCATAATGCCTGCAGAGGGAGAGAAGTACCAGATGTCTCTTCCGCATCGGGGAACGATCTTGGCGAGCTCTGTCGGTTTGCGCTCCGCGTCGTAGTAGCATGCGAGCGAGATGCGGAACTAAACTCGCTAAGTTTCGAGGGTCGATGTGACAATGGCTCTGTTATATGAGAGCTATAACCACGTCTATTGCGCCATTCATCGAAGAGCTTCTTGGGCGCTATTAGGGGCTTCAGGGCCGGGATGCTAGCACATATTATCGCGATGTTCACCTCTACCATAGACCAGAGGTTGACCTATAGCCATTATCAGTAATAATACAGAGCTAAAACGGAGGATTGAAGGACTCACTAGTACGCCATCCTTGAATGGGTCTTTAGCAAGTGTGTAGATATGAATAGAATATAGCCTGACGCACGACATGGCTGTGGCCAAACCCCCTACCCCGAAGAGACCAAACAGGACATAGCGGCTGTGCCGTGAGATCTTTAGCGACCGTAAAGTAGGGATCGGAAGTAGCAAGATCCAAACATCAGTGAGGATGTTAAATCCGGATGTAACTGCCTTATCTGTGAGTCTTGCTCGGGTACCAGTCCTGGGGTTCCATCGCACTCACAATAAAAGAATACGGTCGTGTTAATACACCCGCCAGGTAGCATCCTTGTGACATCCCAAGCCTTCTCAAGGGGGGTGCATTGTCCTAGTGTTGTTGCGATGCAAACCACGTAGAATGTAGCCAAGAGGGTGTTCGTTCCAAAGCAGAGTCGTTTGAAATTGGCCCATATCGCTAGTTTGCCTGATTAGATACTCCAAATCAAATGGCTTGCATGAATAGGGAGAATTACCGAAGCGCTGATACATAAAGATGATTGAGGATTTGACACAAAACACAATGGTGTAGTAGAATATTTCGATTGCGAAGGTCCCCTTTTTCGGCTTCAGTTAAATAGTCCGCAATTAAAACCATCATTCTAGGATATACCTTGAGAAAGATTGTCATCTCATTTGATGATAATGTTGTTATCGACATTCCCAACCCACCGTGGACTTCTAACACGTATATGGTAGCCTGGTAGGCGATAGTAAACAACTAACAACATTTTGAGTTCCGGTGAGTTGACGTGTATTGGTTCAGTAAGTAGACCTACAAGGGCTCCAATTATCATGTAGTCATCCATACCCGACTTGAAGATCATCAAGAACCGAAGGATGCATCGCGAAACAACGGTAACGACTGTCCACTATGTATCAGCGATATAGTACCCCTCCGTTCAACAACCCACCATAGCTAAGCCTTACAAGAAATTGATGTCAAGATGGTAGATAGGACAACGAGCGCCGTCACCTCGGGGTTATAGATCCGCCCGGCCATCCTATCATGTACGGCTTGTATATCAGCTGGGGGCTGGTTCGGAAATACTGATCAAATAAATCCAAAATAGTGTATGGGCAAAGGCCATGAGTGGTAATATCTTGGAGGATTCCCGAACATAGGCGTTCCCAGGTCGAGGAACAAGAGGAAAGTTTATCATACCATATGCTTATATCGGAGAGGGCATGCATATAAATACTTTTGCGCATCGGGTGGTGAGAACCCGATGTCGTACTCCTATATCTCAAATGTAGGAGGTCCACCTACCGTCCCAGAGATACTGGGAAACTGAGGGGGAGCACGTTCTAAACCCCGTTTCCTGATTCAAACGCGCAAGCTTTTTTTCAAAAACTTAACAAGGATGTGTGGGCGTTGGCGAATTGCAAACACCGTGGCTACCCGGGCGCTGTCAAAGGATGCTATGTAGCTACTCTACTTTCCCGGGTCAGGATCTAATCAATCGGTAGAGCTACGTTGCGCCAGTCAGTAGCTCCCCTCTGTTTAGAGTATCAATATCTCTGGTCCGCAGGACGGGGGGCTCAACCAAGATTCGAACTAGAGGGGGTGGCTAGCATTGATGTCAAGGCGTGCATATAGTTAAGCCGTCATTTGGGCAACCTTTGGTATCGGTGTCAAAGCGTATGGGCGTTCTGTTCGTCTAGTGCTTGGCGTTATGAGGTCTCCTTTGGGTGCACCATGAGATAGGGGGTCATATCACACGGCAGAAAATCCTACGAGCCTACCAAGCCTCGCCACCCGTGTTCTTGCAAGAATACAAGACATTGTCATCTGTTTTTAATCCCCACTTCCCCAGATTATACTCGTCTTGTAATATTCAGGTCTTATATTATGGTTTCGTGCTGGGAGCAGGGTGTCGAGTTGGAATTGAGATGTTATGATCCCGCACAGGAACAGACAACTTGAGACGTAGCCCAGATCGACCGGTCAAATGAAGTAATATTTGCCTGTTGTAACCATGTGGAGCGCTGTTTACCCATGAGAAGAGGTGGCCAACCCATGCGCAATGCCTTGAATATAGAAGGGACCACAGGAAGGATCATTGTATCAAACAGAAGACGCATCAGGTACTTTACCGTCTCGTCGGTGACAGGCGAATGATATTTCCGGCCTAATTCACGGTTCGTATGTCACGCACAGGTTCGGCAGTATACTCGGACCGGGCCCCCGGCATGCACTGTAACGGCGGGAGCAAGGGTACGGATCGGTAAGGAGACCGCGTTTCCGTCGAATGAAGATTTAGCCTGAGAGATGGGACCGGGAAAAACCATCAATGCGTACATGAACACACCCTCATCTGACGGCGGGCAGATGCTCTAGACCAGTGACCGTTCGAGAGGGACCCTGGATCCCGAGGCGCGGGACACGGGAGGTGGTTTGGTGGTACCTACTACCAAGACAGGCAGCCCGACTTCACATGCCTGGGAAATTGATGGAGGGGGGAAGGTGACGGTATCGAGAAAACGGTGAGGGCGGTGTCGCGAAAGTTGAAACGAAGGCACTGTGGTCTCCATCGCCTGCATCTCGACCCAGAACTGACAGGCGTGCAGAAAAGGGTCACGTTATCTATTCCTCGCTTCTGTGCGTGCGCCATAAAGGAACCATATATCCGGTAGGGAGTCGGGTCGTTTCGGCTAAAACAGACGCCGAGGGTGCGATATATATGGTGGTGTGTGGGAGGTGAGATGGGGCATACCCAAATCTAATGCCGGTCAACGATGTCGACGAAACTTTAGGATTACCTTTTTTGCTCACTTGCCGGACCCTGGGAAGCACCGCGTAGTTGGCACCGGGGAAGATTTGACATACCCCGCGGTATTGGCGACAGATAAACCCCTAGCTATACTCAAATATGTCACCGTCGCTGGCCGAGTGTGTCTTTTGGTTTACTCTATCTCACTACAATGTGTTTCCTTACTCTTTAGTACATGACTTATACTATCAGGATCCGTGATTTATGTATAGATGGCGAGTGTGAATACTATCGCACTAGATACAACTTCTCTATACAATGAAATGAAGCTGGCGATGACACCTACCGACTTAGTTCAATCTGGGAGAAATACGTATCGCGCCGGGCCGTCTAGCATTATCTCCAAGGTAGGTTCTAAACAGCGAACCCTAGAGAATGCGAAACCTTTCGACTACATGCGCCGGTTGGGTCGGGTCATTATCGCTGACATGAGCCTCGCGGGGGGAATCAGTCGGGTCAATGGCACCATCAATACACAGACTGCTACTAGCAAGAGGGTTATCGTAATATTAATGCATAACAAATTGATTAGCATTTATCACTTGTTATACCTTGACAAGTGCCAATAATGGATATAAAATGTGGAAGCCTCATTTCTCTACCAAAACGCCGGGCAATCTAGAGCCCCTCCCCAATCTCCCCGGGGGCTTCAAGATGCATGTAGAAAGAATATCGCCGATGAGAATTATAAGAACGCCAAATTGCCCCTCGCAACGTCCTGGTTGCGATGCCAAGCCCCCGTGATACTTTCTCCCACGAAATAAGAAGAAGAAGAAGAAGAAAAAGAAGAGAAAAGAAAATCCATATCGCGTGTGCTCGATCATGCATGTATGTGATGTGATGTGGTGTGACGTGTGCCGAAGTCTACACCCATCAGTCGTAGTATGTGAGCACCAGCGGGTCATACGATGCGTTCCCGTACGCGCTGCCGCCGTACGTCAAGTAGCCCGCGATATACGGTTCGGGGATCTCTCGTAGGATGGACACAGCGTCGCCGAAGACCCAGGCCGTTTGCATCCCTGTTTGTGGAGGAAGGGGGGGGGAGGGGATCGGATTAGTCGGGGTGCCAAGGTGCCGCGTTTGAGCAATAGGGAACTTTATTAAAAGAGGGTGTAGGGGAGAACAGGAGAGCAGGAATAGGAATAGAGAAAATAAATAGTAATAATAATAAATAAATAAAAAGGAAAAAGGAAAAAGGAACAAAATCAAGAGGAAAGGGGGGGGGGAAGGCTTACCCATGATCATGTGATGGAGAATATGACAATGCATCAACCAGGCGCCGACATTGTCGTTGGTGATCCTGATGCGCCAGGCCCTCCAGCCCGCCGTGACCTGCCTGCCGCCCTGCTCGGCGTAGCGGTAGAGCATGGTGGTGTCGCGGCGGGCGGGGGGTGTAGTGCTCGAAACGCCTCTCGTTGGCCGCGGCGTCGTACGTGCCGTTGCCGGCGCCGAGGTCCCAGTAGTGCTCGCCGTGGGCGTGCATCGGGTGGTACTCGAAGGCGCCCGTGGGGCCCGAGTTGCTGAGCCAGACGATGTCCAGCACCTCGCCCACCTCGGCCGGGAAGGCCCGCATCTTCGGGTCCCAGCCCTCGTGCTTCACCGCCACCGCGTAGTCGGGCGTCCGCCCGGTCGTGTACGTGTCGATGAGGTACGGCTTGTAGTGCAGCTCCGCCGCCTCCTTGTCCGTCCAGGTCAGGTCGTTGTTCCTATACATATAAATATGATGATCAGCCTCTGTTCACTCGTGATTGGAGAGCTAGATATATATAAATATATATCTATATATACTTACACCCAGATCAATGAACCAGTGACGGTGCCGCCCTCGTACACACCGTTGACAACTTTTTCCTCCACCGTGATGTATACCGTCCGGGTCACTTCCGAGAGCGAGGGAAATGGGGTCTGGGGGCAGAGAGGCTCCAGAGTATACTCCAGCCAGCTGGTCAGTGTGCCGTCCGGGGGCAGGAAAACCGGGGAATGGTCCGGATTCCTGCCGGGTAGGTTAGGCTGCCAACGACCGCTGCCCCCGTGTTGAGCTACGCCGTTGCCTCCCTTATGGATTGTATTGTTACCCCCCATGGGCGAGGATCGGGGTCTGCCGCCGCCGCCGCCGACTCTTCCGTGTCTTTTATCCAGGGTGGATGGCAGATCAAAATTATATTGCAATAGCGCATATCCTTCAAGGCCGGGAGATCTTCCGCGGCTTTCGTATCGGATCCAGTACTGGTTTCGGCCCTCGGCTGTGAGCTCATCCTCCGATTTCGCAGTAATGAGGGCATCGAAGCGTTGACCGCCCCCAAGTTGGATGTGGTCAGTCTCAGCTGGCTTGGTATAGTAACCGTCAGCACTTATGATCGTAAGGTTGGTATGGCCTTCGATTCCGAGTTGTATGAATGATATAGTAGAACCACCAATGAAACGAAATCGATAGGTCTGGCCAGGGTTGACAGTGATAACGTATGGTTTGCATGAGTCGTCGACAGGATCGTCGAAGGAAGCGGTGCCTGATCGGTCATTGAAGACAAGGGAGTCGGGCTCCCCTGGGAATACAAAAGGAGTGCCTAGAAGATCACTCTCGATCTCCTGGTCGCTCTTCTTATAGAAATCGCTTAGTACAATTGGCACATCCCCGTCCCACTGATACGGCGGAGGGTCCGCATCTTCAACCAAAAGCACACCGTGAGCTGTCATGGCCTGGAATCCAATATGAGAGTGATAAAAATACGTGCCAGCGTCGCCTATTTCGGGGTGGATTTCATAGTCGAAAAATTCGCCGGGCGCTATGGGCCACTGGGATACCTGAGGTGACCCATCAGAGAAAGGCGCTGTCCGCATGGTAAGTCCATGCCAGTGCTACGAACCCGATCTCGTTAGACCAATAATGTTAGCATAGGTCGAGCACACGTACAATAGTGAAATTGAGGCCTTGAAGTTGGTTATAGACCCTTATCCATGTAGTCTGGCCTTCTTTCAAGTAAAGTGACGGGCCAGGATACGTGCCGTTGAGCACGACTGAGAGCCGGTGCTCACAGTTTACCGTTATGTCCTCTTCGGTTGCATATATGGCGTATGTTGGCTGCCACGATCCATCATGAACGGCGGCACTAGTTGCTAAACACGCCCGAAGGAGGTGAAGCTGCCACAATAACAATAAGCGCGACGGCCAAGGCATTATGGGGCAACGAATCAGAAATACTGTTGCTTAAGCGAGCCACGAAGCTTTTTTTTCTTCTGCCATTTCGGACTAGGGGTACCTTTAGTTTTATAGCTTTACCTGGAGCAAGGACGCGGAGCAAGGGGGTGAGATGAATCTCTCGGCCTTGTCGACAATCTCGCGAGGTCGGCGTAGTTTTCGACAAGCCGCCGTGCCTTATCTGCATGTAACATATTGCACATCTGGATCAGGATCATGCATGCAGGGGGTTGCACCGGTAGACATCATCCACAACGCACAAGGATCCCGATCACAGTTGAGAAGCGAGTCATATCAGTCAAATATGTAATTCTCTTGTTTTCAGCCTGTAGGCGCCCCGTTAGCTTTTTGACTACATATTCTGAAAGTCTCTATGCATAAAGTATCATGTATGAAAGTGGAGGGGAACTGACTGAATGTCTTCATTTCTTTGTTTGTTTTATAGTAGGCCTGCCCCCTTCACGCCGAGAGCCTCAGTAATCAACTGTCAGTATCGAAGGTTTTGGGCTGCATTATTAACATATAACACGTATATCTTGCTTGGTAATGTGGCAGGTAATAGGATAACCAGAGTGCGAAGAAGAGCACGAGACCCGATTTGGAGAGACCAGGCGTGCTATCGTCGCGCACACCGGCCAGGCTATGCCGAGGGGGGGAATTACTTCGAGTTACCAGGCCCCAGGCAGATGGAAACCGCAGACTCCTATGATATCGAAGCGTTTCTCAGTCGCCGGCACGCATAGTGTATAGCTGCACCAACATATGAGGCATGGTGCCCATAGCCCGGCCCGGCTGAAAGCCAGGCCGAGCAATACTTCGTGATCCAGAATGAAGACCACTTTGGACAGATGCCGAGGTGGCGTTGTCTAGGAGGATGGCATGTGTGATTCCGACCAGATACAGAGCGGCATAGCAAAGTACTGGTGTCGAGCCCAACCTTGTAGGGCGGGTCGCATGCGGGCGTCGGTGATCGGAGATTTCATCCTCCAGTGTTAGTCGAACTATATAACGTTGAGTGGGTGGCGCATGGTAAATACTAGATAGTCCACAGAGCTATTTCTGGTGGCCCGGAAGGCGTCTTGTGATAGTATGTTGGTAGTAGCATTGGCAACAGGTATAGCCGCCGGCTATAGAGTACAAGGAGATCTGGGAGGAGCTGAGGGACTCCCTATCTGCGCCAACACGATGTAGTTACCGTAGCACACGAATCTCCATACTGAGTCTCGAATAGAAACCGGGAACGATGTGGTCGGAAACGAACCCTCTGGTCCAGGACCGCCATGTGCGGCGTCAAAGAATATGAACATCTCCCTACCCCTGACCCCGAGGCTACGGTTATAACAACAGAAGCCACAGTGGCAACAGGCCACATAAGCGTGGAGGTGATTACATATGTATCTAACTTAACTAAGCATTCCTGTACCTACCCAGTCTTGGCTTTTTTTTTTTTTTTTTTTGCCAGGCAAAAGATGAGGGATGGTTACGCGGTTCCCATCTTCACAACCAGCCGGCTTAATCCCGGATAGGAGTTCCCCTACTTCGGGTTTTATAATACGAACCAGACTCCGGATCATCCCCAGCTAATTTTCGATGGTTATGACGCCACGGCAGGTTTTTCTTCTTCGCCCAGGCCGCGCCACAACGCGAATAAAACATGCCTACCCCCCTTCACGTTTCTTCGTGTTCGAAACACGGCCTTGGGAGGCTCCGTCTCGCCGTCCTCGCCGTCTCGCTATCTCTCGGTACCGGAATTACCACCCTCCCAGCCTATATAAGAGATAGGGCCGGGTATGGTGAGCGATCAGCAAATCATCACCCTGTCGTAACACCCTACATCATAATTTCCTTCTTTTCCCTTTTGTTTCTCTTCCTCTCTTCCCCTACTGTGCATGTATGTTATGTATATGTGGCCATCGTTACACGAGCGGAATTTCCCACGGCGGATACGAGCCAGCCCTCGACTTATTAATTGGACAATGCATACGCCGTGTATCAATATTCGGTGATGCTGCCACGCACGCTTCACGTACCCGAACCACGCGTGGGCCCGTGATTTTAAAACAGTGCCGGCCGGTAACGCGACGGCCCATCAAGCGAAATGAGTCGCATGCAGGTAAGCGGCCGTTCCTCAACTGGGTTGCTTTAACTTTCTTAGATTGGTATCATAATGTCTCACGCTCTTGCGGAGGCGAACGTCACCACGAGATATATTACATTCCTTAAGCTTTTTCGTCCCTCGTCACCGCCCTCACAGCACGGCATCCACCTCGTCCACAATGTGGATCTTGATGCTGTGCTCGCTGGTATTGGCGCATAGCTCGAAGGCCTCGATCGCCTTTTCGAGCGGGAATTTGTGCGTCACCATCTTGTTTAGGTTCATGACCTCACCGCTGAGACACTGGATCGCGGCCGGCCAGGTATCGCGATACCGGTTGATGAACTTGAGGTCGATCTATTCGGTATGATGTCAGTGTCCGGCACTTGTGCTGATCGTAAATCGAGGCCCTTGTTTCGACCCGAAACGTTGATGAAGCGGACACATACCTCAGCTAAAGACAGATGCATGAATGGAATATTGTTCATCACGGGTCGGCCTACGCCGATAACCACTAATGGCAAAAGTTAGCGCCGGGCGTTCCACACCTGCCGATAGAGAAGAAGAAAGAGGTTGTCTCGGGTGCGCGCTATCGTCGCGAAAATTTCCCCGGAAAGGCAAGCTTTCACGAGACGATGCGCGCAATCTAACAGGGCCGTTGGGATCACAACGTACTAAGAGTGCCTCCTCGCCGAACAGTGAAAGCTGCCGTGCAGACGCTGCTTTCGACTCCTGTGCATTCCATAACCGAGGCTGGCTGCGAATATTCATCTTCGCCGTACAGTTTTCGGATCTCCTTCGCGGTCTCCTCGGGACTGAGCTTGCCATTGATGTGGTAAGTTTGGCAGTGTGGGACAAATTCCTCTGAGACTAGGTCAGCGCTTTCTCCTTTAATTACGGCGAAGGCTCCGGAGAGGAGGATTGGGGCTACGTAGTATCACATCGCGACGGAGGTGCCATAGACAAGCCTCCGACTTTGGGGTTTGAACCTCGGAAGGCGGGGTTTGGGGATGGCGCGAAATGACTTACTCGCGAATTTTAGGCGCTCGGCATTTATATCTGTGATCACCAGAGGATGCGCACCGGAGGCGCGCGCCGCGGCAAGCGCTACGAGGCCGATAGGTCCAGCGCCGCAGATCAGAGCAGGTCGTCCGAGACGAACGTTAGCTCCATTAATGCCATGCAGGATGACACTGAGGGGCTCCAGCAGAGCTCCCTCCGAATATGTTAGGTTATCTGGGATCCTGCATACATCATCAGGACTCGCCTCTTGTGTTACGGGAGGTCTCCGGGGCTGTAGCTTACTTGTAGAGCCACTTGGCAGGGTGACGCTTGAATCTTTGAATAGTGCCATTGTCGGGCCAGATACCCGAGAACTTCACGTTATCGCAAAGGTTATATCGGCCCTCCATGCACAGGAAGCATTGCTCGCATGGCTCTTGGGGCTCAATGCCCACTCTGTCGCCTAATAGACTGTTCAGCAACTGGTTGGATTATCCCAAGCCGATTGCCCAATCATTGAAGATGGGCAGACGTAGGGGCAAGAAGGAATTCCGGCAGGAGACTAGACTCACCAGGTTTGAGGTTTGTCACGCCCTCTCCGCACTTGAGAACAACACCAGCGGCTTCGTGACCCAAGATACAGTCGCCCCTAACCTCAAGGGATCCTATCCGCCCCGACTTCCACAAGTGCATGTCCGATCTGTAATTAAGTTGTCAGCCTCACATACAAACCCCGGGGATTTCCGGTCCTGTCTGGCGACCTACCCGCAGATTCCAGAGCATTTGACCTGGAGAATAACCTCTCCCTGTCTCGGCTCTTCTATCGGCGCGTCCACGAGCTTTATTCTGTGGTCTTCTGTAACCTGGAGGGACGGGTTCTTGAACTTGCTCGCACCGTTCACGTCACCATTAGCATGACCGTTGGCATGACCATTGGCATGACCGTTGGCGTGGCCATTCGTGTGCGCCCCGTTCATGATGTAATGTTGAAAAGTAGATGGGTATTTTTGGGGTATATTGCAGGAATGCTGACTCGAACCGAGATGAATTGAACTATTGTGATTGCCGGATTGACTTGCTCCCAAACACAAGAGCTCGTGTCTGGGCTTTCATCCCATTCTTAATACATATAGTTTCGCCATCCCACACTAACAAATTCCCCTGGCTTGTCACAAGTGGCAACACTACAGGAAGGATTAGGCATGGTCCAGTTAGCTTGGTATCAAAGGGTCGCGTAGCTTGAGAGCAACGACCGGGTTGCCGTTTTGGGTTATCCCGCTGGCGATCCTAACTCTGACAACTTGTAGCCGCATAAGCATTGTCGCTCTCTGTGGGGAAGTGGGAATCAGGGACAGGTCCAGATCATCTATTTTCGTGTCCAATGATCGGGAAGTCCCATACTTTTCCTCACCAATACCCCGCTCACCGTTCGTTTTTTTTTTTTCTTTCTCTCTCTCTGATCGGGGTGAGAGTATGGAGTACCGGGAATTAGCGACGGAGCGCAGACGGTGATGCTTGTCATTGGATACCGAAGAAGAGATCCGGTTGCATGATGATCTCCCACTTTCCGTAACCAGGCATTCAACGGCCGAAATTGTTAGACTGACTCTTGTCGTTATTCCCTCTCGTCCCCCCCCCGGTCCCCTCTCTCCCGCGAGTTGCCAATGGAGGGCCGGGTAGATAAGAAACGCATCACAGCCGGTTTTTCCGAACCAACCACCGGAATCACGACGCGTATAACTCACCGGCGCCCCAATGGCACAGAAATCCTGACCGAGTTTTCCAGCATTTGGGCGGTCGCTGGCGAGCTATCGGGTGGATGATCCACACCGACCATCCCCGAGATGGCAAAGGACCATCCCGAGACGGTAAAGCAGGCTACAAAGGGCTATCTAGTTATGGACGAAACACCGCGGGTCGGGTCACACGCCTGCCCCCCTCGCCCTCCCGGCCCCCCGGCTGCTTCCTGAATAGTCCTACCGGCTAGCGCATTCCATACCGGCATCGCCTTTCTCGGATGGCGCAGGTACCGCTCTGACGGGCGAACGCGCATTTGCGGCCCACGGAAGCACCCACGTGAGGTGCCATCGTCGAAGGTGCCACAGAAATATCGAAACGGGTTCATTCACTACCCTATGTATCCCCCCTCCCCTTTCCCCTCCTGCGCAGATGCCCCCGGCATAACCACGAGTTCTGTCCTTAAAACGGTTCCCAGTTGTCCCCCTTGTCGTAGAAACTAACCCTGCTAGCCGCTCCGTGGGTAGCCCTCTTCGGGGAATCTCGACATTACTCGCCCGCAGACGAGCCGACGAATTCCGCCCTGATAAGGTCCCGGAGAGCGCAATCGACGTGGTTGGCGTCGTCGCCGGCCGCCGGCCGCCGTCCACCGCCCCTTGGAAACACCTCGTACGAGACCAAACCACCACACACCCTATCCAGACCGGTATAGTCGCGATCCTTCGTATTTTCTCGTGATCACGGTACCCCGCCGTCAGCCTCCTACGGGACGAAAGAAAAAAAAAAACCCCAACGCTTCAGCTCGCGACCGGTCTATGCGCCCCTAGTTTAGCACGCCCTCTTATACCTCACCGGGGCGGGGAAGGGGGTTATTAGGCTATGACGCTCGACCACGCCAAGCGCAGCGATTGAGACCGTGCAGATGCATGGCGTCCGGAACGCCCCGGGCGCGGGACGTCCCAGGAGGACGTCGAAGCGTCGACAAAACCGATAAACAAGTACCTGCCGACAGGCCCCGCTGCGATAGGCAATCACCCCCAACACGCCCGCGCCGGTGAGGTTCGTATCACATATTGGCGAAGGCGGGGGAGGGGGGGAGGGCGGGGAAAGGTCTAACCGCGACGCACGGCCGAACCGACTTAGGTATAGGCGACGACGTCGCATCGGACCACGCAAGACGAGTCTATGGGCGCGCACGCGGGTCTGCGGGTGTGTGGGCTTCGAGGGATGGAGGGAGGAGGGAGGAGGGGGCACCTTCTTGTCCATGACTCACCTCGTATATGCTGGACTGAACGGTCGGGACGCGTTTCGCGGCGGGGCCCAACGCCCCGGGCCGTCCCATCGACCCGTCCCATCACTGATTGGGCTGGCAGTGGCGGCGATGGCTCTCGCCCGTCCTTGGCGGTCGCGCGATGTCACCACCCGATGATGACGGCGTCGAGGGGATCCCCCTCCCCCTGTGTCAGCACTCTCTCTGTATGTGTGCTGACGGACCTGTGCGGGGGCATGAATCGAGGTGTTGGCTGGTCTGCGTCACACGAACAAACAAACCACGCGAAACAATGCAGCCGTGAAATGGCCTGGAGGGGGGGAGTCGTCTCCCAGATCTTATCCTAGATCATACAGTGGCAGGGCATCTCATGTCGTGCCAGGTCTTGCCTTGCTCTGATCCGAGTCGGTCCGGCTAGGGTGGGATCCAGATCGATGACGTCCCATGCTCTTCTTGTTTCGACAGCCTTGGTCTTATTATGTTCTTATCATGTTCTCGTACTCTTGCCTCCTCACATCGAGAATCAATGGAGGGTGCCATCATCAACCCCGTGTCCGCCCGCGTCGTGTTGCCTGTCGGGCCATATGAAGATACATACATGCGCCACGGCGCCCCGTGACCGCCGACATTTCCGCAAGTGCCTATCCCCACAGGGCAAGTCGAGCACGAGGAGCCGAAGTTCCCGGATCAGCCCGGACAGCGGTCGTTAGAGATCGATGAGGAGGAGGAAGATGTTGTATTGGAAATGGAGAAAAAACGATGTTTCGGAAACGGAGAGGTGGAGTCCAGCCGTTCATTTGCCAGCTAAATACCTGCCAGCAGTACTCAGTCGCCCTGCGCCTTCCTTCCTTCCTCCTCTACGATGCGCCCATCTGGTGTCTAGTGCACGTGCCCACTCTGTTTGCTTTCACCTCGCGCCAATCTCTCGCCAATCTCACACCGGCAGAAGGGACAGGTGACAGCGGCAGACCACGACAATGACCAATCCCATCCGATCCGGCCCATGCATGCACGTGGGGCTGGGTCCAGTCCCAAGCGGAACGTCACACGCCCACCAGCTAGCGTCCCTAACACCTCCGGCGCGCTCTGAGACACTGGGTATCCCGTTACCCCGGTCCCTGTCGTCGAATAGCATATTATATCAGCTCTTCGAGATAGGAAGCTTTCAGAAACAAAGGAGGAGAGCGTCAAGGCCAAATCTAGCGTTTTTTTTTTTAAAAAAAAAAAAAATAGAAATAAAAATAATAAAAATTAAAATTAAATCGCATAGCGCTGTAGGGCTAATTATTATCCATCCTGTATTTTCCCGGGTAGGGCTACAGGTCCACGGCATATCTATCCAGCCCCTTAGACATAGGACATACCTATCTCACGGTTCCTTCGATTCACGTGACGAGAAGATGGGCCGCAACATAACCAACCCACGTCAAAAAATCACAACTCATTTGATAACGATTAGATCCAGCTCGTCTGCAGCCGGCTCCCGTGCTAGTATACATATATCTGCAATGAAAGCCCGGGATATGTTCCCAATGGCCTGGCACGCAGAGGTCATCAAGGTGGTGAGCTAAGAATTTCAGATCAGCAGATGGCCCCTGAGATGACCGACATCGTTCTCGTAATACAACTTATTTTGCCCGCCCCCCCCTTTCGGAACCGGAACCGGCACCAACGCAACCGGTGACGTCCGGGCCGATCGAGCGCAATCCATCGTGTTCGCCTTCCGCGTCAACCGTGTTGGTATCCCTTAGTTCCAATAGTAATACATTGTGCGAGCAATCCCCGACATCAGACACTCCCGTTCATCCCTTCATTGTATAGTCATTCCTCAGATACTTAGTCGCCATGCTCTAGGCTGTACGAGAGGGTTACCCGCAATCGCACGGGACCCGACACGGGGTCCGCAGAACCTCTGCTGGCTCAGCAGTCGGCCACTCACGTTGACATGCATTTTATATAGCCCTCCCCATTCCTGTCAACCGGGCGCCGTGAAACGTGGCTTGAAGTAGCCAAGGTAAGAGCCCTGGTGACGAAGTCTACTTTTTGTAGGAACTAGAGACCGTGTTCGGGAACAGCGTAGCAGCACGGAGTAAGCCGCGCATAGGGTCAGGCAGCGAGCCATTTTGTAGCATTTGGACGTAGTCATCGACGATGCCCTCATTGTCAATTTCTTGCCCTTTCGTCTTTGCGAGCCAGTACATGAACGGTCCTCCTGCTCAATGAATTAGTACTACGTTTGTTTATTTAATGCCATATCTGAGGTGCCCCCGCCCACGTACTAGCGGGCCCGATTGGAACCACAGTGTGATTTCGGGATAAAATGAAAATGTAGGAGATGAAGGGGGCTAAACTGGACGTATGGTGGTAGCTTTGGGGTTGCTACGTGACTGGGAACTTACGATTTCGGGCCAGTGCATCACCCAACTCATTGCACCGCTCTCCAGGCGTGTGCTCGGTGTGCAAATCGAGATAGTGGTTTATCATTTTGGAAATATCTTTCAGCGGCCATTTCGCCTATAGAGGTTTGCTGTTAGCTATCATCGCTCACTCACGCCGACACCTTTGCTAGAATCCCCGTGAAGACAACCTGTGCCGGAGCCGGAAAGAGAACGCGGAGAGCCCCAAGGAGGAAATAATTGGATACTCACTGGCGCACTAGGCACGCGATTTGGCCCTGCCTCGAGATACTTCCTCGACCTACACAAGCGACAGTCCCAGTAACCGAGGCGCTGGTACGACGAGTGTGTCAACTGCACTGATGAGACTGTCATATCTGCATCCATTCCGGTAGCCATGAGGCTATCGTCGGCGTCATCCGCATCGGCGTTGTCGACATCTGCGTTGGCATCTAACTCGCCGCCTATGCCCCCAGCTGAGTCATTATCGTGCGCGGGGCTGTTGAATCCACCGCCCTCGCTCTTCCTGATACGTGGTCTCTTGTGCTTGCTGGTAGGGACGGCGAAACCCCCTGGGCGGTAGTTGACAGCGCCCGAACTGGCGAAACCGCCGTGAGGATAGGGCGTAAGGCCAAGGCGGACTTGAGCATCTATAGTTTGGATCCGATGTATGCAGTGGCGAATGTTGTGACCGCAGTCCAGGATACGGATCTGCAGTGTGCGTATCTCCTGAGGGCTGAGGTCTGGCTGTGAATTCAACTGGGTCTGGCAGAATCCCAGGTCATAACGATACGCAATGAGGTCCTGGTTCATCTGGCTCCGGGTGATAGAATTGATATCGCAATCTTCATAGTTCAAGGCAGCAGCCCCTCCCAAGCCGGCAACGGATTCCAAGCCAGCACCAGCTACATTGCTACCGTAGCCATTGTGCATATGAGGATGGCTTCCTGCTTCACCCTGTGACAACATCAGCATATCAGTCTACATCGGTAAATGTATCCCAACGAATCCCCCTCGACGCCGAGAGCCAAGCCGCGAGGCCGATCTGGATAGTTCACATACTGGGATCAGTCTAGCGACGTCGGGGATGAACCGCGAGAGGTGATTGCTCTTATTCGTCCCATTAAGAGACATGGCGGCGACAAGGCGTGACGAGCAGGCGAGGTGCCGCTACAGTTAAAGAAGGAGCGAAACCCAGTCCAGCGCTCTAAGACAAAGCCGATCGCAAAGTGAAGCCGCCCATGCAGACAAGACCCAAGCACGACGAGCGGGTGTTGTTCGCGATCGGCAACAATAAATCTTGTTCGAGCGGTTAGCTTCAGCTCGCAGGTTGGCGCTTGTTGGTTTCTCGGTTGAGGGTATTCCGGCGAGATAGATCATAGATGCACGAGAGAGGCAAAGAGAAAACACGCATGAAAAACAACAGCAACCGGGTGACTTAGGTACCTGGGTAGGTAATGAGGCCAATCAATCGGCAGAGGAAGTTGTAAAGGACGAAGATAAAGAAAGATTAAAGATTCCCCTGGAAACGGAACATGTGGTGATGTTAATGATGTTCTTTCCTCTTTCTTTCCTCCCTTTTTCCCTCTTTCCTTTTTTCTCTTTTTCCTCTTTCCCTGTTTTTTTTTTTTTTTTTCCCTATTATTTCCTTTTTTAACCCCTACTTCCTGTTAATTGCCTAGTTGGTAGGGACCCACCGGGGTCTATCCGCAATGCATGAATCTCATTGGCCATAGCACCGATTTAGCATGATCAGATACGTGATCCTACCAATGTTGACTGGCCTCATATCTCACAAAAGGTAATTCGGTAGGCCTTTTGTCCAACCTATTCTAACTAACCAATATAGTGCAGGCAGTAGTGCCCTTTTTCTCTGTCTGGTAATGAGAATTATACCAAATGATACACAGAAGGTAATGGATTGTTCGATACCGAATATCTGTTCTTAGACTAGCGTGGTTGGTTCATTTACTGAGAGACAAATCCACCTAAGAAGGTGGAGAACCGGCGTGGCAAGATGTACCTTCTAGTGAATAAATAAATGCAACCAATGCGACCTACACAACCCATACAACCCATGCAGCCTTCCTAATGCCTCTAAAATGAGCATGAGGTGATGAATATTTATTAGCAAGGGTGACTAGCTAGATACCAAAAGCAATTGAATGTAAAACTACTGCTGCTAGTTGAACTGTTAAAAGTCACTATACCAACCAGGCCCGGACCAGATTTACAAACCAATAACGATGGGAAGAAACGCAAGAGGAAAAGGCTAGGCTGCAACAAGAACACGGGGGAGCATTGACCATATACCATGCCTAGGTAGTACAACAGTGACAGGAAAGGTTGCAAGTGTGTAAAGCTTGTTCATGTTCAATCGGTAGAAATCACCCAGATGGCGGGAAAGACAGCATTTGGTATCGAGCAACCCAACAGCCACACGGCTGAAGAAAGCTATGATGGATACCAGAATCGCCAGATATGAATGCCCACACATGCTGAATGCTGAAAACAAATGAGGTGACACGCCTCCAAAACGCCACGGCTATGCAGCAATTCTAGCCTATCCAAGCCCCTCCAAGGTAGGCTGGAAGATGAGACCAACACCTGTGAATGCACGGATGCAGAACGAAAAGGAAACCCCCATCTAGCAAACGCCGCCAGCGACCAGACCTTCATATGCACGGTCGACCGTCCGTCTACCCATTCCGGGGATGCTGCGCAATTGCGCAAGCGTCTCAATACAACCAACGCCTGTTTCCGAATTCGCCTCCAAGTATTGTACGAGGTCGCGCGCCTTCTTGGGCCCTAGCCCCTGAAGCGTCATGATCTTAGACATATCCCTCGAGTTGATAATCTCTAGCAAAGCTTCCGAGACGGATCCCTCCTCTGTCACCGATTCCGGATCCAGCTTCACAGTCTTGAATTTCTTTCCCTTCTTTATGCTGTTACACACATGTTTCTCGTCGTCATCGTCGTCGGCCTCGGCACCGTTGTCGGCATTGTCGTCGGCTTCAGACCACCGACCGGACTTCTTGCTCTTCTTCCCGACAAGTCGATCCACATCTGTGCTCGTCTCGGCGGTATCACTATCCTGGTTCTCACGGTCTGCAGCAATGCGAGCCTTCAGTTTCTCGATTTTGCCGAGAAGTTTGGCTTGACCGGGGAAGTATGGTAAGGCCATCTCGTACATCTTCAGCGCACTGGTATTTTCGTCACGCTCTTTGTGCTGGCGTGCCATCAGTAGAAATCGCAATCCTTCGGAACGCGTGCCATCACGGTGGCCGTCGTCAATGCGCCGCTCCAGGGCCTCGAGGCGCCTCTTCACCTCATCGCTGAGCTCGGGGGGAGGCGGCGGTGCTGATTGCGTCCGAGCGGCCAAGATCTCACTCACCTTCTTCTCCACCATAGCTTCAATCTGATCTGCCGAGATAGAGGGTTGAGATGTGAGAGACGGTTGGGGCGGCTTCAGTTGCCGAGATACCGGAGCTGGCCGAACCAGCTCAGGCCGAGTGATCTTAGACGGCCGGCTCCCGCCATCTGAATCAGAAGGCCGTTTATGCGGTTGCGGTGATCGCTTCACAGCCGTGTTGGCCGACCGCGTGGGGGGCGTGGATTTGGCCTTATCCGTGTAGACGTTGAATGCCTTGACAGGACGGTCTGCTGGCTTACTGGCAGCTGCGGCGGCGGCAGCGGCGGCAGCTACCCCCGCGTTGATATTATGGGTATTGGCCAGAATGCGCAAGGGCTGGCGGGGGATATTAGAGCCAGGGTTGGTGGTGGAACGAGGCGGCTGTTTATAGACGATCTCATTCTCAATCTCGCGCACTTCGATCCGCTTCGCCCGAGAGCTGACATTCAAACTACTCAGGGTATCCAGGTGGTAACTTCGGAGAGGGGCAAGGTTGAGGATCATGATGGTGATTCCGTTGTTCTGGCCGAGGGATAGAATGCGTGTCATCTTGGATTCCCTGAAGGGGATGCGACGTTCGTTTCGGGCGATGGCATCAATACATTGGCTCAGCACGAACAGGCTCTTGTTAATGGCGGCAGACTCCACGAGACGCTCCTTGCCGTTGTCGGTCCGTCGATTATCCTCTGATCCCGCCAGGTCAATGGCCGAAGCAGTGCTCTCGCGAACCATGTCTCCGGTGGTCTGCGTCACTTTGACGCGGAGGATAGCATGGCTTCGGCTGCTATGGGCATTCAGCTTGGTAGAAGCCGTGACGCGGTTCATGTTGGCCTCGATGTATAACTGCTCGAAATCCTTGAGGTCCTGACACGGGCGTTCAGACAAGCCAGCAACGACAGTTTTGCCGTTGGCTTCGGCACGCAGGGGCAGACCCGAGGGCGTACGCTTCTCCACCGGCTCGAGCAGATCGAATACCTTGTCGTTGTAGATCTCGTAGTAGGAAAGAGCAACGGCTACGCTGGTCTCGCCATCCGAGTCCTTGGCGATCTTCTTTGCCCTTCGGAAAACACCGCTGAGGAGTCTCGGGATAACACCACGGTCGGCCAGCTTCAGGCCGCCCCGCATCGTGTGCGTCTTGCCAGTGCCGGTCACACCATAGGCGAATATCGTCACGTCGAGGCCGAGAAAGAGAGATTTGAGGTGGGGGCCAACTATTATTCACATGGAGAACACGGGTCAGCCACGGCCGTGCTGTGCGGTGCAGAGCATCATGGCGACGAGAGGAAGGGGATGGGGGAGGGCGAGGGGGCGTGGAAGCTAGCGTACCCTCTGCTGTGAACAGTTCTTCCTGCGTGGTGCCCTGATCGTAGACGCTGTTGAAGGTGAAGGAGAACTCCTCCGACTCGTTTCTCGGGTTCGGGATCTTGACGACATTGCTAGACTTGCCATCCTCGTTGCTCGCAGGCCGGACGATGATGTCCTTGTCGATCTCCTTTTCCAGGAGCGGACGTATGCGTGCAACAACCCTCACCGACATCCCGTCATCCAGGCAGGCAGGTCGGTAAAGGAGATAGAGGGTAGAGGGTTATCGACACGCTATATCGAGGCTGCAGCGATGCGGTAGTGTAGTGTCGGTGCTTCCCGGCAGGATTTCGGTGATCTGAGATTCAAGCAATAATATTGGTAACTAACAATAATACTGGAATTATTGGTAGTGTAGTGTATTATTGTGTAGACTAGCGTGCGCGAGGTCTAATTAAGTGCCTCAAACGCAGCCGGGTAGGGTCCAAGTAGGGAGATGGAATTCTTTACGTGTGTCAGGTCCAAGGTCAAGGGGGAGACAGATTCGGTGGGAGCTTGGACAAATCAGGAACGCGTTTTGGCGCTGGAATGGGGAGCTTTGTTGTCAAGGAGCAACGTACCTGACGGTCAGTGGGCCAGCCGCCAGGCACAGCGCGCCCACAGACAGAGAGAATAGCGCCACAATAGTCCCTGGGACCCTCCCAAAGCCACAGCCAAATCCAGTACCTAGGTACCTAATTCGCTACCACCCAGGTACCCTACTAGGTCAGGTACTTAATCAATTGGCATTCACAGTTACATCTACCCTGAAGCAATCACAGTACGTATCGTGAGCACTGCAAATCCAACGTGAAACCAGATGTCACAGCCGTGCCGATTTGTTTGCAGCGATATTAAGGAGACCCGAAGTGTTGGCCATCATAGAGAAATAACTCGGCCAGAGAACCGATAACAAAGCAATCAAGGGAAGGCGAGGGAAATTGCATGATGAAGTTGATCTGCGCCGTATGAGACGATACCTAACGGCAGTATGTCTGTTGATATGTCAATTCCAAGTGTCCAGGCCATCGTGTTTGCTCTATAGTAGGTACTGTGGGAAAGTGAAATTATGAATTATGGGGCCAGCCGCTACCTATCCGCCAGTCTGGCTCTTGGTAAAGATAACCTAGGTATAGTTAACTAGTTATTCAACATCCTTTCGGCGTCTCTTACTCACCACGGTCCACCAAATCCCCCGAATCTCACTTCAATGACCCTAGATCATTAACGCATCATTGACGCATCATTTTCCTTGCTCTGGTGGGTGGATGGATCCGAAGACCAAGTGACAATCATCGGGCCTGCTGAAATGCCTGGCGATCAGACCAATTGGAGTTGAATCCTCCCTGTCCGCTGTTCGCTGCCGGAGCCATGAGTGGCAGACCGTAGTGGTAGCTTTTGCTCCAAATAGATGTATATTGATGAGGGTACGGGGAGCCCCATGACCTAGCCCAGCATTTCACCCGCCCTTATTCATACACCGCAAGGATTAGGTAGTATGTGTATGCCCTGGAATGAGTCCTCCATTTCCAATAACCCCCTTTTTCTCTTTGAAAGTCTCCCTGTTCCTATATACGCCCCTTATGTGTATATACGTGTATATACATGCCTCAAGCTTGGAAGGTGCCTGTAACAGTAATCGGCACAGACCGGAGTTCAGAGTCCTACCTTAGCGCCCTCTTTCTAGACTACATCCTCGCCACCAATCTCCCTGGAATTTCAGAACATCTTTTGATAGCGGTGAGCAGGAGGCCGCTCGTTTATTTCAGAGACACAGAGACACGCGATTGTGCTATCTTGGTCTCATGACTCATGGTCGAGGTGTGAGACCAGACCAGCTAAAGAGGCTAAGCAAAATCCATCACGGAAGTGAAGCGAAAATCCAAAACCCATCCGCCTGCGAGGGACGGGAATCCCTGATACGGGGTGCGCACATGTTCTGTACACATGCTCATCCACGTGTGGTTGTTCATTGAGCGATCATCTCGGCGCTGTGGGGGGCCCCCAGTGTAACCTTTTCTAACTGGTATATATTAATTTACAACACGTTATTCACATCACCGCCGGTGTACCAATCAAAACATCGTGATCATGATCGCTAGAAAGGGGTATTTGCGTCGACCACACCTACTTGACCACACCTACTTGGACCTATCGACCTGAATCAAATGATAACAGGCTAACCAGCTAACAGGTACCAACTAGAAAATACCTTAGATGAGCAAGCACACTCTCGACATGTTATTTGGAAACATGGCATCACGTCCAGCTCAATCGAACTTGTTTCTGAAGGAATGGATTGTACCTATATGCAATATGTGCAATATATACCGGATACGTTTATACCATTGTCAAATATATACAATGAATCATAGAGGCATAAGCTCTACTTTTTCCCATTTTGGCGTCATACTTGCATAGCAAATACTCGTAGACCCATCATATCCCAAAAATCGTAATAATATCATCTTCGGAATTCACGTTCATCCCCTCCGAATCTCCCACTTCCAAACCATGAATCTCATTTCATCAAGAGAGAGAGACATCTCGTCATCGTCATCGTCATCGTCGTTATCTATTTTACGACCAGCCGCCGGCGGTGACGCGGAGGAGACTGGGGTTGGGGCCGGCGACGGTGCCGGCGGCGTTCTCGCCGGCGGGGTTAACGTCGTCGTAGGAGAAGGCGTAACCCAGGCCATCCTGCTCGTAGTTGTGGACGATGCGGCCGTAGTGGCTGGTGGGGTTGGCGGTGTAGTAGGTGCTGGCGGGCAGGCTGGGCTGCTTGTTGCCGCCGTCGAGGAGGAGGGTGCTGCGGTAGAAGGCGGCACAGAGGCGGGGGACGACGGCACGGTGGACGTCGTTGTCGCTGCCGATGATGCCGAAGGGGCCCGAGTTGCAGCCGTAAATGTCGGCGAGCGTGGGCTTGGGGTACGCGCGGTTGTCGCCGGCGCAGCTGAGCTGGTCGCCGCTAACGCGGCAGGCCACATCGCCGGCGCCGCTCTGCGTCACGATCGTCAGGTCCTCGTTGGCGTACTTGCTCCAGACCTCGTCGATGTACCCGCTGTAGTAGTCGGACTGCCAGCTTGGGTGATCGGCGATGTACAGGTTGGGTGATAGCACGCGGATAGCCGCGCCGCTGCCGTCGGTCATGCAGAGCTGGTCCCAGCCGGCGCCGTCCTGGCCGTTCTGTGTCCGGAGGTCGTCGCAGATGTTCTGGACCGCGCCGGGCTTCAGACCCTTGACGACCTGCTGCTCGCCGTTGCCGAGAGTCAGGCCCATGCCCATGGCAATGCCGACCCAGTCCACGTAGGAGATGTTGGCGAAGACCTGGCCGTCGGCCCAGTTGAACTCAACAAAGCCCCACTTGATAGCGGCGGACGGGTCGGACGGGTTCGAGACGGAGGGCTCGACGATGGCGGTCTTGCCGGTATCTGAGACGAGGGTGAAGAACTGAAGCTCGCCCTCGGCCACCCAGATACGAGACGAGATGAGGAAGTCAGGGATGGTGACCGTGGTGGTCGATCCCTGGCCGCCGAGGGGAATCTTGTAGTTGCCGTTGATGGGGATGGGGATCGACGAGCCACCAGCGTCGGGGTAGAAGAAGTTTCCATCGGGGCCGACTAGGCAGGCGACTCCGTTGCTGTCCGAACCGGTGATGTACAGGTTCATCTGGTTCGCGCCGAAGTTGTTGACAATCTCGAGCTTCAGCGGGTTGCTTGCCGCAGGCGCCTGAGCCTTCGAGGTGCTGTTGATGGTATTGTCCTCCGTGATGATGATGTCCTCCGCCGTTCCCGGGTGAACGACGAGGGGACGGGCCAGGGAGCCGGTGACGAAGGCGGCGACCGCGGCCGCGGCTAGTCCAAAGACTCCGCGCATCTTGGCAGCTCTAAACGTTGATCAACAAGAGGTATAGAGCGGCTTTTGAACAAAAGGGGTACGCTGTACACCCTACGAAGGAACAACGACTGACTCTGCAGTAAGGAATGACAGCTCAAAGAGAGAACTGGTCAAGAGTCACGACTGGCGCTGGAAGCGGTGGTGAGCAAGACCAACTGGATAACTGGCGGACGCCCTTCATTTTATACAAACTTGCTTCCGGCTCCCTGTGCCATGGCTGCCACCAGGATCGCCGTCGGCAGACCACGGTTCCTTGAACTCCCCCAAAGAAACGTTACGGGTCATATTCTCGCTGCCATCTTGGCCGCCAGGGCGTGGTAAGGCCGTGGTGAGGGCGTGGTGAGAGCGTGCTGGCCACTGAGCCTATCATAGCTCACCTTCCTGTTCCGGCCAGGGGGAGTGGTTTGACTTGAAACTGCGACTTGGTAACACTGATGTTGCCGCGCCACGGGTTGTGGTTGTGCAGTCACTCAGCAAAGAGATGGGGAGCCTTGGCAGTACCCTGGATTCCTAAGATCGCACTAGACAAGGGTTTTATTTCGAGGATCTCCCGGGAGGCAAGGGCCATCGGGAGTGATGCCAAAAGCGGGCTATGGAAGGACCTGGGGCATACATCTTCGCCCAGGTCAAGTGAACGGCGGCCATGGGTGCAGACCAAGAATTGTCCGGAGAACGTCCGTAGGTGCGTCCGGGAATGCCTTGGGTTAGTCCACCTGCCCAGATGAGCGATGCTTCATCAAGATCGTCATAACTATTCCTTCGACCAATGAGAAGATTCCTCCTCGACGTTTCCGGTAAGGCCACTGCCCGGTTTGGGGATGTGGGGAAACCCAATTCTAAACTCGCCCACCTCTCATGCTTCGTCCACTGAAATTCGACCCGTGTCTCTATACAACTTGTGTAAAAAATCACTGGACTTCATCGACCGCTATGAAATCGAGGACGCGTATGCGGTGTTTTAGAGTCCCAGTTCTCCTCAATTTGCAGATGCTTAGGTAAGCTAGTTGTTGGATCGTAGCAAAACATCTAGCTTTTGCTCACGTGGGAGTGATATGATTGCTCAGCGTATCTGGCGAGAAGCAGACCCGCAGCCCACTCGCAGGTTTTTCTATAGATATCAATTGTCTGAGGGGATGAATTTGGAACTGGAAGACCAATAGCATTATAACCAACATAAATATATCTTAAGACTATGCCAAACCCAGAGACACGACAAACTTAACTTCGAGTAGTGTAGGCATAAAACGCGGTAATGTTGGCCGGATTTTAAATTTACAAAACTGAATCCCGGAAATAGTCATCTCTTCTACGCGAATGAATGAGAAGTTGTGATACTTCTACTCCTCTAGACTGTGTATAATAATGATTCCTTGCTTGGGTATTCTGAGTCGATGAAGAGCCGCATTTCTCACAGAGGTGAGCGAGGTGAGTGTAGTCAAGAGAACGACCAGCTTAACTTACGAGCTATTATACGTAAAACTATCTCGGAAAAGCCCAAACTCATAGAAGTTTTGCTGATCGTGGCTCGCCATGGTCTAGTACTATAGAATACTTCGATTAGTCTGTCACAAGACGAGAAATTCATTACATTTGTCTCCACGGGCATGGGTAATTCAGTAAGCGGTTATGAACGAGGCCATTGCAGTTGCATATACTACCTCAATCAGAGTCTAGTGTTCTCTTAGAACGTACCTAATCGACAGCTTCGTGCCTCATAGGACATTCTGTGAGTTGTGCCCAGATTGTCATGTAGCGCATCCAGATACTTCGAAGATCGAATAAATGACTAATATTATCTCATGAACTTGAGGGGGGCTGGTAGCGTTTTGAAGGCCTGGCTTCGTGTTGACTTTGCTCATAGTCGTTGGGAGTATATTACGTATTAGGCTCGGCAGATGGTACGTACGTTGCGTTGCCGACCCCGGCGGGAAACGAAAACTAAAAGGCCCGGCTCCGTTCCTAGACCGCGCTTAACACGTGAAGGATCCACGTCGACACACCATAGTGCCGTAGTTATCCTTTGAGACTTGTATGAATAGGAGCAAGACTGATATGTACTAATGCTTGGAAGCTGCCACGGAACCTAACCTGGGCATTCTGGCGTTGCATTGCTAAAGCCAAAGGCAAAAACAGACAGCTGCCAAGCCGGGCACTTGACCACCTACAGCTTATACATGTAACTATAGCTTGGTGGTGTAATGTGGATTTTGGTCGAAAATGCTCATGTTCTGAAACCAACTCTGCGTTGCCTCTGTAGTACAGGTGTCGCCGTGTCAATTAATTGTAAACGGCGGGAGGCTGCGTCTAAGACGGCGACGCTACTGTCAAGTATGCAAGCTAAACTAGGTAGGCGGCTTGTATCTCATGACCTCAAAAAATACGCCCGAGTTACGTATGCATAGGCGGGACCTGGGTAGCGAATATAGGATATAGTTATTATCTCATTGGTCTGCTTGAATTCCTCCAGAAGCCCGAATAGCCTATCTCTGTTTTATTCTCCGACCGTGCCTGTCTTCTTCGTTGCCCGATACCCAAACTAGCGGCTTAGGTAGGTAGGTTAGGCGAGGCGTGTAGGTAAGTAAGTGCCTACCTAGGTACTTGCATACCACCTTACATCCATATATACCAAATTACAGTAGAACGGGCTTGCTTGGTTTGGTTGCCATTGGGGCACGATACCAAATTGTGGCCTGAAACGGTAAGGATCAGCCCAGGCGCTCGGTTCCATGAGAGAGGGTCTCTCTGCATGTCACGCATGGCGTGGCAGAGCCAGTGTTGATCACTGCCGGGGTACCACAAGCGTATGCAAGGAACAGGCTTGGAAAGCGGGGTTGCTCCCCCACTGGCCTCCGAGCGCACTTTACCTAATATGCCAGCTGCTGGCTGTGAGTGGCCCTAGCGCGGCCGGGGGCAGTCTCCCATCTAATCTCACTCCAGACACAGACACTTCCAAGGCGCTTCCAAGGTTCTTTCATCCTCTGTAGTGTGCACTACATGCTTCCGCCACGAGACCCATCGTCGCATGACAGGGAAGGATCTGGACCCACGGCCGCAGTATTTCCAGCCACTCACTGAAACGCAGGTGCTGTGTCTCTGCGGTGTCTCTGGTGTAGTTTAATGAAAGGATGGCTTGGTGATGCCGTTGGTAAGCTGCCGATTGGCTCACCAACGCGCCAGCTCCCTGATTTGAGAGATCGTCATAGGACCCCATTCACGCATGTAGCATGTAGTAGAATGAGGCATGAGGCACCAGCTACAGCCACTACTACGTACCTTCCGTAGGGCTGCTCAGGGCTGGGACGACGACTGTGATCACGGCATGACTTTGCGACGCCAGCCTGTCCTGAGGCGCCAGGTCACAACTGGAGGGCACGAAGGCAGTATCCGCCTTACAAGACAATCGTGAGCAAGCATCCAGCCGAACATACACGCCACAACCTGCTCTGTGTGGTGGTGAAGCACACCATGAATCTGAATTGGATGCTGGGCATTCTGGGCGCCACGCTGGTTGCGGCGCTCAACCGGCTTGCCGAACCATGAACGTGGGCGCCGACCGATACCGCCCCGTCAGCCCCGTTCCTCCACATACACGGCCATACTAATCTCGTCTGAAAGGCGTCTAAACAAGTGTCAACGGGCAGGATTCACCGCCGAGTTATTGCCGACAGCACCACACCGACATAGTCCTGCCTGTTCTGTACAAGAAGCGTTTCCCTCCCCAAGTTATAATAGGCGATCGACACCCGTTCTTGCCGGGAAAAGCGAATGATCGAGGACTTCGCCAAAAATGATCTCTTCACCCGCCGATCAGTGTGCCAGCAATACTTGGAGTAACTAACCTACGAGTCTCACGGCCGAGGCTACAGGATGGCGTTCGCGGCTCCGGTGAAAACAAACACCCCGCTCCTTCAGGTCCTGGGGCGACGGAACGGCTAGCAACGCTGAAGCATTGTCGCAAAGGACATATCGATATACTCTATCACTGAGAACTCCATGAGCCCTAGATGGAGTTCGGCAATAGCGTGACCTATACACACCACAAAGATGCCAACCCATTTCATCACGCGGCGCTCCATTATGTAAGAAACGCCTTCTTCTCCCTAGGAGCCGCATACGGACGAACACGTAACCCCATCGCCAATCGGACCGTGGCCGGCACTTTGGGATTATACGGTCCAAAGGTGTGGCTACGAACCTGCACTGAGTATTCTCATAAGGCCTTCGCCTCAACGGCCCTAGTGTAACGTCACAACTCAATTGCGCAAGCAACTTTCCCAACCTGCAGTACAAATAAACCTACACTACAGATAATTTAAAGTTCGGCCGCATGTCGGTACTGATATTCAATCCAATTTTCCCCGGCCTCCCTTCAAACTTTGGATCCGGGGTGGGTGGGCGCCGTGGGGCGCTGTAGACGGTAAAGTATGTGAGTATCGACCTCTTCCCCACGCAGCCTGGTTGTGAGGATAACATCGGTAGAGTATAGCTGGACCTAGGCGGCGATCACAGAACCTAAGGCCCGAGTGGGGGCTCCACAGGTCATGATCTCACCTGCTCTATCAGGCCTCGCATTTCAGCTCGCGGTGATCGTCGCATACCGTACAAGTTGTATAGGGTACAGTGATCGCGTCGCAAAGTGCTTCGGGAAATCAGTCGCTCGAGCTACCCTCGGGTTCTCGGGTTTAGCATGTAGCGCTTCACACCAACACCCGCCATTTCACTGTGGCTGTCTCTTTCTTTCCTCTCGGCGAATCGGTCCATTCTTACTACCCTCGAGTTCGCCATCGGTCGGGAAGGCATCGTATGCTATTCTCTTGGCTATCGGGGATGAGAAGAAGGCTTTTGTCGTAATGTGTGTTTGATTGACTAGTTCTAATATAAATTTTGAAGCAAACC
Organism: Rosellinia necatrix; assembly: GCA_021209875.1. Lineage (NCBI taxonomy): Eukaryota > Fungi > Ascomycota > Sordariomycetes > Xylariales > Xylariaceae > Rosellinia > Rosellinia necatrix. The sequence continues at coordinate 6,995,532 of JAGYVD010000001.1, read as the reverse complement.
CGGTTTCTCTGTAGTACCGTTGCGCGATCAGCCTTCATTAGCTTGTAGTCATCGTCGCTTCTCCGCCTGTTTTGGGACACGACGCAAGCTACGCACGTTCATTAGCTGCACTGGCATTTCTGGCGTAGGTCGCTGTTCTATCAGTCGAGTAACTACATTATAGCATATCCTCCACGTTTTGCGAGGACTGCCCAGGGGCTTTTACCGATCGTTGATGAACATTCTTGCATGAGACAAGAAGCAAGATCGTCCTTTCTAGCACTTGGCCCCCATCCTCATTCTCTCGCGCCTCAATTGGACAAAAATAACGAACACGGCTGGCGATTACTTTTAAATGTACGGAACCAGCCGCTGCGGGCTGACCCGTGAACTGTGGTTCGGTGTCAATCTGCCGTTTTTATGAGATCGACGCGCGTCGCAAGTGGCGATCATGTCAGACAGGGGAATCTAAAATCATTCATAGAACAGATCCGATGACGTATTTATTAGAAACGACACAGAACTCCAACTCAGCTTTTGGCATCATACAAGTACACGTTTTCTCACTAGCCCCTTGTATGGCTCGCTTCAGATCAATTGATTGTGATTAATTACAATACTGGTCACCAGCATGAGAGCTGCTTATATGCATGTAATCGTGCATCACCAATGCTTAAAGGGAACTGTTATTTGGGCCACAGGTCTTCTATACTGCTGAGTCCGTATGGACTATGCCTTGGCCCCCTCCTTACGCCGTCGTAAGGCTCGATGGATTATTTCTTCGCTGTCTGCCCTAGTCATGATGTCTTCTATCAGCGGTTTATCTCGTGCTACTGCTGGGGACCAGAACAAACGATAGTTGAAGTTGATTCGAATTATTTCAAGGCGATACGATTGAGTGTCCGGCGTGTGAAAACATGGTGAATTGAGATGCGATGCTTAATCTCAAATTAAAAAAGCGGAATGAGACCGACCAATCGTGATAAATTGTGCAGCCATATGGGAAAGGCGGTGGAGTGTTCACACAACAAACCAGGGACGGTCCGTGCTTTTCACTTTGCTCTATCATGGTGTAATTTCTACTATGATATGCGTTTGAGGGTCAACTTGAAGAATGTCAACTCATCATTCTCCTGACAGGGAAAGTCCCCGGTAGCCTGCGAGCTGGCCGTGCGAGGTGGCTGATTGCGACTTGACTTATACAGCTCTGGGTTATTAAGTCTTCAGTGTTAGCTTAGTAAGTGGCTGCTGATAGAACGGATGTTTGGCCTTGAGTCCGGGGGACTGTCGCGTCAGAGGCTGTGGTGTGTTTTCATGGGTAACTCATGCACCCTCAATTAATGTGATTTCATCTTTGAACATCATTTGCGAAGCCGAGCGGATACGTATTCCTCGGAATGGAATGGGGGGGTAGAATATGGGCGGTTCATAATGAGACTTACGAATTTAAAGCATGTATCGGGATGAAGTTCCACATGAGGAGGATTTGGTGTAGGCGCACATCGGAATTATAGAATATTTGAGAACAGCGAGGGCATTTTTTCTCGGCATTATATTTATCTTCGTGTGTCAATATGACGCGTATGTGGTAAATGCTTCTAAATCGATCATAGACGGGATGAATACTGCTGAATCGCCCCAGTCTGCTAGGCGGTGTTCGTAGGGTGAAATAGGCGGCAGACTGAAATCACCTAGGTCTTACCAATATTGAGAAGGGAAGAAGAGGAAACGTCCGACGATACAGCACGGAAACATGTATTATTCCCAGGACACAACTGTGTTTGCCTCGTGTCCGTCCATCTATCTGCATGCTCCCGTGACATAACACAGGCTGTGACGTGTTGGATGGCACAACAACCCCTTTATTGTTTCACGGCCCAGTAGCCGCTCGTTTCCCCTGGGAAGACGTGGCAGTTTTTGTATATACTCAAGAGAATAGTCATGGAACAGCCCCCAGCCCTTCAACGTCGAACTATATCCTGACCTAGTTAGGTGTCATAAGGCGGGATGCTGTTCCCATCGTTATCGATTTTATCTTGTGTCCTAGATTATGATCGATTATGATTGAGGGGCTTATACCAGTACGTGATTCAAATGAGAATGTTTATTTGAGCTCCCTGGTTATTATGAATGCATTCGTAGGTGCTGGTTTACCTGGTTGGCTTTGTGTTCGGCCCCTGAGATACGCTACTATTGAGTCTTTCATAGATCAAGAGTGAAGGACCAATGATTAGGCAATTGCTACTTACCTAACCTCCTTAGGCATATTAGATGGTTAAATTACCTAGGTAGGCAAGGTAAGGTACGAAGCGTCATCTACCTACTTAGGTAGGTTATTTTCTTAGTGGGTCGGGAAGTGGGGCAATACCCACCCATTTGTTGCATTTCGTCTTATCGGACTTGAAGCTGCTCTTATCCAGTGTAACAAAATATTTTGGAGGGACCTCCGAGTCGCAAAGGGCACTCTTACCTGAGTACTTACTTAAGGAGCTATACCTAATAAAGTGCGGACAGTGCAAAGATTCGCCCACTCCTCTCGATCGTACACGCGGCAAGACGACCATGTCGATGCGCTCCCGTTGATCGCCACCAGAGAAATGCCGAAGCCACGTTCGAAAAGACAGGCTATCCGAGAAGAGCGAAAGAGCAAACGACAACAGAATGAAGTAGCCGCCGCCGACGAGGATTCCGGGCGGGCGGCCAAGAGACGGCGGCGAGACGGAGGGGAGGGCGAGGCCACCACCGGCGACGGCGCAGACGACCGGGCACCGGCGCTCGAGGATGGCCACGGACAATCCCAGCCGGCAGCCGGCGGCGGCCTTCTCGCGCCCGAACGCGAGTTCTTCGGCATGCTCTCCAACCAGGAGCAAGAGTACTTCCGATCCGTCGACGAGCAGCTCGACATCGACAGCTTCCCCTCACAGGAAGAGCGGCAATTGTTCCTGGCGAGCGTCTTCGCCGAGGCCCAGGGCAAGGAGCTCAAGCTGGCCTGCAGCCAGTCGTGTTCGCGGCTGATGGAGCGTCTGATCCTCATGTCCAATACGCGCCAGAAGAAGAGCCTATTCGCGCAGTTCGGCGGTCACTTTCTCAACCTCGTCCAACACCGATTCGCGAGCCACTGTTGCGAGACCCTATTCCTCCAGTCCGCTCCCATCGTCACCCGAGAACTCGGAGGCGAGCGGGACGACATGCCTGCCCAAGACGACGACCCGGACGAGAAGCCTCTGCCATACATGGAGGAGCTCTTCCTCCTCGCCCTCGACGAACTCGAAGGTCGGCTCAGCTTCTTGCTGACGGACAAATTCGCATCGCACACCCTGCGAGTCCTATTGCTCATCCTGGCCGGGCGGCCCTTGGACCAGGCACAGACCAAATCTCTGATCCACAGTAAGAAGAAAGAAAAGATCTCGGCTCCGTGGAATTTCGGCGGCGGCAATGAGGTCGGCAGCCAATTGCGCGCCGTCCCCAATTCATTCAACCTTGCGACCAAGAAGATCATAGGCGATTCGGTTTCCAGCATGAGCCCCACCGAATTGCGAGTCCTGGCCACACACCCTACCGGCAATCCGGTCCTTCAGCTGCTGTTGGAGCTCGATATCACCTTGAATTCCAAGTCGGGCGATGAGTCCGGCGAGATGACTCTCCTATGGCACCTCTTACCAGGTGCGCCCGCTTCGCTCAAGGACGCTACAACAGCGGCGTCCGATTTTGTCAACTCCATGCTATACGACAATATTGGCTCACGCCTTTTAGAAACGCTCATCATCCACTGCCCGGGGAAAGTTTTTAAGGTGCTATATAAGCACGTTTTAGAACCCCGGATGCATAGCCTTCTACGCAACGACATTGCCTGCTACCCGGCGATCCGCGTTCTGAGTCGATTAAGCAAGGAAGATTTGGTAGGCGTGGTCAAACGAGCCATGCCCGAATTTGGTAAATTAGTTAGCCTGTCAAGGTTTAATGTCATCAAAACGCTATTGGAGCGCTGCCAGGCACGTCAGGCGTACGACGAGGTAAAAGCTCTAACGAAACGCCTAACCGACGAATGCGGACGCGATTCCAAGTTGCTGGTTCCCCGGTTATGTTTACCTCCGTCATCCAAGGGCGATGGCGAAAAGCAGCACGAGCCCCTGGCAAAGAACCGTTCTGCCTTGGTGTCTCATGGATCCCATTTGGTCACGGCAATGCTTGCTATCCCCGAATCTCCGCGCAAGGCAGTTCAGGCATCCATATCGGCACTCTCCGAGGAGCAGGTCTTAGAGCTTGCGATATCCTCAGCACCTACTTCACACGTCATTGTTGACGCACTCTCTACACCATCCCAAGACAAGATCTTCCACAAGGCCTTGGTCATGGCTTTACGGCCGCGTGTAATGGAGCTCGCCAATTCAGAGCACGGGAATAAAGTCGTATCCGCCATTGTCGCAGTACCGTCGAGGAGTGAAGGCATATCTCTACCATTTCATATGAAGGAATCCATCATGGCAGAACTAGGACAGCATGAACAAGATCTCAGGGATTCTTTCATAGGCCGCCGGGTATGGAGAAATTGGAAAGGAGACTTATGGAGGAATAGGAGAGTGGAATGGATTGCCTGGGCCAAGGAAGTCGACTCAGCCTCAGAGCAGGGAAGGCCTAATAAACAGCCGAAGCCTAGCATGGTGGGCCGCCCACCCAAGCCGAACGGACCATACCGTGACAACCCTAACAGCATCCAGGTCAATGCGAAGGGATGGGCGGGGAAAGAAAAGGTTCATAGGAGGAGAGGCACCAGGGGGGCGGCATAACCACCATAGCTCTGATGAAATATATCCATTTTCCACCTCTCATCCCTAGGCCATGTTACACATGCCATGAAATGTGCCACGGGCGATAACTTTCCATTTAATCATACTAATACGCTACATATGTGGTTCGCTGTGCTCCGAGCCTCTGTTCGTTTGTTAATCCCATACTGGTACTGATCTACTTCTTATATTTATCTGAATTTCTCGGCATACCAACTTAGTAGCCCCTAGGTGGTACAGTGGTATTGCAGCTGCCTAATATGGCTGTGCAATTCTGCCGTGTAGAAAGCCTTTTTAGAGCGAGGTCCTCACTGCTTCCCATCCCTCTTACCTCAAGTCTCACCATCTACTAATCAACCCCAAAGTAGGCGAAAGCATTCTCAAACCGCTAGGAGGTTTCAACCCATATCTCTAGTTTTGATGGCCGATCCACTGTAAATCGCTGGTCTTGCGGCCGGTGTCATTCCCCTGGGTTTGAAAGTGTTCGGAGCCGTGAAAGAGTACCTAGACGCAGTCAAAGCGCAGTCGGAGGAGATCACCTCTACACAAATACAAGCTGACAACATGGAAGAACTATTAAGAGTCGTCTCCGATCGTTTACCGAGGCTTCAAACGGAGTATCCAGCGTTGGCCACTATAGTATAACCCCATGTTAAACACTCCGAGGCGGAACTTCGGGAGCTCAGCGATCTCTTACTGGAGTTGTGTCCTACCAACACTCTCACGACCCGCTCTGGGATGCTTTTGAAGTTGGAGCAGCATAGAAAGAGGTTGCTTTACCCATTCAACCGCGCCCATATTGCCCAGCTAGAAACTCGACTTGCGAGTCTGAACGCTAATCTGCGAATGGCCTTGCAAGTGGCGCAATTGTAAGCCAGTTACGCGGGATTTCCGAGTGAGTATGGCTATGATAAACCACTAATAATTTATAGAGATGTATCCATCGGCACGAATCAGGCCATAGTCAGCATTGACCGAAATGTACAGAATCTTCAGGATCTCATTGTCTCAACACTTATCCCAAACCTGATAGGTGTTCGTGGACCCCCAAACAATGTAGCATTAGACACTAGCACAAAACTTGTGAAGGCTGGCAAATCCCATACTAAGAATCGCGGCTTGGGATTTGCTGACATTTGTATTTGCCTTGATCTAATGCTACTGTCACTGCACTTCGACTCGCGTCCAAGCCGAGTTTATTTGAGCCACTCGTTGAATGGGTTCAACAATATCCAACCAGTGGAAAAGGCCATTCGCTTGGATCAGGCAGCATGCATTTGTCGGCCTTCCCGCCGCACGACGCGACGCAGAAGTAGCTTCGTAGTATTCTTGTTGGTGTCTAGATCGTGCTACTTAGCCAGCCATTCCCCGGACTGCCCATTTTCGCAAATCGTCGGTTGCCGACGGAAATCAAACGTCTCGATTGAGTTTGATACGATTCGATCTATACTCAAAAAGGCTGCCAGAACCCCATTTTCGTTAAATCATGGCGCTGGAAGCTTTAGTGTTGCGCCCGCTCTCACATACTATCCAGTTGTAGACAGAGGCGGTTCGCTTATCTTTCATGCTATATCATATTTCCAAGCGCCATAAAGATATATTCCGTAGATCAAATGCTCCATGACCAAGTGCCTTTTACTTCTACTGGTAAAAGAGGTGATGATTTCGAAGGAGCCATCGGAAGCTGCTTTGACAGGGTGATAGGGTTTATTTGGTGACGGAAAAGCCTCACCACGAGAGATTGACTCTGTGGGGCGAACTCTGATCCAATATATCATTGATATAATGGTAAGTTACGGGGGCATTTACTAACTTTGATAGAGATATGTTAATTCATTCGTCAGCATCCTCTCGACTGGAGTTCATTGCCGAATCGCATAGCAAGTGGAGTGCCAGCTACGCTTCACGATGAACATGGCCGGTCAGTGAATACCTTAACAAAAGAATAATAAATTCTGTACTAACGGGCATACATTTGGAAGAACGCCTGCTGAAACGATCCTACGTTTCCATCCCTATTCCAAAGTTTCTGCTGCCATTGCCTCCATGATCATACGCTCTGATCAAGACACTTCTATTACAGTATCACGCACCGCAGTATCCACTCCAGTTAGTATCCCTACCACGGCATGTTTTCCTTTGCTAATCTTGGCGAAAGCGGCCGGTTACGGTCCTCCGAGTTTATTCGCACTGGCCGGCAATGAGCGGGCTATATTAGATCTTCTAGATCGATCCCCGGCAACATGTGGCGAAGTCAACCTTCTTGGCCAAACTCCAATTCATCTTGCGGTACTACACCCAGCCTGCCTACGCTTGATAGCCAAGAAATGTGGACAGCCGATCTGGATAGCAGAGACTGTTCGGGTCTACGAGCGGTACAATATGCAGCCCAACTGGGTTGTGTGGAATCGGTCACCGTATTGATAGAGCACGAATGCTCTATAGACTTGGAATCTGTTGAACCCGCCTCTTCAAACAAGTTGGAAATCGAGCTTGTCGACTAAACACCGGAATACCTCGTAGGCGAGCACGAAGCAATAGTGGCGATAGTGGCGACAATGACGGCAATGGCCACAGTGGCTGATATTTCAATCGCCTTGGGCTTCGGATAAGAGGTATTATTGATGTCGTATAAACTTACCATTATCGTAGCCCATTTCCATTTTCTGATTAATGCATCTCGGAAGCGTACTTTCTTTGGTTGTTCATATAGGAGAGGGGCCACAGTCTGCAGTTCTGGGTTATGCATCGCTTCCCAAACACCCCTAAGAATGAATTGTGAAGCCCCCGAGACTACGCACAATAGGTAGGTAGGGTTTCGATGGCATCTCCAAGTTGCATAGCGTTCCTCAGCCCTGAGTTTCATCTGATGAGATCAGATGAAATAGCCCCTGACATATGCATCCACATCAGGAGATGTTAAACCTCCGAACACGATTCCTGCCCATTCCACAGCCCCCCTGTTCCCAACACAGGGCGATTGTAAGCCATGTAAGACCACATTCGCGTACAGAAAAAGTTGCGTAGAACGGGCACAACACATCTTATACGGTAGATCAGTTTGGGCATCTGTCCTGCCACAAAGGAATTGTTACTTGGTTTTTGCGCCGTACTTAAAACCCCTGTCCAAACCCGCCCACGATCATCCCATCTGCCTCTCATGCATACACCTCTTATGCACACCTCTCACGCGCACCTCTCATGCACACCCTAACCTAGCCTAACCCCCCCAAAAACAGAGCATCAATCTTAACCTGAGCCAAGCAAGCAGGCAAGTAAGCAAGCAAGTACGTAAGTAAACCCTGCTTACCAAGCAAACCCTAACCAAACCACCCACAAACAACGACGACCAACGAACACATCGCCACCGAGAAACATGCCCCCGGACTTCCTCTTCGGCATGAGCCTGCACGCCACCGTCCGCGTGGCGCCGGAGGACGTCGACGACTTCTTCGCGGCCTTCATGGCGGTGTACGAGCGCGCCGTCTCGGAGCCGCTGTGCCTCTCGTTCGAGGTGTACCAGATGCCCGAGGAGCCCGGGCGGATCCGCTGGGTCGAGGACTGGGACATGTCGGCCGAGCAGTTCGTCGTCGAGCAGCTCGCCAAGGACTACTACGTCCCCTACCTCGAGGCCACCAGGGGCATGTTCCTCGAGCCCTACACCTACGAGTTCTACGAGCGCCTGGCCCCCGAGTTCTCCTACACCGCCAAGATAGGCACTCTCCATTAACAGATCAGGGGACACGGCGGATGATGGGATCGGCCGCTTCGACCGGTCGGCCGGACGCTGTGGCTACCAAATGTGCGTTTTTGATTTTATTTTTCAACTTTCGCCCCTAGTCATTCTTTTTGCACCATATACCAGCTAGATCCTAGTCAAAGCCAACCTAGTAAGTAAAACCACTCCCTCATCCCCTCATAAATCTGCGTCGTTGTCACTATGAGATGTGTACCCGTAGCTAAGCCGCTAGTGTGAGAGTAAGGGTCAAATCGAGGGGTTGGTCTACTCTTATTGTATTAATCGAGTACCATGAATTGCAAGAACAAATTATCACCGTGTTATTAGAGAAGTGCAGTGTGTGATTCATTTTGACTTTGATTTCTAAGTTTTTTTTCCCTAGCTATTGCCAGTCTTTTTAAATCGTTTCATACAACACCATAATGTCTCCATCGTCATTAGACATGCCGGGGCGTATTACCTCAGTTGTCAATAATTATGCAGAGCCGGGAAGGTCGATGCCACCCGTGTTCCCCTGCTTCTGTTCCGAAACCCGTGGCTGTTTATGGGCCTTACCCCACCGATGTAATCGCCATAGTCAAATTGAGCCTCGCACTAAAAGATGCACATTTTTGCACCGGTGCCCTAGTAATCACGGTGGGATAATAGCCGTAGGATAAGATCCAAGCGGATGCTTGGCGTAGAGTGCGGGTAAACCTTTCACGCAAGCAAATGAGCTCATCAATAAGGCGACAAGGTATAGCGCTGGGCGAAGTGACCAGAATTTTCAAACGTCATGTTAGTCGAGTGTCTCGTGTGCGAATTTTTTTGTTCCGTATTAGGATACGACCCCATGCGTGCCAATCCATACCGCAGACCTCGTTATGGCAAGTAGGCGTGGGGCCGTCTCTCGTGAAAAGGTGTAAAAACCATCAAATTTCTGGTCAGAGCGATGGGCGAAGTTATTTGCCACCATGAGATAAATTTTGCAGGTAATTCCAGGAGCGAGCCCAAAATTATGGCTCGTATGATACGTGTATGTTATTGGTCGAGATCAAAATTGATTAGCGACTCCCAATTATCGTGTCCAATGCCTTCACAGGTCGAAGTATCGAGTTGGCTCGAGCCATCTGATTGAGGCACCTTCGAGTAGTCCATTAGTGGTGGGTCAAGGGACGAGGGGAATGATTCGCAATATGCGTCTGGGGAATGTGGGCGGCCGCAACTCTCCGGGACGTTGGGATCAAACTGACGTAAAGATGACGCTTCTCCGTCGTATCCGTCAGGTACAGGAAACATCGGTAGCATCCCCTCGCCAAAGAACTGCATGGCCATTGGGTCATTCATATCAATATTAGCCATCATTTTAACCTCATTGGGGAGCTCCGAAGTAAAATTGGAAATGGATGGCTGCGTGAGCCGGGGATCGAGCGGAAGACTGGAGAAGCCGGAGTTCGGCATCTGGCATGGTGTGCCAGTCGATTCCATCGGATCCACAGATGTGGTGCCAGGACTGAGTTCAGGTGTTGGGGGCTGAGATGCGGTTGGTGTATGGCCAGGCGGAGCGCCTGGAATTGATGTGTCCATGTTTGATAATTGGGACTGCGTCGAGATGGAGTGATTCCGGCTACCATAAGACGATGGCGGCGAGGGGCTGTTGTTTAGAAGTGGAGACATGTAGAGCGAATTCTGTGCTATCCGTGGAAACGCCTCGTTAAACATCTTATTGACTTGGTTATATTTAGCCAAGGTAGCCATTGCTGTCTGGGTCACGACGTACGCGCTCGCCCGGTGCGTCAGTTCGGGCGAACCTGTTTGAAGGTGAGCCCCTAAACACTCGTAGGACCGTGGTATATCGTCTTCGGTCTCCTCATACATTTCTTCCTTGAGCACAATCTCCTGGCTTACTTTCAGTCCCCGCCCCGTTCTCTTCCGGTGGATATCGGAGGCCATCTTGGCGGACTGAATTCTGGCCTCAAGGCTCCGGTCTGCTCGTCGGGATGCAGCTATGTATGCTCTTTCCTGGTTTTCTTCATGGGACCTTTCGGTCTACAAAATGGTTAGAATACTCGAAATACGGAGAGAAGGGTTCAGTGCTTGCCTTTTGAGACTTAGCGGGCGGCAGCCTCGAGTCTGGAAACATATCGGCATCGGTATCATATGATCGCTTCGGCATAAATACGACCTGTTGGTGACGGTGGGAGCAGGCAACCAAGGTTGTCAAAGGGGAAGGGGGCAGAAAACCCTAGAAAGCGATATACCGATAGGGTGATTGGTAAAGCAGCAAGCTCCTAGAAGAGATATTTCCCGGACGAGTCACTGAAATAGAGTTGCAAGCGCTGTTTGTATACTCGTAATGGCCCCGAGTATAACTGTATAAGCTCCGGGCGGGTGGCGCGGTAACGGTAAGGTGTCGAGAGCTGAGATGCACGGTTCCCGGTACGCGCAAGGTTTGGTACACAGTGGCGAGTAAGTGGAGGGTTGGCTGCAGTCGGTGGTAGAATGTAGTGCGCTTGGAATGGTCAACCTAAACGGTGAAGGCGGCTCGATCGTCGAGATCACGTCCTGACTATTGCGATTCCTACTATTCTGCTCGGGAAACGGGCTGGCAGGCAAGAAGAGAGTTATCTCTTTAGGTGATTCCTTCCGGGAGCGCTGCCATATAGACGGATTGGAATAGAAGGATTGGAATGTAGACGGATCGGAGAAGCTGCGTTCAGGTCACAAAGGAGGCGGGAGACAAAAGGGCAGGTTGCAGGCTTGATAGGTCTGAGGTGTAGGTAAGTAGGTAGGTAGGTAAGTACGACAGGTAGGCACGAGGCGTAGATACAAGGTGATAGTAATTGGGCGGATTAATAGGAAGCCAAAAGTGCAGGAGGGAGAGAGGGGCATCAATGGATGTTAAGTCAATAAACGGTCCCGGATGACGTAGCATCTCCTGCCTCCTTGCGGGCAGGCAGATCACATCTAGTAAGTACGACCAACTTCTACACAGGCGCCACTTCCAAGAGGTATCCTAGTGCGAAGGGAGGTAGGTACAGCTGCATAGGGGCGGCGATATGACGGATGGTTGCACCGCGGCACGGTAGCACGGCATCGCGTCACCTGCTACACTGCGGAGCAACAGCTCAGAATTGCGTATGCTAGCTGTAACAGACCGGGGCGCTATAGGAGCAAGTAATCCTGGTAGCTCAAGGTACCTACGAGAGCTCCCGGCTCCGATATTCCAGTTGTCTCCTACCCTCCCTCCCTACCTACCCCGTACATACGAGTATGCTAGTTGAGTGAAGTACTTGATAGTAAGTGGTTGCGGGCCTGCCATTCGCAGCAACCAGCCTAGCAACATGCCAGGGATGCAAGGACGGCTGACGCCGGGGGTAGATAGATACCTAACATATGAACACTGGACGCCATTGCGATCGATCGGTACGGAAACAGGAGGAGCACGCTTGGTTCGGCTTCCAAAGAAAAAAAGGAATGCCCATTTGTTAAGCTTTCGAGACACAACAGGGGTGATAAGGCGGCACCCCATGGCGGATAGTGCATCGCGTACCGCTCGAATCCCAAAGCGGTTTAGCGGAATTCGGCTACACATGCTACTTAACCTAGTAGTAGTAGTATCAACGTCTAGAATGAACCATGCTACTTAACCTAGGTGCAGCGCCTGCACACGAGTACCGAGGTACACTGTTAATATCCCCAAGTACCTACTCTTGGCATCTATATAGCTCTCTTTCTCGCCCTCCAGCTAAACTTGAAGGAACTCTCGGCTCGGCAGGTATTCTTAAGATCTAGGCTGGGCATTTATAGAGGCTATGTTTAATTATGGGAATATTGCCTGGGTAGAAAGGCGGAAGTTGTGGTAATATCTACTATATGTAGACTAACCGAACATATAGGAATAACACGACTCCTAAAACACTAGGTAGCATCGGCAGATCAAGAGCAAATTATAGACTACCTACCTAAGGTACCTAGGTAGATGGATAATACCTATGTTAGGTACTATACCACGATTTACTGGATCTGATAAAGAGTAAATAATAATGAATTGACTGTTTAAATTTATTAACGAGTTAAAAATAATAAGGTATTAAAATCCAGTAAGAAGTGTCATGGGCAGTGCCCATAAGGAAGTATCGGCGCACGGGCCGATACGGGCAAACTGCCATATACCCCCATCCCGAACAATCGCCGAATGGCTCGTGAACTAACCACCGAACCTGGACTAGTACAGCTAGAACTAACCAGCCTTATAAAACTACGTCTCACGAGCCACGCACACACTGTTCATAACTTCCGCTACTTAGCTAGAAAATAGACCTTATTTGCTACCCTGATAAGTGTACCTTCAGGCATAGCCCGTCACAAGAAGAAATAAACTGTTCGCTTTAAGTAAATATTTAAAAATCAAATAAAAATTAAAATGTTACAAAAATTTAATCATTAGGAAGGTGAGACATTTATTAAGCGCTAATGTGATGGCTGCAATAGTGGCAGTTGGTGCGGAGCCCAACTATACCTCTGTATTGGGAAGAAAAACTAAAGTCAAAGAAAGAAGAGAACTACATACAGGGCCGACGGCCAGAATTCCTACTTGTACATACCACTGGCCATTCACTACGTGACTGGCCTGCCGCATTCACCACCTCGTACTTGCACCCACCTAGCCGGGGAGCCAATCAGGGCCATCATGGCTGTGGGCCATGACATTTAGCAAATATTTAATAAAAAGGTTTAATGTTTGAATTTATTAAGAAAAACATGTAAAATTTAACTAGATCTTGCAGGTTGTGGTACGGTTAGGTAGCATATAGATGTAGCGCCAAGCCTAACATAAAATAGGATTTTTCATCGGAAAATAGCACGCGAAGTAGGTACAGGATTATCGGTTTTGTGTGTTTCAGATGAGAAGCACCTCACAGACAGCTACATAGGCAGCTGCGTGGGATTATACGCGGGAACGGCTGTATGCATCAGCGGCCTCTGACGATCTAGGCAGCTTTGGTTTGTGGTGGTTCAACAAGCACGGCTGCCCACCTGGATCTGAGAACACGTCGTTTCCCAACCGCAAAGCACCAATGCGTGCCTGTTTGGCAGGCGATTGGATACTTAGGCGTTGCGATAGATGGCAAAAGTCTAGCACGACTTGCTGTTTTGCCCATATACACTAGTGTACATACATTAGGTAGATAGATATGAATGAACCGGCCAGTCTGAACGAGCTCGCTAGCCTAGCGTTCCTCGGCTCGTCCTGCATCCGTCCCGTTCTTTTGTTCGTTCAGACTACTCCCATATACATGCCCACATATCTACTTACATACCTACTTACATACCTACTTACATACCTTAGTCTAATGCCAATGCCTCAGTCCAATGCCTTAGTCCAATACCTTAGTACACCATATCGGTCCGTAGGCTAGGCGGTATGTAATTCCCATATTGCTATTGCATGCAAGCGCGCATCGTTAATGCTGGGGATATTCCGATTCCGGTGAAACGTCAAGCCACGGCTGATCAGTGTTTACTATTCATTGTTCCCTAAGCATGCCAAGGTTTCGCAGGCTATCCGTCCCAAATCCGTCCTTCATAGTCCGAGAACGAGGTGAGCAGCTTAATCAAGATAGGCTCATCATGTACAACATACCGGGCGTTGATTAGTCTGACACCAAATCTCGACGTGTGGGGTAGCGCCACGGTATGTTCCCAGCCCGCTTCGTTCGGTGCGATAAGCTACCACCGCGGAGGAGAAGGCGGGTGAAGGCGACAGATGCGTTCGAGACCTTTTCGGCTCGAAACATCCAGCCCTCACCTAAGCTACCATTGACTAGAGTCGCTATTGGGAGGCTATGGCGACCGTGGCTCTGACCGTGGTATTCGCATGGATTTGGCATGGATTTCGCTACACCCCCGAGGTACCGAATTCACGATCCACGTCATAATTCTCGATCGGTTCCCCAAATCCGCTAATGCTGTGACATAGTAAAACGGGCTTGACAGCTTGTCCGAGAACCACTTGGCTGGGCTACCTTCGAACTACTGGGCCGACTGTTGCTTGATTAAGAATCATTTCCTGTTCCAGGACCAGCTAGAGAACTGTGTCTTGCAAATGGGCGATGGGGTGGGGGCGTTCAATTGGCAGGCTAGAGCCCGGAGCAAAGTGTCCGGGGCAAAAACGTCGCTGGCGGCTTTATGCCGCCCAGCACACCCAGCACAGCCGCGGTACTTCGCTCCCTAACAATTTCTCTTGGCCCGTATTGAGCCTCCGGCCAATCAATCGTGCGGATTAGACTCGTCTCACGGGCAGTCACCTCCATTTCGCCACAATGTGGCTTGTCAGGCTCCACTAGACCTCCGCTAGACTCCGCTAGACAGAGGCCCCCCCTGGTCCTCGGCCCACTGTTCGCGCTATAGCCCAGCGGGTCGACCGATATGACTTAATTCTCCCTGGATCGAATATCGAATTCTCCCAAATCCGTTTCCCCATCTTCGCAGATTCCTGTTTACCATGTGCACCCGCATGTGCCCCCGCGCCTGCCGACGTCACCTTGCCAGCGCGGCGGTGTACCAAGCACCTCCATCCAATGATCAGACCGCCAGTGCATGGAGACTGCCCCGGGCGACGCTCATTGGCATATGTCCCTCGTACCAGCCGTTCCCTCTTCCAGATAACCCCCTTCCTCCATGGACGGACGGAGACGGACATATGAGACCCAAGATCCAGTACGTCCTAGGTTCTCCCCCTAATCGGCCTCGCATCTCGTCCGGACCAAACCCTCCCGAAACAGTAATGCGTATTTGCTATTTGCCGATGGGGCCTGCCGATAGCCTCCCCTAGCTCAGCAGCCCGTTGTCAAAGGCATATCAAAATAGGAAGTATATCCTTCCTTGGTTGGTAATAAACTCATCTAGGCCGCAGCTACCCTTTGGAGCCCTCCCTTTATCTGGGTTAAGCCGGTGCCTGATGTACTATATCGTACCACCATGACTCGTGCGAGCCCGAGCGCGTTTCCGCCACTGCCCTCGAGCGACGCGAAGACGTGTCCTCGAGAGATCGAGCCATTCCGGTGATATACGACTTACGAAATATAGAAGTATCGCCCCAGCAACATGTCTCGTCAACTCGAACTCTATTTGACAGGCAGTGGGATCGTGTGCGACCCCTTTTTTCGGTGATATGACGGGCGTATTCTGGAAGTATGAAGCCTATCGAGGGCATCGCAGACGGTTGAATAACTGTCAATCACAGGTCGCCGGGGTCAGTCACTTGACAGACGAGAAACTCAATTTGCCTCGCCGGGCATGCTTTCTCTCACGCGCACTTCTTCGGACGCATAGCGCGAAGCTACCCGACAGTAGCTATTTGCATCGGCGTAAGGGACCAGACGGCCAACGGCGTAGACATGAAAAATGACACACTAAGAACATGAGAAAACCTGATGAAGTCTGTTGGGTTCCGCAATGGGCCACTTGTCTTTCACAAAATTATGGTAACCTTATGGCTGGTTACAAGCCAAGTTACCGCCAGGTTTAGATTCGAGGCGCACCCGATCACCCCGAGGGGATGAGGATTTATCGTGCTGGTTGCTATTTAAGTTCATGGTAAGCACATGGCTCGACCACGATCACACGACAGATATAACACTCCTTAGAACGGTGGTTAGCCTCTAGTATCTAGGTTAGACATGATTTCGAGTGCCGAACAGCATTGCCCACGAGAACTACCTAAGGTTGACGCAAACAATCACCCAATTATAACATGCTAAGCCGAAGTATACTGCCGGCCCCAGCATTCTTCGATTATAGAGCGCGTAAAGCACGCTTTCAAACTTAAATCGTACCCTATTGACGGGAAGACCATCTACTGCGACCTCGTCGATAGTAGCCCAATGGTTGCTTGAATTTCAATATACGGGTCGAACATAGCTAGGAGCTAGGTAATCCGGCGTGAGTATGTGGTAGAAAGGAAGCACGGGATATATCTTCTGTTGACCGTTTTCTCTTCGAATGATTGTGGCATTAATGATTGGGACCAAAATTGATAGCCAATAAGGCTAAGTGGTTTATCTACGACCCCAATCGCGGCCTCGCGCTTTCACGCTTTATCCGGCCGGGAAGTTTCAGTCTCGACCCAGCCACGCCGATCTCGCATGGCATTGGAGAGGCCGACGGTCAGGAACGTTGAAGCGAGCGTTTCATTTTGGCTGGCGATTATTACAGACCGAGACTAGACGTTATACAATGCGTTATCATGTCTAGATATGTATACAAAGGGGGCGGGATGCGCCGGTGTCATTCTCGCCGAGAGTGGATCGGCAAAAGGGAAGACAGGGGATATAACCATAATGGAAGGAGTGTCAGGATACCAAACGAACAGGTCAATAGTATAAGTGCCTGCCTTGGTCGATCGTACTTGGCATCGGATCTCAAATTCAGACGAACACCTAAAGATACATACATAGGAGCCAGACCCTGGCAAAGCTTAACAGCATAGGGTTCTTTGCTTGGCCCGTGGTTGTCAAGCCTGCAAGCCAGTTAGGTCCAGTGAGCAGTAGCTGCAGGTCTTCGCAATGTGGCTTAAAACTCTCAAAACCCGTCTCAAGCATCGCCATGAAGAAGCCGGAGACGAGGAAGAAGAGGAAGAGGATAGTATCATCCCGACGGCCAACGGCTATGTGGTAGTGTGGGACAAAACGAAGCGTAAAGAGGACGGTGAACCTACGATCACGACGGAAGGGGCCCTCATTGTGCCGCGCGGATCCGCTGCCCAACGGCTGCAGAAGACCTTACGATACGACGCGGAATATGCGGCCTGGCGAGAACCACTGGGCGAGAAAGCACGAATACCGCCGTGCGAGACGGTTCTCGAATTCCGGCAATACAACAACGCCCTCGCACGCGCGGCGTGGGGGCAGCTGCCACCAGAGCCGACGATCCAGCGAGTGCGGTACAACGATGTCGTCTCGCGGGACGGGGCCACCATCGGCGTGACGCGGTTCGTGACCGTGGCGCAGCTCAGCCCCGTGGCAGCGGAGACGAAGTCCTCCATCTTGCGCGGCGAGCCGGGCGCGGGGCTCCCCTCGCTCCTCTACGCCCACGGCGGCGGCACGGTCGCCGGCAGCGTGGAGATCGCGGCAACGCGGCTCGCGCGCCTCGCGGCGCTGTCGAGCGTGCAGGTCTTCGGCGTCGAGTACCGGCTCGCGCCGGAGTTCCCGGCGCCCGTGCCGGCGGAGGACTGCTACGCGGCGCTCACCTGGCTGCACGCGCACGCGGCCGAGCTGGGGCTCGACCGCGCGCGCATCGGGGTCATGGGGGATGGCGCGGGCGGCGGCCTCGCGGCGGCGACAGCGCTCCTGGCCCGCGACCGGGGCCTCAACCCGCCGCTCAAGAGCCAGGTGCTCGTGTCCCCGACGCTTGACGACCGCGCGGCTGCGAAGCTGGTATCGTTGTCGTCAGGCGGCAGCGGCAGCGGGGCCGGGGGCTCCCCCCTCCTGGCCTTCGCCACCATGCCCCTGCAGAACATCCGCATGTGCTGGCGCGCGTATCTCGGGCCCGGCGCGGGGCACAGTAACGGCGGCGTCAGCCCGTACGCGGCGCCCGCCAGGGCGTCGGATCTGACGGGGTTGCCGGCCACCTATATCGACGTGGGGGGGCTCGACCTACTCAGGAACGAGTGCGCTGAGTTCGCGCAGCGCCTCGTGGAGGCCGACGTCCAGGTCGAGTTCCACCTCCTGCCCGGCGTGCCGCACGGGTTCGAGTCGGCCGGCGATATCGGCATCACGAGACGGGCGCTGCGGGGGAGGATTCGTTGGCTGCGTGGTTTGTGAAAGGGACGGCAATGAAGTGTGTGATTTTGGGCTTTTTGGTGTTGGCGGATGGGTTAGGAAGCTGGCTTTCTTAAGAGATTCCCTCGAAATGTGTGGTGTGGATTGTCCAGGTGGTTATGTTGTAGGATATATATAGGGGTAATTGGAAATGGAAGCGTCATACTCGTGATCATGACAGAGAGGTATTGGATGTAGCTAGGGTTGGTGCTAGAGGAGATGTCGGCAATAACTCGGATAGGAACCTAGAGAAAGTTTACCCAAAACTACGGCTCGGGAGCATCAAAGTTTTGATGTGCCTACCTATCTCCCATGTTCGGTCTATACATCAGGAAGTGTCGGCAAACACGTACAACTATCAGGGGTTGACAAAGACGAGCTATGACTTCCAACCTGTGGAACAAATAGAGGAATCGTCAAGAAAAAGCGACAAGGATTTGTGCATTCACACAGGGCCACCATTACTGCTAATCCCTTGCGCCAACATGCACCTCGTAAGCAAGTATTAGGTTGTCTTCTTTACACTCTACTTGCTAATAGAAATTCCATTCAACCAGACCCCCCTTAACAAAGGCTACACACCATTAAGATTAACAATATTCCCCGAAGGTTTCAATATATCAATAGGGCATCACCAACATTCTATAGGCCATGTTTAAGAAAATTTAGATTACATGATCTGATTCGTTTTTACGGCTAGCTACATCCCTAGATTATTACCAATGTTTTTTTTTTCCTCTTCAATCCCTCAGTAGGGTGTTGTAAAGAGGAGGGCTGTAAAGACCCACCAAATAAACGAGGCGATCTTCCACTCCACTCCCACAAAAAAGTCCTTGAACTACGTATTACCAAATGACGCTTCGGAATCCAACAACAAGAACCCCCCCAAACGCCCGGTTAGCTCAATCGGTAGAGCGTGAGACTCTTAATCTCAAGGTTGCGGGTTCGACCCCCGCATCGGGCTCAATTCCCGATGCCTCACTGGTGACAGTGAGAGCCTCTCTTTTTTGTCGATTTTCAATTCACTGTGTGCGGGCCACTTTTTGCATCCCCCTACACAATGTTTCCGACCTCGAAATACTTTATTGTTTTGATTCTTTTTTTTTTTTAATTCTTTTGTTCCTTTTTGTGTTTCCTATGCGGAATACCCATGTTCACTGTAAATAGCAAGCAGGTAAACGGACAAATCTTGATCAAGTTGGGATGGAGGGTTGAATGATGGCCCCGTTCCTTCTTGTGTCATTCAAGAGGCTTTAGTGCCTCTAGGCAGCTTACCCCGAGCCAGGATGTATGCAACAAACACTATAAAGAATTTTACCGTTCATCTATTCCCCCTGTAGTACCTATCTAGTACGTTGCATGCGACTGAATACAGCCAGCCCCCCCCTTATCAATAAGAACCGCCAACCTCTTTCCCGACCTCGTCCAGGGCCTTCATCAGACCCTCCACGGTAGCCCTCCTCGTCTGGGAGTTGACCACGGCCCGGAGGAAGCAGCCGAAATCGCCGGGGGCGTAGTCGACCATGAAGCCCCGGTCGACGAGGCGGCGGACGACGGCCCTCGTGCGCCGCGTGGTGGCCGCGGCGTCGGGGCCCACGGCGCCGCCCGGCGCGTGGTAGAAGCAGACCTGCAGGCACGGCGGCGGGTTGCTCGACAGCAGGACCAGGTCCCCCGCGGCCTCGACCAGGGAGGCGAGCAGCGACGCCATCGCGAAGGCGTGGTCGACCTGCGCCTCGAACCCGGCCGCGCCGTAGTAGATCCACGCGAGCGCCAGCTTGAGGCTGTCGCCGCGCCGGCCGCACTGTAACGTCAGATCGGCGAGGTCCCAATACTCCCTCTCCTTCCCGTCACCCCCTTCCTCTTCGCCAGCGCTGTTGTGGTTGTTGTTGTTGTTGTTGTTGTCGTCGTCATCATCCTCCTCATCGTCGCCGTGAAACAGATAACCCGCGGGTAGCGTGTTCGCGCGGTGGAACACGTCGAGGTCCCGCGTCAGCAGGAACGAGCAGGCGATGGGGACGTTCATCATCTTGTGGGGGTTGACGGTGAGGCTGTCGGCGCGCGCGGCGCCGGCGACCTTGTGCCGGTGCGCGGCGGAGAAGGCGACGGGCCCGCCCCAGGAGGCGTCGACGTGCAGCCAGAGGCCCTCGCGCGCGCACACGTCGGCGATGGCGCCGAGCGGGTCGAAGGAGCCGAGCACGGTCGTCCCGGCCGTCGCGTTGACGTACAGCGGCGTCGACCCGGCCGCGCGGGCCGCCGCCACGGCCGCCGCGAGCGCCGCGGGCACCATGCGGCCCTCGCCGTCGACGGCGACGGCGACGACGCTCCCGGACCCCATGCCCGCCGCCGTCGCCGCCTTCTCGACGCTGTAGTGCCCGTGCGCGCTCGTGAACAGCGCGAACGCGAACCCCGCGTTCCCCGCCGCCTTGGTCTCCGGGTACAGCGTGTTGCGCGCCGTGATCAGCGACGTCAGGTTGGACGCGCTGCCGCCGGGGCACGTCACGCCGCCCGCCCGCGGCCCCGCGAGCCCGAACAGCGCCGCCAGCGCCCGCGACGTCGTCTTCTCCACTACCGTCAGGGACGGTGAGGTCTGGTATACGTGGACCTGTGGGGTGGGAGGCGTGGGGGATGCTTGGGTTATTATTATTATTCCTTCGACGCGCGCGGAGATGGTGTTTTTTTTTTTCGCCAGGGCTTATCTCAATAGACATAGGGGTATAAACAACGGGGGGAATATCGTGCCATACTCTGAACTTACATTCGTATTTAGTACAGCGAGCAGCATGTCAGATACTACTCCTACCTACGATCAACCACGCACTGGTCAGCTCCCATTATCTCAGAACGAAAAGAGGCAGAGGGAGAGAGGGAGATCAGTGTGGGTGGACGACTGACGGCATTCGTACTCGAGTACAGTTTATCCAGGAACCCCTGATCCCACGTGTTCACGCTGTAGCGCAAGACGTCCCGGACAGCATCCAACAGCCCGTCCTTGCCTCTTCCCTGGCCCCCGGGCAGGGAGAATCCAAGACGCTTCACGAGGTCTGCGGGGCGGTGGGATTCCACCAGCACGTTTCGCGACGGCTCTCCTTCCCTTCCCCCGGCAAGGCCGCCCTGCGCCCGCAGCGCCGCCGCCTCGTCTGCGGCCCGGATGTGAGGCACGATGAGCGCCGTCACGGCGTTTACGAGCTATCGCATTGCGTTGCATGTCGCGTTAGACTCGTAGGCAGGCAAGTAGATGAGTTATGCGAAAAGGGCGGGTTGCGAGCATCAATGAAGTAGAGACCCTTGCCGGGAATGGGTTGGAGCGGGGCAGGACAGTCCCGTTATGTGATCTGATTTGCGCAATGAGGGGTTTCTGTAGCACTTACATCTTCAACCTCGTCGGCTCTGTTCAGCGGTGGTGGTTCAGAGGCGCCATTTCCATTCGTATGTAGCGACGGCATTGTCGTCTTCTAAAAACAATAAAATAAAAAACTAAAAAACTAAAAAGTAAAAAATCAAAAATCAAAACCACACAAGAAAGCAATGGGAGAACATCCGTCGATTTGACAGGGCGATATTATCTCTCACAGAGTAAGACGTTACCAAAACAGCAGCTCCTTAAGTTATGTACGAAACGACGGGATCTCCGCAACTGCCGAGACTTTGCCGACGATTGCATCATTTTGGGCTCGGTTTTTATGGAGAGCATTCGTTGGTAGTCGCATTGGTGTGATATTATGGCAACATCCTTATTCTACCTTACCTCATCGCGCGAGCTATTTATTCATCACTGTTTTCTCTGTCTTTTTTGACGCCCTGGTTTATGGCAAGCCGAGATTGATTATGCGTGGCTGCTTGCTTGTCCGGGTATACGATTTTGGGGCCATAGGTAAGCGCCGATTTTACGAGAGTGTAATAGCAAGCTGTCGGACGGACGAAACGTGATGGTTGGCTTGATGGAAGCCCGCAGACAATACCGGAGAGGGCAACCACCCAGCCAGCAATCATCCCAGGAACGTGAAGGCGCTTTTTTCAGTCAATTTCGTTCTTTTGTTCATCCCTATGTCCACACCCTAAGCTAGGGCACATTGTAGCAGTCCATGGCATCGTCAGTCGTCTAATCGGTACATAAATGGCCTTGGTTGATGTTGGTTCGATCTGCAAGTTTTGTTTTTGCCCCAACCCCCCGTGTATGTCGCACCAATGCTCCATGAACGCCCAAGCAAGATCACACGAATTTCAATAGAAAAAGATACAAATAGATCGCATCCCAGCCCTCGCCATCTCCTTCCGCCCGCGCTTTCTGTTCGCTGTCGCCCGTTGAGCTTTTTCTCCCTTTTTTTTTTTCCTCGATGGGGACGGGTGTTTAGTCGGCGCGCTTCTTAACGGTTGGGCTTACGCCGTCGGCACCGTTGTGCTCGCTCGTACCTATGTCTCCCTCGGGCTCATCGTCCTCGTCCCAGTTATCTTCGGCATTTTCATCCCAATTATCGACCTCCTCTTCCAGCGTTCTCGAGCGGGCGGAGTCGGTATCGGTTCCTATAATGCCCTCCTCTTGGCCACCCAAGCCCTCGCCCAGTTCGAGGTCGCCGGGCTCGTCGCCGGCTACAGCGCTATAGCGGCGCTGTCGCTTGCGGTCCAGCATCCGCTGGTGATACCACGAGCACAGCGCTAGCCCGGCTAGGCTGCCTATGATGTTGGCGATGATGTCATTGAGGTCGAAGTTGCGGCCGTTCGGGAGGAAGCCTTGTAGGAACTCGGAGCCGACGCCCAGGGCGAAGGTGCACACGGCGAGGGTCAGGTTCAGGGTGCGTCGGCGACTCGTGTCGATGACCCAGTAGAAGACGACGGTCAGGATAAAGAAGGTGAGTGCGTGTAAAGCCTTGTCGTTGATGACGTGGTCGAGCTGGAGGGAGGATAGGCCGGCGTATCCTGCGACGAGGCAGAGCAGGACGAAAATACCTAGATAGAAGGTCGACTGTCAGCTAGCTGCATATTGCCTTAGAGCGCCCTTGCGGTTTCGTGGTGTGTTATGTGGTGTATAGACGGGACAGAGGAGGGAAGATGGTCGGGCAGAAGGGCGCAGAAGGGCGCAAGTGTCGATCAGCTGGACTGGCTGGATAGTGGGCGATGATGGATGATGCCAAGCTAGAGGAGGTACGGACCTGCGAAAGGTAACCGAATACGCATCTTGGTACGTATGATTTGGTCGGGAGAAGAACAGAGACACGCCGTGATCTAGGTAGACATGATTCCGTTCGTTGTCGATGTCGATATGGCTTGCGTGCGGCCTTGGGCCCGGGGGGGGGTTTTGACGATGGGATCTGGTGGAAATGTGGTGTGCCTGAGATCGCCAAGCGCACACTAGGTGTCAAGCTTGTGGATGAGGTCTTGGTGTCTCTGGGAGCCAAGGAGGAAGAAACCCGAAAACCAGAGGGATAGAAGAAGCTCGGAGCTCGAGCAGACTCGGATTTGGCGGGCGAGCAAGGGTGACGCGGCGGCGGTGCTGAGGCAGCTGGGTTCGAGAAATGAAAGGTGGCCGGGCAAGCAAGCTGTAAGTGCATAGGGAGCAACAGCATGGCTAAAGTACACTATTTCCAACCGACCTTGGGTAGGTACCTAGGTACCTTTCTGCACCTCGGAAAAAGCGGGGAGGGCTGCAGCCTACCGGATTGCGCAGCCAACCCCAGCGAAGCTTTTACCTACCTAAGTACCTCTGTGGATCTAGATGAGGTTAGGTAGTCCAGCTTGCATCCCAAAACAACCATCCCTCAGTACATTATACATTACGAGAGGTGCAGTCCTCTGACTTATTTACTTGATCGACTACTTTGCTGCGCAGGTGATCTTGCATCTGCGCGTTTGTGTTCTAGGTATTCTGTCAGTCCGCGCTTGCTTCTTTGATTTGGTGCTTCCTATTTCTGTCATATCTGGTAGTGGTTGATATGATCCTTTCCATTAGGCCCTTAAGCAACGGGACTCTAAGTATGTCTGTTAATTACATAACTAGTTAGTAGAAGTGTTTTTTTATTTTATTTTATTTTATCATTTCTTTCTTCTAAAACGTATTTAAGTCTCCGTAGCCTACAAACAAGCCCATCTACGGAATCGATGCATCAATTTCTTTGTGATAGGTTAAAAGTAGTGATAACTTTCCAATCTAATATTCTCCCTAGGCGCCTTAGAACTGCTCCCTCATGAAGATGGCGTATACAACCTTCGTAGTTGGTTATATGATATCCATCAAGTGATGGTGGCAAAGTACCCTGGGGGTTGAAAGCAACTCATCACGGAACAAAACAAAAATGGCTTTGTTGTTGACATGAAGGGCTACGTAGTGTTAATGTTTTCTCTATCTATGGAGTGGATATAGGTATCTACCAGTTTGGCCATGAATATTGTGTTGCATCCCGATGCTGCTTCCCCCCCCCATGGCTGGATAGAATATAATATAAATGGGATGAGTGCAGAATGAGGCCATGTGTGTTCTCTCTTGAGTCCCACGGGAATGGAGGGATCGAAAGACCGCAGTTGTAGGATTCCTCTCTTTTTTTTCAGTCTTGACGGGCTGTAAGAGATAGTCGAATGATATCTGCCCAGCCCATAACCGCATGCAAGGGCCTGTATTTACACTAGCAGAGAGGGATGCATGGGATGCACGTGACTTTTCTTACAGGGATTGGCTGATGTTCCTCCCATTAGCCGTATGTGGTTAGGTAAGCATCGCCAAACTGGGCTTCAAAATCTACATTCGTAACACCATACACTCGAAAGCGGACGTAGAGAGCCATAATGAGGCTGAAATGCGTGATTCGGAGGATATTTTACGTGTAGTGACTTATTCATGGGCGGGATTAACTACGGTCGGAGATGCATGGCCGTTTGCGCTAGATGCCTGGATGAATACTTACGTACATTAGGTAGTTACTGGATGTCTTGAAGATTCATGAAGAAGACGAGCCGCATCTGTTTGGGTTAGATTAGTCTGGATGTAGTATGTAGTCCACCGTGCTGGATTGCCTAGGAAGCCTTCGGCTAGCCCAGCCCAGCGCGTTTCTCTTCACTATAACTGCCCAGGTGTTGACAAATTCAGGGAGGGGGGTACCTGCCATGCTGGTGGGCGCGGGTGGGGTTTGCATGTACCCCCATAGCGGGCGGCCCTCTATAACGATGGCAGTCCGGGGGGGGGGACGCACCTGGCTACGGCACCCAGTAGTGCCAGTCCCCCTATTGCGAGGGACCGTGTGCGTGTGCTGTGGTCAGGGGATCCACTCCAAACCTCACTTCGACTTCATACTATCAATCTACGCGATTTGGCCCTGAGTCCATTCCATCGAAACACCACCCATTCTTATCAATCCCCCCCTCCAAACTCGCGTCGCCATCTCCTTCGATGTCGCTGGTTCCCGCAGAGTCATTTTAGGCGTGCTGCCCGCCCTGCTGCCCACCCGACGCGACCCTGCGCTCCCACGCATGGCGGCCGGCGACCACCACCTGCTCCGTCTCTCCGTCCGCCGCCGCCACGGCCACCATGTCCATCATGAACGGCCAGCCCGCCTGGCCGCCTCCCGCGCACCTCCCGCACGGCATCGCCAACGGGCACCGCGCCGCCGACGATGCCCTGCCCCTTTCCAACAACCCCACGGACGCCTCCGCGCCCTCGATGCCTGAGGCGTCAGATGCCGAGGAGGAACGCCAACGCGCGCATTTTGCCGACCTCTATCGCCGAGCCGAGTCGCGCATTGACTATCTCTTTGCTGCTGATGGCTCCTACAACTACGACGCCATCAACTCTTGGCGCCGCCCTCCGCCGCTCTCCGTCTCCCTGCCTCCCACCACCGACCACGCCCCCATCGAAGAGCGCCCTGCCAAGCGAGTCAAGCGGATCATCGACGAGGATGACTACGGCGACGACGACGACGACGACGACGACGATGACGACAGCGTCGATAACCATTCGCATACCGGCCCCATCCGCGTCTCCCCTCTGAAATCCAAGTCCGCCTCCGCATCCAAGGGTCTCCTGTCGCCCTCCAAGTCCGGGAGTTCCCCCGTGCCGTCCATCACGTCGCCCGGCAAGCTAAAAGACGACGCCCATCCAGGCCCGCTAATCCAAACAAATAACATCGAAGATGCGCGTAAGCAGCTCGAAGAGGCTCGGAAAGACACCGAGGAGGCTGCAAAGCGCAGTTTTCACACCCTCTTCTACACCCTCGAAACCGACCATACGGCCATGCTGGAACAGCAGCAGCTAGAGGAGTCCGAGAAGGTGCTCCAGGCCGAGATGGATAAGAATAGCCACAGCCACCCGAGCGGAAACGCGCCCGGTGAGAATCACGGCTCGCTCAGCAGCGCAAACCTAGGCGCATCCAGTCTTACTCTCAAGCACCTCATCGCGCGCATAGATATGAAACGCGACATGGTACGCGCCTCGGATGCCGAGTTGCGTTCCTTGATGAACGAGGTCCGCAAGAATAGGAGTAAATGGGCCAGTGAAGAGAACGTCAACCAGGAGGAGCTCTATGAAGCATTGGAGAAAGTATTGACAGAACTGAAAGCCCACACCGAGTATTCCACGCCGTTCCTGCAGAGGGTGAACAAGAGGGATGCCCCCGACTACTATAATTGTGAGTACTGGACGGCGACGCTTTCGGGGTCATTTAACTAATTTCGGCTCAAGTCATCAAGCAACCAATGGATCTTGGCTCCATGACGAAGAAGCTGAAATCGCTAACCTACAAATCGAAAACGGATTTCGTCACCGACCTTAATCTGATTTGGGACAATTGCCTGAGATACAACCAGGACATGAATTCCCCTCTCCGAAGAATGGCGAACGGCATGCGCAAAGAAGCGGAGAAGCTCATCCCCCTCATCCCGGATTTGATCATCCGGCCTCGGGCCGAGGTCGAAGCGGAAGAACGAAGGAAACAGAATGGAGGTGATGATGATGGCGGCGACGATTCGGACGACGAGCCGATAATGTCGTCTCGCGGCCGCGTCGCCAACGGAGCAAAGGGTACGAAGTCAAGGAAGGCGCTCAGCGACCAGAAAGAAGGAACACCGAATAATGACCAAAAGCCGGTGCTGCAGCTGAATGGGCTGCTTGCGAAGGCACAGCGAGAGGGTTCCGAGCTCGACGGTAGCAACGGCTTCGGGACACCCCCGGTCGGCGGCTCTATGACTCCCAGTGGCCTCAACGGGCATTCGGGCATGGGGAGCAATGTGGACGCCATGGACATAGACATCCCATCAATAAATGGGATGGCGCTAGGTCAAGCCCTGAGCGATGCGGCGCAACAGGCGTATGAGGATGAGGAGTACAAAGTCTGGAAACAGGTCACTAAAAAAGATCGCGCTCTTGTTACCAAACAGCGTTTCGACCTTTTCAGCGGCAAGCGACTCAATGTGGACGAGCCTGCGCTACTGAGGACGAAGGCAGGTATGCGCCGGTACCTTCGTCGCCTACAACAGGCAGAGGCGGGTGGTGCGGATGGACATGCGCTGGGTGATTCGTCAGCAGAAACCGGAAATGAAACGGCAAAGGCGATGGAAACCTTGGCCGAGGGCATGGAGGAGGACGTAGAGAAGGTCATTCCGGACTACTACGAACCTCAGACTTCAGTGCCCGACATACCACCTAAGCTGCAATGGATTGAGGATAGCGAGGGCCAAGTTATCAACCAGCATGAAGAATTTCTCCGCACGATACGCCCCGGATACTTTACTGCCCCAAAGAGTCTTTTAGCGCAGAAGATAGATGCCAATCTCCGACAGATGCAAGAAACTAGGAAAGTCTGTTCAAAGATAGGGGTCATCAAGCAAATGCAACTTCAGACACAGGTAGGTCTAGATTGCACGGTCCTACAGGAAGCTTAAATGACTAATTATTTCAGGTGTACGCCAATCAGTTCCCAAAGTACAACCCCGACCCCTTCTACGAGGCCGATATCGAACCACATGTGACATGCGGTGACGACCTGGTCATGGCACCGGAAGTCTGCCGTGCAGCATTGCAACGATCCGTCGCCAAGCTATTCTATCACGCCGGATTTGAGGAATACCAGCCATCCGCGCTGGATGCCATCACTGATATCACAGCTGATTACTTTAGCAAAATGATACAAACATTCAAGACCTACACTGAATGCGAGAAAAAGGACGTTGTCTCGACCGCCGACATGAATACAGTTGTCGTCCATCCACGGTACAACAAAGAGGAATCAGTGCTTCATACTCTTGCCGAGAACGGTTATTCAATCGAGGCCTTAGAGGGCTATGCCAAGGATGAGGTTGATCGCCTAGGCAATAAGCTAACTGGAATCCACGAGCGTATGAAATCTCATCTTAGCGATCTACTCCGCCCCGCTGTCACGGAGGGTGGAAACGATGGAGCCGCTGCCTTTAATGATGGTAGCGAACAGTTCGTCGGGGGAGATTTCGCGGAAGAGCTCGGTGAGGATTTCTTCGGTTTCAAAGAACTCGGTCTGGCAAGCGAGCTGGGCGGTGTTTTATCCGTCCCTCTACACCTCCTCCAGACTCGGGTACGAAATCAATACCAGGCGCAAAATCAGGCCCAAGGCCCGATTAATGCGGTTTTGTTCGAAGATCTGCCGCCTCCCGAATCCGTTACCAAAGAGAACATCCAAGAGCAAATTGGACTGGTCAAAAATTTCTTCCTCGCGAAATTACACGCTAATGGCGATCAACCGTTGGTGGAAGATAAGGACCTGCCTGTAAAGCAACGGCGGCCTCAACCTCGGCTTGGCGCCACGGGTAAGATTGTCTCACCCCAGAAGCGGCCGCCTAAAGAACAAAATGCTATCAACAAGAAAAAGAAGAAGTTGGAGCAACAGGCCGCGGAAGCGAAAAAGGTCAAGCTCGAAGCCGAGAAAGCCGCGGCATCCAAAAAGAATACGTCTCTCCCGAATGGATCTTCCGCTAGACATACATCTCTAGCCGTCGGCTCGCACCTTACGGAGCACACAGAGAGCATGCAAAATCAGGGGAACAACAACCAGACGGACAAGGATGATACTGGCATACCCCTGAGCCCTGAAAGTATCGAGCGTTAGCCTCTTCTTGATTTCGGTTTGCCACATCCCTGCACGTCATTGTTGCATGCGTCTTCTACTGCTATGGAATGGTGTCCTTGATCATATACATCATAATTTCATTTAGGTTTATACCCATTGGGTTGGAGTTTGCTTGTTCTAGAAGCACGTGAAGGGTTCAGGCTGGTCACAGGGCGTGTCATAATCCAGGCGTTTTGGTTCCCAACCCCGCCCCCTCCTATTACAAATTACCAAGTCTTCTTTGGCATGAAGACCTGCTGATCATGAGGCTTGGCACTCAAAAAAATTCACGCGACATTTGGTAGACGTCGAGATTGACTCGATCTCCTTGGTAACTTGCATATACTGGACGGAAGTGGGATGGACAATGACGAGGAATTGGTGGGAGACTACGATCAGCGGATGCGCCAATGACCAAAACATTCGAAAATCAAAGCGAACGAATCTCATGTACATAACTTTTCACCCACACTGCCTCGCGTTGCCTAGCAGATACACGGATACAATTCAATAGTTTAAAAGCGTACCCTGATCAGTATCCCTTTCAAGTGCTTGTCCCTTACGTGACCAGTCCATCGTAATGGGGCATAAACTTCCCCTCATAATAGACTTACAATAGGCCACAGCAAAACATCCAATGCAAACTCCCTGTTCCATCCTCAGTAACCTGACCTAATTAGCAGCCGCGGCTTACGAAATCGTCACTGGACTCGTACGATGCGCGGATAGTTCTGGGTTCGAAAAATGTGCCAAAGACTGCCAGCGGAATATTGCCTCCACGCCAACGCTATATGGTGTTGCAGATGGCCACTCTAACAGCACGATCCAGCTAGACGGGCGGAAGGGCGAAACGGACAATAGACTTACCAATCACATCAACAGATAGCACAGTCAAGTGCCGAAAACGCCCTACATAGAACCGCTTTTCAGAGCTCGCTGCGCAGTCAAGCACAAACCAATCGGCCCTTATCCAGCCGACGCGTGTGGCCACGATTTATTCATCTCCTACATCCTCGCTAATAGACATAAGAGGGAGGGAGAGATGTAGGTGTTTAAGTATCCAGAACATGGAAAGTAATAAAGGAAACTATCCATATAAATAAATTCCTTAAAGTTAGAGGAGGGCGGGGGTGATAAACTATAGGAGAAATGAAGTATACCAGGGGGCTCGCCGGCGACGATGTTCGACTAAGATTCTCCTGTTGAGTAGCTGAGTAGACCGAAGGTAATTATGGGGGATAACCTTGTTACTGGGTCGGCCAGTGAAAATAAAAAAAGATGCGGCTCTTTAGCTTGATTCTTACATCATTTAATACCGCTTTCAGATCCCCAGAGTAAAAGCCATCACTTGCTAACTAGTGAAGTGAATTACCTGTTCTTATGTAGGTAGTCATAGCGGTTCGGCTGAGGGCAGAGCATTGTTACACTTCTAGCTTGACTATTAGATTGTATATATAAGGAGAATCAATTGATGAAAGGATATTGTCACCGAGTAGTTCGCGCATATAACCAACATAACCAAAAAGGTGGAACGGGTCCGTTTTGCCTTCACAGATATTCTGTTGAATTCAACAGCCTCAAATGAAAATAACACCCAAAAAATTGACGTCCGTATGTTACATGGAAGGCGAAGCCTTTTATTCTTTATTTGGTGTGCGGTAACTCTAGTGCCAGTGAGGGAGGCAAGCAGTCTTGCCAATCGTATTTCGACACTGAGACTAAGATCGAAATATACATTCAGATCTTCAACCTGACGCGTCTCATGTCATTTACTGACATCACCGCCCTAGTGCCGCCATCCTCTCTGATTTTGGCGTTAGCTACATTCAATTAAGGAATCCTCACCTGTGCCCGACTGATACTGACACTTTGCCCGGACGCCAAGGCCACGATACTCGAACTTGGTGTTGTCAATCTAGCCTCCCCCATCCTCCCCTCTCACTTTTCTGGCCCGATCTTGAAAACTTCGGAGTTAGATATACCAAAACGCAATCTGGAGATGTGACGTGGAAACTAAAGATCTTGAAACCCGCTCCCTGCCTCCAACTGCAATCACCAACCATGTGACATGGCATTAACATATCATTAGCATCATATATACTCCAAGGAAATAGCGTTCAAAATTGAAAAGCGGCCCTTTCAGAATTCATACTCTCATCCCCCCTGAATAGGCGAGAAGGCACTCAATCTCTAAATTCCCCTGTAGGACAGCGACGAGATCCCGAGTTCGCAAGAAGCTTATGCCATACATGGTAACTTATAGTCTTGTATTTCAAGCTATATATAACACGCTGAACTAATTACGCCAGACAGCATTCGTGCAAGACAGTGCTATCCATCATCAAAATGAACCCGTTTGCTCCTGATATCCAAAAAGCAGCTAACATGACATAACGTTCACATCTTTCATAGCACGTAGACGAACTCGTCGTTCTCACGATCCGTCATATCTGCGAAGGCGTTCTGGCCCAGACGGCTTCGTCCCGCAACAGCAGCAGCAGCAGTGGTGGTAGTGGTAGTGGTAGTGGTAGTGGCGGCGGTGGTGCCGTCGCCGACTCCGCCCGAGGCCTCCTCGTCGCCGGCCGCGGAGGAGGCGATGTCCTCGTACGTGTCGGCCATGCTGGCGTCCTTGATCTTGGCGGGCTTGCCGTTGCGGACGCGGCGGCGCTCCTGGCGCTTGTTGAGGAGCGCGAGGTTGGCCGCCTGCAGCACGGTCGCGGCCGCCGTGGCGACGAAGAAGGCGAGCACCGTCCGCAGGCCCGGGGATGTAGCTTGGCGCGTCGCGTGAGTTGAAGACGATCGGGCCTACGATGTTGCCGGTTGACGCGGCGGCGTTGTAGACGGCTAGGGGGGGACGGTCAGAGCAGGTAAATGAATAGTGATTCAACTCAGTTCCTTTTTTTTTTTTTTTTTTCTCAACTTACACATGATGGTGGACTTCTTGGTCGTGCCGGCAGTGTTGGCCACAATCCAGGCGACCTTAACGGGGATGGTGCCGAAGAGGAAGGCGAGGAGGTAGTATCCGACAAGGAGCGGGGCGGAGTGTCCGGGAGTCCGCGGGACAGTGTAGAGCACCGCGAGGCCGGCGATGACGGGGAGGACGAAGGCGACGACGACGGGGGGCCTTGAGGCGGAAGCGCTGGGTGAGCCAAGAGGCGAGCAGGATGATGACCCACTGGGCGAAGCCGAAGGGGATGTTGAGCAGCGACGTCGTGTACTTGTCGAAGCCGAGGCCGTTGAGGATCAGCGGGCCGAAGGTGTTGGTCACGGACGCGCCCGCGTTGATAAACAGAGACAACGCTATCCACAGGTACGTCTTGGGCTCGATCAGGATCTCCAGCACTTGCCGCCACTTGAATTCCCGGCTGCCGGCCGTGCCCGTCTGGTTCGCGCGCAGCCGCTCGACAGCCCGCGGCTTGTCCTCCTCCGACAGGAACCGCGCTGACGGTATGTCGTTGTCGAGTTTCCAGTACACGAACGGTGACGTGGCCACGGTCACGAGGCCGACGAAGAGGAAGATGCTTTACGAGCGGGAGTTCGTTAGTTAGACTAGCCTAGTTGGTAGATCCACTGTGCCCCTTTCATTCCCAGAGATAGAGACGGAGACGGAGACAGAGACAGAGAGGGAGTGTGTGTATGTGTGAGAGAGAGAGAGAGAAAAAGAGAGAAAATAGACTCACATCTGCCAAGACTCGAGATAGGGCGAGTTGATATGTCCCAGGCCGTAGGACAGTGCGGAGGCGACGATGGTGGCAATGCCGTTGGTGCCGTACCAGGCGGCGACGCGCAGGGGCTGCTCGGCGCGGCGGTACCACTGGGAGGTGATGACGGAGAAGAGCGGGAGGCAGCCGGCCTCGAAGAGGCCGAGGAAGAAGCGGGCGGCCAGCAGGGAGCGGAAGTTGCGGCAGCCGGCGAGCGAGGCCGAGGCGATGCCCCAGCCGAGGACGAGCGCGGGCATGAGCACGCGGTGCGGCACGCGCACGATGAGCACGCTCGAGAAGGGCTGCCAGGCCAGCTGCGCGATGGGCGCGATGGAGCCCAGCACCGAGTACTGCCCGCCCGTCAAGCCCGTCGACTCGATCAGCCCGAACGTCGCCGCGTTGCCCAGCACCGTCTTGTCCAGGATCTGCAGGAAGTACACCCACACCAGGATCGTCAGGATCACCTTGTCCGTCTGCCGCCTGATGCGCCGGTTCTTTTTTTTTTTTACGGGATGTTAGCATGGCGACGATGACAACACTACTCACATCGGCGAGACAAGGACAGGGGACGAGGACGGGGGACATAGGGACGTACATCTTCTTCGGTCAGAACGACCCTCTCGTCTCCTACGAGCTGCATTATCCTGTCTCCGTGCTGCTTCGTCATGCTAGGTTCGGCCGTGTGACCGCCATCTCCGGCCGTCAGGTGGGCGATGTCTTCCTCCTGGTGGACGCTACTGTCCGTGTCCTTGGCGGTGCCCATCTTCTCGAATTCCTTTCTAATTCTTTTCTTCTTCTTTTTTTCTTCTTTTTCCTTTTCTTCTTTTTTCCTTCTTCTTCCCAGCCTTCTTTTCTCAAGTGTTCGTTGCGAGACCCCGATCCCAAATCGACCGTCTCGTTCCTTCTCGAGACCGGTCGGTGGTTTTTAAGTAAACAATGTTTCTCGCATACATGGGGTGGTTATACTTTATCTGGATGTTCCCCCACGTCTCTCCGATTCCCTCCACCTTTCCCCCCCATTCGTTACCATTTCCCCGGCTTCGTCCCCCCACCGATATCCCGAGACCAAGGATAGACACTTCGAACAGGACCAACGAATGAAATTTACAAAAAAAAAAAAAAAACCGTCCATTTAATGTACATTGGAGATACAATGACGTGTAACTATATGATAGATTGTATTGTTAGTCAGTTTTGGAGCAGGATGCGTATTTACTAGTTGTGAGCAGATGCATCATGGCCACACCGGTATCTCGGGGCATATATAACACGAACAGGTATCACGCCGCATCGCAAAATCAATTATTCTATCGTCCAAGGAATCATCTCCTAAAGTATCTAGAAGTCGGACATTATTCCTGTGAATATGAAGTTAATTATCGCTAAACCAGCAGGCAGTGATGCGTAAGCCCAACTCTCCTCGACACTTGATCACAATAGCAGGCAAAATTAGTAAACAGACTTAGTTAGATAAGTTAGATATGTGCACTATAACCAGCTTAATGTTTAGTTACTTGTCTATACATCAGGTTAGGTCAGCTCGACAGCACCTTGATATTATCTGATCTTGGTATAGCGTAAATGACACCGGGACGGGTTACCAAACGTGCCGGGGGGGGGGGAGGGGGAGGGGGGATTAGACAAGATTAATGGAGCTCCATCCCAGATTCGTGCGATAATTGCGTCATGCAAGAAGCTGTAGCTCAAAGGAGTACCCCGATATCATCCCCGCATCTGCAAGATGCAGCTGAACATAGTTGCCGAGCTCGTGTGAGAGGCTGGACTTCATCCTGGGATATTAGCATATACTAAGTACCTGGCGAGACCACAGGCCATGGCTGGCCTAGACCAACAACGCGTCCAATCGGTATAACTCGAGCAGTGCGACGAGGCATGACTTGTTCAGTAACGTAACGAACGCATCTTTATTTATACAACAACTCCAATTCGCAATGAAAATGCCGCCTCCAACGTGATCGGCGTCCTGCAAGTCTATTTGAAATCAGGGTAGCAACGGCCTTGCAGCAAGATAAATATATATTACATTACCTAGTGTATAACTAGTCGATCTAATAAATGACCCCCACCGCTCCTTTGGCATCGGCGCCATTCCAAACCTGTTATCCCCGCCTTTCTCCGCACCTCGGGACAACCAGTCTCGTGCGGAGAACGGGTATAGAAAACAAGCCTCCGCTTACTACTATGTACAGCGTTAACGCATATTTACAGCTACAACATTGAACATACCACTGCAACATAGTCGTGGGCGATGGTAGATAAACTTGCTAAAGAAGCTACAAATGATACCCTCTTGGGCTTCCTCTTGGGCTTCCATGATGCAAGATTGACTATCACGGGTTTGCTTTTGTTTTGTCTACGGGATGGGAGTGCTCTCAGCGCTGTCTTGTGCCAGCCAGTGCCGAAGAACTAGATTTTGTATTTTGTGAGCGGGAAATCTCTCGGCTGGAACTGCAGTCGAGCTAACTGGAAGCCCCAAGCTAACGGGGATTGGCCCTGTAGATACATAGAGGCTAGCCGTAAACAGACGATGCCGTGACGAAGATTGGATGGCGACCACGTGCTAAACTGGGGCACCTTCGACGGTGCTTGCTCAACGGTTAGCAAGGTGCTACTGGGTTTGCCGTTCCACGGTGCCGGCCCAACACGTGACGAGATCAAGGAACACGAGTCCTGAACCGAACTGCCGACCTCCCCTGTTCCTTATAACTGCACTGCATTTGGTAATCACGTGACACTACACACCATGTTTCGTGTCTCAAGGTCTCTTCATGACAATGTTAAACTATTATGCCATGATTATTGGCTATAGAATTTTAGAACATGTGCGAATACCAGTCCAATTCGATCGGGCGGCTAAAGGAACAAACAACCCGTCTGTTGCCATGATTCGTCCCGCTCCCATCTAGAATAGAAATACTGATTCTTGAGGCCTGCGGGGTGAGGGATGGGCACAGGAGCAACTGACTCGTTGCTGTCACTTGAAGTTTTGACCCGCTGCTGTCCTAATTGGCCGATATATAAGTCACCGACTTACCTTGGGATTTTGTGATTTGAGATCGGGTTTGAAGCCGAATGGTTTCGTGCTCGTCGGCGTCGGTGCTGATCATGACAATTATAGCCGACCATCGTTCAGGGGCCCATGATTTGAGCGGTCATATTATAGACAGGCTGAGTTCAATTAGACACCCGCCGTGTACAGAAATTGAGAATTGTTGGGACGGATAGCGTGGTGATGATGCAATGAATCACTAACATGACTACCTAGTAGTATCTACCGGCCTGTCTGTGTCGACCCATTAAATTCTGATTGCTGGACATAGATGGTAACCATCGTGTCGTCTTCGACGCGCTGTATAGATCGCCTATCGGGGATGACGGCAAATACACACAGTCAACAGACTTGTCTGAAGCCTTTGGTGCTTGATGGGCTCGTTCATGCGAACCTACATCGGTATGCACCATCGCAGAGGAAGCAACAGTAGTGGCAGCTATAGGCTAGTATCGTTATCTTGGCCCCGCACCAGTAGGAGAGAGTAGTGGTTCCTATGTTCGGCAGTCGCAGATTCCTCGCCTGCCGCTGTGGAGGTAGGCAAAGTCATTATAACTAGGATGTATAAGTTTGTTATCAACTGACATGTTCAATTTTCTATTTGATTGTCGACAGCTACCTTTTTTGAGTAAAAACCTTGAGACTTTAAGAACTAGCCCCCTGAGGCAGTGAAGGCACTTGAATTATATACGTTTTGTAAGATAATACATGTAGAGTGAATAGATAGGTAAGTTATTGCTGATAGTTTACGGCTCAATAGGGTGAAAAATTAATTTATAGACTCTTTAAGACCCAAAGGAGACCTTGAAGGTCTACATACAGCCAAATACAGGACTACAACTGTTCTGGGTGTCGGGTAGTTACTAATACTATGATAGTTCCGCCGAAGACTAGCAACAAGACGCTTCTTGGAAATGCACCGGCGTGGGAAGATACCAAGATACTTACCACCTGCCCTAAGTGTAGATGAAAATAGGTAGTAGTGAATAGGGTACTGCTACGCAATAGAGGCATCGCACTTGCCTCAAGTACCTAGGTACCCCTTTGGGCACCTACCTCGGCAGCACCAAAGGCACATTCACTGCCACCACTCCTCCCCCCAGCCAGTGTGCCATATGTAGAGGGTTAACGCACCGGGAAAATAACCAGCAGAGGAGAACCGAGTGGTACAGCGGTAAAGGATTCCATTTCTTTCCAATGTGCCCACCGGCCGGCGGTCCTCCTCTTCAGAGACGGTACCGCTGTAGACGCCGACTAAAGGCAGGTGGACTAATACCGCAAAACAAATACCCTGGGAAACCGAGAGGGCGCGCTGTAGCTAGATTCCGCTGGGATCCGAGAGGTCTAGGCTGGGCGTTTAACGAGAGGCAACTTGTCCTTTTTTTTTTTTTTTTTTTAGGGGGGGAAAATTATTTATCCTTTTCAAAGGTACCTCCTCTGATGTTTATTCGAAACTGAGTTTCGCGATATGTTTAGCACTACGGTTCGAGCCCGGCTAAAAGCCATTTTTTTGCTCTCTTTGGCCTTTCGCCTCTTCTTCTATCTTATCACCTAATAATGCTAGTACTGCTTATCACCTTGCAATAGATTCATATAATGTAACACTTACGTGCCCATCTTCGAGTTCCAGTGGTTACCTTTTCAACATTCTCATAAGAAGCCTTAAGCTTTGGGTTAACCCCTTCCTTGAATTCTTGTCTTTCACCTAGATTGATCGACTCTAACTAATTATTTACTGACTCGATCCCCCCTATGCACCGAGGAGCCGTCCCGACTTCGCCAAGTGAACAATGAAAGCCATGGCGACCGTCCATGTAACAAACCCGGCACCCCAGATAGCCCTATACACAGTCTGCGGGTAGGGCACGCGGCTGGCGGCGAAGTTGGCGAAGTCGCCGTGGGTGTGCTCCATCCACATCTGGCCGGTGATGATGCGGCGGTGGGGGATGAGCTCCCAGCCCGGGGGCAGGTTCAGCGGCGGCGGGGCCTGGAGGGCGTTGTACTCTCTGCGGATCCAGCTGCGGCCGCGCGCCCACCGGTAGTAGCGCTTGGTGAAGCCGGCGGGGACGGAGCAGTCCTTGCTGTCGTCGAGGTCGCGGAGGACGGGGTGGAAGGCGCGCAGGCGCCCTAGCACGGCGTGGTAGGTCTTGGACCACAGCCAGCCGTGGCCGCCGCCCTGCATGAGCACCTCGCCGCCGTGCACCTCCTCGCAGTGGTTGAAGAAGACGAAGCACAGCGCGTGCACCATCTCGTGCACCAGCGTCGTCAGCATCCGCCGCTTCGCCACCCGCGCCCCCGTCGTCGGGTGCCGCAGGTAGAGCACCACCCGGCTCGGCGTGTACTTGGTCGGCTGCAGCGTGTAGCCCGCCACCAGCACGTGGCTGCGCCCGTCCACCCGCAGCTTGGCGTGTGGCTTCTCCCCCTGCGTGAGCGCCCCGTGGAAGAAGTGCTTGTCGATCAGCACCATCATGGTCTCGTAGAAGGCTTGGATCTCCTCTACCGTCATCTTGTCAATGTTGGCCTGCGAGTACTCGTCGATAAATTGGGCTATCCTGACCGTTTGCTCGGGTGTGACGCCATCGTACTCTATGATGTCCTCGACGGATTGGAGCAGGACGTCGGCGTCGTAGGACCCGGGCACGAGCTCGACTCCCGGTGTTATCTGAAGGTGATGGATGTCACAGTCATGCGGGTCATCCATTGTGTTGGAATGCAGTGTTGGTGGTTCGTTGTTGGGATGTAGTTGTCGGTTCGTGGAATTTGGGTACAAATGTGATTGGTGCTGGTTGAAGGGATTTGCTTGGGCTTGATTGTAAATTCTTTGAGACTGTGGTTAGGCGTATTTATAACAGTAGTGCTCTGCTTTTTGATGAGTGGGCTATAGAAACAAAGGTACTGTTTGATCTCAACAGGTTATCTAATATAGTTGATAGAAAGCAAGTTACTTGGATTTGTTCTACCTGTGATTGGTCTTGGATGGAGATCATTAACTACTCTTACTAGGGCTCTTGTTTCTAGTAATGTCAACATGAATCGCCTCTAAGATGTGTGGAGTGGGTCAGGGCTTGGTATATGGTAACATTCTTCGTGCCATAAATTGATGCGACTAGTTGTTGCTCTAAAGCCTTTGACCGTCGCCAATCAACTGGTGTCATTACCCAGAATAAGACTACATAATCATAGTCTCTACCTACGTCAGTCTATTGATGATCAATCATTCAACTCATAACAACCCACTGTAGGCTAGCCAGCGTCTATTCTTTGCCTGCAAGCCAGACACCGCCCTTCAAACCCTCAATAACACTTTCCCTTAGCCAGCCGTCACCTGACCATCCACTCTGGCTTGGGACCCCCTCCGGTTTTGATTCGAGGTTTTGATATTCTTGGACCCTCTCAGCTCTCCATTCGACCCATTCGAACAATCCCTTTAGGCCCAACATGTCCTCTCGACTGGGATTGTTGATACTTGCTTCGAGGACGAGCCGAGAGTCTACCACGGTTCCCGCCGCGTCGCCAACGTTAGGCCCACCAACACTACGATCAAGAACTAGACCGCGTTCGGCGTGTGTTAACTTTTGTAGAGTTGGTATGGCCTCAAATAACCAGTCAAGTGGCTGGGTGGTATTCTCAGCAGAGTTGGTACCCGAGCCGCCATCTTCCCGACCCAGGGCTGTAATTGTCGCAGCAAACGGGCTGTCGATAACAGGACGCCGACGGAGGTAGAGGGCTTGCGTATGATTGAACGATTCGATATACTTCGGGTGGGAGTTGAAAT
Source organism: Rosellinia necatrix (assembly GCA_021209875.1). Classification (NCBI taxonomy): domain Eukaryota; kingdom Fungi; phylum Ascomycota; class Sordariomycetes; order Xylariales; family Xylariaceae; genus Rosellinia; species Rosellinia necatrix. The sequence continues at coordinate 6,955,621 of JAGYVD010000001.1, read as the reverse complement.
CCAAATCGATGTTCCAGAACTCGGGTGACGTCGTTCGTATACGTGATACTTCAGTCAAGGGCGGTAGCAGGCATGGTGTGGTGCGGACCTCATCGTTCACCGAATTCTTCAAGTAAATTGATACCGGTACACTAACTGGTGTATTTGTTGCGACATCCTTGGTTATCAAACACCTTGGATCGGTGGCTAGGACCCAGAAGTGGCGGAATGCCTGAAGATGACTTTTGTTGTCTTGGACACTATCCGGAAAGACTGGATAAAAGGCCACTAGAAGCGAACCGATAGCTAGATTTGATGTATTAAAGGTTTGTGTGCCACAACCAAGCGACAAGACGCCGATCGCCATGTGATTTGCCATGTGTGAGCCATATGTCGTGTCGGAATCGTTGCGTCCATGCAGAGACCTTAGGATGCGAAGGACTTTGAGATCACATGTGCCTGCCATAACAATCGCACAGGACAAGGCTACCACATCGAGGCACATGCGAGCTGCTACCAAGACGCACCTATCGTCAAAGGTTTTGTCGGGCTTGGGATCTCTACATTGTGCATAGAACCGGTACAAGTATGAAAGTAATAAATCTCGAACAGCAAGATTGCTCGAGCCAGCATATCGTAATGCTAATGAAAAGCAGAGTCCAGAAAGGATGGTGAGAAAAGGGAGATGCGTCGAATTGAGTGGTCCGCGAGATGCATGATCGAACGATTGCGCAGTTGGCGTTTGCACTCGGTAATGATAGCGACGAGGGAGATTCTTACGAATCCACTCATGGCTTGATTCGATTTCTGACCATAATATCAGGTGCTTCGCAACAGTGCGTAGCAAGAGGATATCTGGTCGAATGTAATCGAACTGTAGGGTAGCGTCTGGAACATCGATTTTTCGAGCTACTATGTGGTCTTCTGATTTCATATAGATAAGAGCAATCGCTACCACAGCTGCGGCGCTAGATCGATCAAGGATGTGGACCTGTTCAACTTTCTTCGTTGCGGTGGCTAAAGTGAGTAATTTCTCGGTGATGCGCATATCATGGAGTCCCTTCAAGTCCGTGCCCTTACCCAAGTTGATGAATCCAAGAGCAAAGCCAGCCGCCAATCGATAGCACTCAGTACGCAAGGGCTCTTCATCATCGTCCGTTTCGACGTGCTCTATTTCCGACATCATGATTTCACTCATGCGACGATGCTCGCTATTGCAATAGAGCAAGCCGATACCCATGATACCAGTCGTTTGGGTTAGGGGCGATAGATTAAGCTCTGCAGCGCCTCTTGGTAGCATTCGTGTCACATGGACAGACAGTAATCGCGTGATAAGCGAGTCCATCGTGCCGATGTAAGATGCCGCGAGACCCAAGAGTAATCCGATGGAAGTCATAGTATGTTTTGGTGTCAAGTATTTGAAAGCAACCCATTTGGCCACATCTTTGAGATGTCCATTAAGGCCCAATGCTAATAAGAATCCAGCATGTCTGTTGTTGAGATCATTACCTGGCTTGTTGTATAGAATCCACGAGGTGTCTATTCCTTTAGCGTCGGGTGAAATTGACAAACCGGCGGCAACACCGGAATGGAAGAAAGCCCATGCAATCTTCTCCTCCGTGAAGAGCGATTTGTCAACACCAACAGTTACATTTTGGGGCTTGACTATACAGTTTAAAACGAAACCATGCATTTGAAACTTTTGTGTTAGTAGCGGGAAGCGAAGTCCGTAGTTCATGAGCCCTCGCCCAGCTGGTATGGACAGAGTGTTAGTAGCAAGTCTCGTGACCACCTCTTTTTGTTGTTCAAGGTAAAATGGCTCGCTCCATTCTGGAAGTGGGTCTAGACGTATAGAACGGGATTTCGTCGTATTGAGCATCGCCTTAGTCTCGTCTAGGCGGCGGTCGTCTTTAAAGATGGCCCTGATGACCGCTTGCTTATCGCTCTCAGCGGTATCGTCCGCTGGTGCATCGTTAAACTCCATCACATTTTGACAAAGAGAGCTGAAGTCCCAGGAGGCATTGTGGGTTGGAGCCTGAAAGCTGGCATTAGTAAAAGTAAATATACCTATGGGGAAAGTCCTTACGAGTACGTTGGTTGAGTAGTTGTGATGGCTGTTTGTCGTCGACAATATCGAGTCGACATCAGCTCTGCCCACCAGCTCTAGAATTCCCGTAGACCATCCTGGCGGGGGGTTCGGTTGGCACTGGGTGATTGCATCTTGAAGAGGAACGAGTATAGCTTCTGGGAGCGACTCTAGAACAACATTTGTGATCCCACTTTGGTGCATCGCTTCTACAAAACACGCCGGCGATGCTTTGTTCGACTCAAGACTACGGAATAGTTCGGTAAACATCTTTATTCGAGGTAGATGTGATGACAAGAGAGCCGTGCTGGGAATGGGTATTGCTAGCTGTGGTTGATCATCTTGGGAAAGTCCCTTTTCAACCCAATCTAGCGCACTCCAGTAAGTAGGCGAGGGGGGCAAGGTGACGGTGGCAGAAGTTTTTGCGTCGCTGAGCTGATCTAACCAGTCGAATGGCATCTCAAGCTCATACAGCTGTACCCATTGAGACCACCCCATCCACTTCGCGATTTGGAGTAGGACAGAGCGTAGGTCAACCGAGTCTGGTGAATGCAAGCCAGGAATCGTGATATCGAGCTTCTGTTCCTCAAGCAAAAGATGCAGGCTTGTGAATATGTCCTGAGCATGATTGAACCGGGCGTGTTCGTCAACGGACGTGGCAGTAGGCAAATAATCGTGCAGCCCAATACTGCCGTCTACACGATGAGATGACATGTATTCGCAAGCATTCCTTGTTAGTAATACAAGGAAATCCGTCTCGGGAGTATCGAGGCTGGGCATGAATAGTGGCTGTGGAGAATCGTTTTCTTCCATCATCCACTGCCATGAATTCGCCTCGGCCCATGACGGATGTGTCGATGAGCCTGGGGTTTCATTGTTGCACATGGCATTCCAGTCGGTTAGGTCGATCCGTGCCCCACTGCTAGATCTGAGAAAGCTTCGCGATCTCCTACGTGGTAGTTCTTTCGGGGCATCGGCTTTAACTTGTATCCCTAAAGCGAAATATATCACGAAGATTTGGGTGGCGATGGCAGGCCATTCAACGTCAAGGAGACCGGGATTCTGGCCGCGCATCCACGCAATGATATCCCACCAAGTCGCAAGGAGGTGATCTGTGAATGGTGGTGGTAGAATGCAACGAAGGACCCCAAGGATCTTCCGGACCAGGGGTGATGTAGGTTCGAGTTGTATCCTTAATTGGTGGAGCTGCATATTGTCCCCGTTCAGGATATCGACGAGCCCTCGCAGTTTTGAGTGTCGCATACCCGCAATTTCTCCCTTGATGGGTGTGATCGCTCTACTAATGCCGATATCCCTGCTTATTAGACTGTCACGATAAGCAAGTGTACGCATATTTGCGAGCGATAACTTATTGGGGAGAGCTATAGGCGTGAAATGACCCCAGGGCGCTTGCACACTCAGATGTCGTTTTCCATCGCTGGCTTGTGAAAGCATGAGAATCATAGAAATATTGCCATCAACGATCTTGCAAGAGTCAATGACATCATGTGCCTTTTTAAGCTGACCGAATGTGAATACTGGTTTGCTAGGCTCAGCTATTTCAGACGGGGGTGTGTTTTGTTGAAATTGTAGGTGTAATGTTAGGAGCTGGAGGCGTTTCTCCATCGGGTCTTGGAATCCGACTAGAACTTGCCTACGTACTAGGTTATCGAGGATGACTTGAGGCCCTACTACACAAAACACCTTGGACTGTTTAGTAGCGGGCTGCTTCGAGAGAGAATATCGCACATTGCTGTTGTCAATGGGGATGGTATGAATCTTGGTAAATAGCATTTCCTGTGTTAGGCCATCGAATTCGTGATCGTCAAGCCCCATGTTGTGAAATCCCTCGAAGTCCCCTCCCGCTCGTAATTCCTCTAATAGGGTATCAACGGGCGCCTCTAAGAAACTACCAGGTAAATGAGTACCATGGGGATAATTCGTACCTGGACCTGGCCCGGTGAAGACGCCGCTTGCCCGATTCCGCTGGCTACCATACGATGTATCCCTCCTGCCATGGGGGTGATTCGGCATCTGTGGCTGATCGACGAAATTTATTCTATCGTGGGAGGCCGATAGATCGGCCCTGGCGAGCATTGAGCTCACGCGACGCGAAGTCCGACGAGTCACCCCGGACTCCTTGTCGAGACCCAAAGATGACTCCAATTTCTCCAACGCTCTATCGTTTTTCTCGACTCGTTCACTCTTCCTTGATCGTTTCCCGGGGAGCGGGGCACCGAACGTCTCCTTGAAGTTAGGCTGTAAGGGGGTAGTAGCACCACTTGGTAGGCCTGGCTGCATGGAACTGCGGCGATGCCCCGATTTTCTTCGTTTGGGGTTGCGGCCAGGGATGGAGGCATCGCCATTTGGAAGGTAGGAGAGCCGCCAAACTGTATAGGTGGACGCATCCCTATTGGCGGTCACAGCAAGGATTATCTTGTCATCCCGGCCTTGGGTGGGCACATCGGTGGGAATTTCCTCGACGTGGAGAATCTCCTCGGCTCGGTCGAGAAAATGAGGCGACCTGTCAGATCGCCTCCGGTTCTTGCTCTTAGTAGAACGATCCGGTTGGGTGACGACCAAACCCAGGTCCTGCAGGGGATCCGTCAGAGTGACAAGACGGGGCCAGTGAGAATCATTCTTATCGCCAGGTATCTCCCAGAGGTTATCTGTCTGGGAACTAAGCCTCAGGGGTAGAGCCTTCGGCTTGCCCAGACCCTCGATGCTGAAGGTGGACTGCTGCGAGGCGCGCATGGACATAGGGGAGAGCTGGTTGGTGAGGAACGAGTTTGGGGGCACCCGGGGGAATTTCAGGCTGGCGGCGGCAAAGGCGTCCGCCCGATACTTGCGCTGGATGACCACACCCTGGGGAGCAGCACATGCACACTCAACCTCGAAGGGCATGTGGACAACATGGCTTGCCCCTTGAAGGAAGTAGATGTGAGCTTGTGTCTTGAGAAAGACAACCAAGGCCCTCGCCAGCGTCTGGCCGCCTCGGCGGGGCTTCGAGGCAGCACCAGAAGAGGCATTGTGGTCGGATACGGGGAAGTAGGTCAGCAAGGCTTGCGTTATGGGCTCCTTCTCGAGCTTGAAGCCGAAACACTTGCGGAAAACGCACCCCCTCGACCAGATGACGGCATCTTTTGTGATCAGCAGCTCGTCCTCGGCACTGTCGCGGGCGGTGCGGTCAATGGTGATTTCCCATTCATACGACGACGGCGAGGGGTTCTCTGGTAAGAGCTGTTCCTGGATGGCATATTCAAGAGCAGTGGGCTGGTGCAGTCCGAGGGATGTCACCGATGCCATCTTGGCTCGGCCGGAGCCATTTGCTGTTATTGTTGTCTTGTTGCTTCTCGGGCGTGTCCGGACAGGGACCTGGTTGCGAGAGTCGGCACGGGTTTAATTACCTAGGTATGGTGTGTTTGATGGTTACGTGATTACCAGGAGCAGAAGCTTGAATGATGATGTTGTCGGCGACTTCACGAGATCGATAAGCTAAATAGCTGGGCGACAAGGAAGCAAGGGCTAACAGTTCATAGTGTACCTCCGTTGGTTTTGGTGTTGTTTGGTGGTTTAAGTAGGTACCTAAGGCAGTTACTTACCTGGTAGTTACCTATTGAGCGGCAGCGATGAACACCAATAATGAGCGCCCAATAATGAACACCCAATGAAGAACGCCAGCAATAATGCTGAAAAGCGTGTTGAAAGACCCACTATCATGAGGTACCTGCGATTCTCACCCAGGCAACACCTAGGAAAGTTACCTAAGCAACTGCCTCAACATCATACCCAGGTACCGTGCACACTGGGACAAGTTCACTGTACACAGTGTGGACCGAGGTCTGTAAATGGCATAGCGGCCTCCCTGATGCGTGTATGTATGTAGGTACCGTACCTCGGATCATGCCAGGGGACCACCAGACGGAGAAGAGGTGCTGGCACCGTTGCTCTGACGTAGGTCAGTAAGGTAGCTCTTCCTCCGAGCCACTCAACCAGACCTTCGAGGGTCTACACTAACAACACCCAAGCCCCAAGGCCGCTCACCGTCCATCCTTGCACACCCCAACCGCCCCCAAGCAACACAGCGCGCCTTTGTCGGTAAATCGTTGCATTATGCTGCTAGCCCGCACAATCGACCACTCGTCATGACAGAGGCAAAGCCCAATGCGGCCAGCAGCGAGCAGGTAGACTCGGCCGACGTGGCCTTGCAGTCTGAGCACGCCGACCATGGCACACCGCTTGAAGCTGCCGCTGCTGCGGCCGCTGGTGCTGCAACCGACATGAGTGAGAAGCCCAGGGAACCAGGCGATGGGGCCGAAGACCGAGACGGAGCAGACAATGAGGGGGCGGATGGAGAAGCGGGTGAGGATACGGATGCAGGCACAGACGAGAGCGAGGAGGATGAAGAAGGCGACGAAGAAGAAGAAGAGGAGGAGGAGGAAGACGAGGAGCCAAGGCTCAAATATGCCCGACTGACACAGCATCTCGCGGCCGTCTATAGGAATGGCGACTCGACCAGTGCCTTTCTAGTTGCCGGCGACAAGATGATCGTGGGCACACACAAAGGAAATATTGTAATAAACCCTTACATCCTACTCGGCGTCTTCGCTATGCGCCTGGGCTGTGTCCCGAGATACTAACGTCCACCCAGCATGTTGTCCAGCTTCCCACCTTCCAGTCCCTGATCGCCTACCATGCCCACGATGCCTCCGTCACGAGCATATCCATCTCGCCGTATCCTCCTCCCGCACTACCGCCCACCTTGAAACCCGAGGCCGTAGCTAGGGCCATGACGCAAGCAGCAAGTCGTCCCTCCTCGCGACAATCCTCACGACAATCATTCCGACACGGTGAATCACCCCCAGGCCGGCAGCCGCGCAGAGACAGGGAGCTTCCACGCGTTCCTAATCTCCCATCTAATAACATCTTCATTGCAACTTCATCCATGGATGGTCTTGTCCGTGTGCAGTCCCTAGTTGACTTGAAAGACTGCCAACTAAGGAATTTCGCCCGTCCGGTCCAGGCTGTCGCTGTGTCGCCGGAATACAGGAGTGATCGGACTTACCTCTCTGGTGGCCGCGCTGGAAACCTCGTCCTGACTGTTGGCGCCCCGCAAGGGCGGAGTACTTCAACAACTGTCGGCACCGCTGCCGCCGCTGCTTCGGGGTGGCTGGGTAGCATGGGCTTGGGCACCAATACGGGCAAAGATGTCATCCTCCATTCTGGGGAGGGGGCCATCAGTGCTATCAAGTGGTCCCTGTCCGGTAGATACGTGGTCTGGCTGAATGAACACGGCATGAAAATTATGCGTACTAGAATGCACCTCGATAGCGCTGATGGCGAGGATGCCTGGAAGCGTATTGGTCATGTGGACCGCCCTCAGACAGAGGAGTGGGAGGAAATGGCCGGGTTCTGGGAAGGGCGGGCTGAGTGGATCGATGACCAGGCCATTGGCAATAGCGATGATGAAATCAGAGGGGGAGCCGGTACGCCAGCCACGTTATCGCCCGCTGCGACGAGACTCGCTCTTCAAGCGAAAAATCACGACAGGAGCATTGAACGACTCATAGTTGGGTGGGGTGGCACCATTTGGATCATCCATGTCCATCCGGGAACGGGAAGCGCAAGCGCGGTCAAGAACGACACACAGAAATCGGTTGGGCGAGCAGAGATTGCGAAGATGTAAGTCTTTTGCCTCTACAAACTACTATTTCATGTTTTGCTGACATTCTAGACTACGCATGGATTGTATTATTTCTGGCATTTCGTTATATACCCAAAGTCTGCTTTTGGTACTTGCTTATTGTGGTCCTGAAGAAGGGGAAGAAGGGACGGAACACGACAACAAAAGAAAGCAAAAAGAGGGCCTCACACTTGGCCATGACAAAACGGCTGGTAACGAGGGCCCCTCCGGTGGAGTCAAGCATCGTCGCAATGCACTTCGGCCAGAACTGAGACTCATCGATCTCGTTTCGGAGGCTGAAGTGGATAAGGATAGCCTACCAGTAAACAATTTCCAGGGGCTTTCCTCAAATGACTACCATCTAGGCGTATTGCCTGCTAGCAGAGCTGCTTCGGTAACCGCTTCGCGGGGTGCTCTAGAGGCGTTAGCGGGATTTGGCAATGAGATGTGGAATGTTGCAATTAATCCCATTTCGCTTTTCAGCTCTGGCGCAAGCATAAGAAGCAAAAATAGCAATGATGCTGCTTCAAGAAGTCAAGCAGGTGGCGCAATAGGCAATTTTACACGAGCCGGTCTGATTTCCACTGCCCAAACAGCACATCCGAATTTAGTAAAGCCCGGAGCAAAGCTTTTCATTCACAGCCCGTATGATTGCATATTAGCTACTAAAAGAGATTTGAGCGACCATCTTGCGTGGCTACTGGAACGCGAAAAATATCCGGATGCGTGGGAACTTCTTAACGAACATCCCGAAGTTATGACGGTTCCCGAAAAAAGCGATGTTGGGTTTCCACCGACCCCAGATCGAAATACTGCGGTCATGGACGAACTGAGCGAAGATGCCTCTTCATTTGTTGTTTCACGGAAGGTGATTGACACGCCTGTCGAAAGAGAGAAGCAGCGGATAGGCGAGCTCTGGGTCCAAGAGCTCTTGGATGTTGGAGAGTGGGATAAAGCTGCCAAAATCGTTGCCATGGTAGTGAAAACTCCAGATCGGTGGGAAAAATGGGTGTACACATTTGCGGGCGCTAAGAGGTTCGACGAAATAGTCAGCTATATCCCATCGGAGCCCATGAATCCACCTATTCCTGGTACTATATATGAAATCATCCTTGGCCATTATCTGCGGACAGATAAACCCCGTTTCAAGGAACTACTTGAGCGATGGGGTTTAGAGCTTTTTAGCATTGAGGAAATCGCCACGGCGCTCGAAAATCAACTCAAGTTCCGCGACGTCCGCGAAGATAGTATCGAGGACGGCGAAAAAGGGCGCGACTGGCGCATCGTCACAGAAAGTCTAGCTCGCCTGCACGAAGCTAATGGGAAATACCGGGATGCTTTGAAATGCTACATTAAACTGCAAGACGCAGATTCGGCGATGAGACTAGTACGGGATAATCACCTTGCCGACGCTGTAACAGACGACGTGGCGAGCTTCATTGCGCTTAGAGTGCCAGAGGCGCGCGTGAGTCATATGAGCAGCGAAGAACTCGATGAGGCTACGACAGAAGCTATAACGTTGCTCGTGGACGAAACTCAAAGGGGACTTATTCAACCTGCCGCCGTGGTTTTGCAGTTGGAGAAGAAAAACTTGAACCACTACCTATATTTTTATTTTCGTGGGCTTTGGCGTGAATACCGAGAAAATTCGGTCGACGAAATGGTGTCACTCGTTGACGAATTCGCCGACCTGGCCGTCCGTGTATTCGTTCATCTTGATCGTGACCTCCTGATGGACTTCTTGAGAATGTCAACTTCGTACGCCTTTGAGCAGGCAGTACAGGAGTGTGAGCATGCCAACTATGTTCCAGAGCTTGTCTATCTATATTCCAAAACAGGACAGATGAAACGAGCACTATATCTCATCATTGATCGCCTTGGAGACGTGTCTCAGGCTATCGCGTTCGCGAGGGAGCAAGACGACCCTGATCTATGGGAGGATCTCTTAAAGTACAGCATGGATAAGCCGCGCTTCATCCGAGGTTTATTAGAAGAAGTTGGAACATCGATTAACCCCATCACCCTCGTCCGACGTATTCCAGAGGGCCTCGAAATTCCCGGCCTTCGAGAGGGACTGAAACATATAATGAAGGAACATGAGATTCAATTCAGCATATCATCGGGAGTCGCCCGAGTTCTCAGGTCAGAGGTTGCGGCCGCGCAAAGTCAACTCCGTAACGGCCAAAGGAGGGGGATTAAATTCGATGTTATGGTTCACTCCGCTACCCACGTAGACATTGAGGCGAAAGATGCTCCTAAGGCTTCGGCTGTGGAGCTCCTATCCCCAACTGAAACACCTCGAACTAACGGTTCGGGTACCCCGATAACGGCTTTTGCAGTGAAGCCATCCGTACCCCCCGAGGCTACAACTAATCTGCACACCGACTGTGACCGCCAGGAGGTTCAACCTGGCCACTGCGCTACTTGTCATGATCCATTTTCTGAATGGGAAATGGAAACTTTAGTAGGGTTTGCATGTGGCCACGTATTTCACATCACGCACCTGCTCGAGACCCTTCACCCAGGGCAGGATGTCGATCCAGCTCTGACTGGTAACGCCGAGGAAGGGCGGTCACGAAGGGGGAGGTTTGTTGGAAGCAAGGTTACTCACGCTCGCCTCCTGCGCGATCGAGTTGAGAGCGGCTGTCCGGTTTGTACGTCGAAGAGGGTTGTTGCACAGGGGAACCAGGTATGAGCAAGCATTCGAAATGGCATTTATTGGTGTTACGGGGGCAACGCACTATATCACGGAAATTGCGATTTAGTCATCAATACAAAGTAGCATCCGAGGCCAGATTATAGGGTATCATGATGCCGAATGCCAGAGGATTAATGCTAGTTACTTTGAATCCAAAGCCAAGGAGCCGTAGAGCTGACCGTGCGTGATTCATTTAACCCATATGAACGTACGAGCAGCTGAGCTATAAGCAAGTGCTTCAGTACTAAAAATGTACCGGCAATAGTATGCATGTGTCTGCAACTTCGAACTGAGGCATGGTATCGACTCTAGTTAGGTATAGTCGCCATTTTCGCGGGAGAAAGCTACTGACGTCAACCAAGTGACTCACTAGGCACTCTAAGTCTAGCTATTCACCCTTCCTAGGTAAACAGGCACAGCATTGATCAAGTTGTTGACGTCAGCGCCAAGTATCACAACACAACAATCAGAGCTTCGAACCCCTATTCCCCCCCTTTACCAAGGAGTTAGCGAGTCCCCTTAACTTTTCTTTCTGAACTTTGCCACTCCCCGTTAACGGCAGAGCTTTTACGCTCTCCCCCTCACCCACCCAGAAGATATGCACCGGAGCCTTGTGGTATGCCAACCGCTCTCTCACCCACGCTCGTGCCTTCTCGGGCTCTATCTTCTCCGCGCCCCTCCGGACCTCCAAGAACGCGCCTACGGTCTCTCCATACTTGGAGTCCTTGACGCCGACAACCGCCGCGCTCGCAATCGCGGGGTGCTGCATGAGTCGTTCCTCTATCTCTGCTGGGTAGATGTTTTCTCCCCCTATTCACCCGGGGCATAATTAATCAAGACCATTCTAGGGGGGATTCGAAGGGGCTCGTTAAGGGTTTCTGCTGGAAGCACATACCTCTAATAATTATGTCTTTAATACGTCCCGTGACGGTACAATATCCGTCTTTATCCAGGAACCCCTCGTCCCCGGAGTGCATCCACAGCACGCCGGCGTCGTCGCGCTTCATCACCGCGGCCGTCTGCTTCGGATCCCGCCAATACCCCTTCTGCAGAAGATATCCGGCGAAGCAGACCTCCCCCCGCCGGCCCACGGGGACTATCCTCCCCTGCGCATCGACGATCTTGGCCGACGTATGCGGCAGGACCTGGCCGACAGTCCCCAGCTGCCTGTCGATGGGGTCGAACCGGCTCGTCATGAACGCGGTGGGCGACGTCTCCGTCATGCCTAACTCATAGTCAACAACCAAATCCACCAACCCCTCCCCTTGAACTCTTCATGCAATGCGGAGCGGAGGGGGAGGGGGGGGGCGCCACTGACCGAACGCGATGGTCAAGTTCTTCACCTTCAGCCTCGTCTGTATGGCCTCCATCAGCGGGCGGGGCACGGGCGAGCCGCCCGAGATGCCCGTCTGGACGCCGGCGAGGTCCTGCCCGGGCGCCACGTGCTGCAGGTACGCCACCCACATGGCGGGCACGCCGTGCAGCGCCGTGCAGCGCTCGTCGCGCACGCAGCGGATGGCCGCGCCCGCGTCGAAGAGCGGGCTCGGGAACGCCACGGCCGCGCCGCGCGTCAGCGCCGCGAGGAGGCCCAGCACCAGCCCGAACGCGTGGTAGAGCGGCGGCGGGCAGCACAGCACGTCGGCCGTCCCCAGGCCCATCTGCCGCCCGTTGATGCGCCCGTTGTTGATGATGTTGCTGGGAATGGTGGTCAGATGTCGTCTTTGGTCGAGACACACACACACACACACACACTCTCTCTCTCTCTCTCTTCTTTTGCTCACGAACCGGTGGTGGTCTTCTTTCTGTGTGTGCGGTCGGTGGGCAGTAGTGATAGTGGTAGTGGTGGTGGTGGTGGTCAATGGTTTTACTTACTGGTGTGTTAGCTGGACCGCCTTCGGGTTCCCCGTCGTCCCGCTTGTGAATTGTAGGTTGCAGATGTCGTGCTGATCGACCGCGCGCTCTACGTCCTCTAACGTCTTATCGCTGATCTTGCAAGAGAGTTTTCGGAGCTGTGGATACAGAATGCATCGCGGTTTCGTCCCGTGCTCTTCTCCGTCGAGGAGAACAACTGCTTCTAGCGCGGGCAGATCTGGGGCATCGCAGACTAAGTCGATGTATTGGCCTTCTCCTCTACATATGCTGGGCGAGAGGAATAGAACCTTGCATTCTGTATCGGGGTTAACACGTATTAACCAGAATCTGGGGCTGGGTTCTCCAATACCGATATGCTTGAGTGCTCTATGTAGTTCATATGGGGTATAAGTGATGTTGAGTGTGGCGAGTATTGCACCAATCCGACCAGCAGCGAAAACAAGAGCACAGTACTCAAGTGTATTTCCTGCAAAAATGGCCACGCGATCTCCTTTGGTAACACCCATTGCCAGCAAGGCTCTAGCGAGTGCCCTGCTATGTTCCTCCAACTCTGCATAACTCCATCGTTTTGAGCCTCCGGAGGATGGAGCTATCACCGCAGGGCGAGTTCCGAGGGCCTTCGATTGGTTCCTGATGAGAGACCCCAAGTCAAGATTCAGAAGCGGTATGTCGCGGCGCCCGTGAACTATGGACAAATCGCCCTGACCCTGATTAGCCAGAGCGTTGGGCGCTTGGCTCGATGTTTTAGAAGCCATTGGTTATATAACAGTCAGACTTCTTAGGCCGACTATGGAACAGGCAAGTAACAGTAGAATAAAATGGCAAATTAGTGAGGACGTAAGATTGTAAATGTAAGAAGGGACTTCATATGGAATCCTGGTAGACGCCGGGGTACTACCCCACCTAGGTGAGCATCAAATGGACGGCTATCCGACACCGCTGGTTTAACGCACGGTAGCTGGACGGCAGTAGAAATAAAGATGGCGGAGGATATTCTAACAGGTGTTTATACTAGATAAAAACGCTGCGGTTCCGGGGACGCTACAGCCCAAATGCAATGGTCCTGCATCACCTTAGCACAATTAATACCTAGCAAGTGGAAACTGGAGGCTTTTATGTATAAGTATGATAAAGCGAACCTCCTATAGACGTATACTTGGAGACATAATAGTTGCCTCGAGGGAGTTTTGGGGCTTTTACAATTTCATTAACTTCATCAGATATCATAGCAAACTATATTGAAGCTAGGGCTATTCGTTGCAAACTTGCGTAACCTCTATGACCATACAAGATGGTTAGACGTCCGAAAGATCTATCTCCTCCTGCCGCCGCCTGATACATAGCTGTGCTTCCGGGTCAGCATTGACATGAAACCCCGAGACCGCCGGCTTCGGGACATATCCATCTACCATAGAGATGTCATATTTCAGTAACAAATGACACAGCAAGACTTTGAGTTCATTGGCGGCAAAGAAGCGCCCCGGGCACGCGTGTAGCCCATGGCCGAACCCGAGATGGGATGGACTGGTGCTCACAAGTTGGGCAACATGTTCTTGCCCCTCGGTACGACGCATGTGAAGGAAGCGGAACCCGTCCCATTTATCAGGGTCAGGGTACACTTGGGGATCCCAGTGACGCCTTGCGGAAACAGCCACCATGGCGTTCTTCTTGATCACAGTGCCGTCTGAGAGCTCAACGTCACTTGTAGCGACACGGCGCATTGCGGCTATTGATTAAGGATCGCGTGTTAGAAGCCTTAGAAACTAAGTCAGAACCATATAAGCTATGGCTTACCTGATAGAACCGGCTTCAGGCGCTGGGACTCCTTAAGCACACTATCCATCAACTTAAGGTTGTATAGTGAGGTTTTTCTCCACCCATGTTCAGAGACAACTCTGATGATCTCCTCGCGCATAGGCCCGATTATATCAGGGTTCCCGGCGATATCGAGAAGTACCTGAACCGCAAGGCTTAAGAGTGTAAGCAGAGACCAGTATAGGGTCTTGGGCAATAGGAAGCGAAAACGTACTCAGCTGAAGTATGAATGGCACTGAAACTCATCATAAGCTGCGAGATAGCGGGGTCATAGGGCTTCCCCTTCGCCGCTTGCTCGAACCATTCAAAGCCGTCATTGAACTTGATCTCCTTGCCGGGTCCCTGCAGCATCTTCATGATCCGGCGCTGCTGGAGCACCGGATGAATGATCTCTCGGGCGGACCGGACGAGAGATCTAGCTTGGCGGCACTGCGGGAGGAACCAGTGGAGGACAGGTCGAATGAAATACGGAAATATGCGTAGGTATTGCGCCGCCTGGAAAGCGACCTCGGTATATCTAACAGTGACGTGCAACCAGCGCTCATCGCGGCACAGCTCCTCCCCAAGCATTACCCTTGACGACAGCCGAGCCACTACGTGTAGCATCTCCTCTTTAAGGGCGATGTTGTGCCAAGCTTCACGACAATGTTAGTCTGTATACTTCAGCGATGCCGAATCTAGGTAGACTAACAATCATTATCACCCAAAACATCCTTTAGTGTTAAACCGGTTTCGTCTGAAAGGGGTTTCGTGATTTGGTCTATCCGCGTTAGTCTGTACCAAGGAGACGAAATAGGGGAAGTTATACTTAGAATAACTGTCAATTGCTGCTGCGAAACGAATTTGACGAGTCGCGAGTCTCTACCTCCTTCTATGAATGCTTCGAATCCTGGGAGGTGGGCGTGGAAATTCTGCGTCGAGTAAGATGAGAATTCCTTTAAAGGGAAAAAAAGAAGAAAACAGAACACTCTGGACGATCCAACAAACAGCTTACTCTATACATGTATCTCGCAAAGCTCAATCGTTCATCGTTTCGGATCTCGTTAGCATACTCCGGAGGAAGAACGGTGACTTCTCCAATGTCCGCATTGATACGGAAGGGCTTATCGCCACTCAGCACGAATCCCTTTTCCAAGATGTAGGGAGCCTGTGCAATGAACTCTTCCTTAATCCTTGACTTCGACAATTCAAACCATTTCTTCGGGTTGACCAAGGGCAATTTAGACGCCCCTCGAGAGCCGATGCTGAAGTAGATCACGCAAAGAACGAATAGTGACGAAATTACGCCCAGTTCGTATTGCATCTGGCGGTTGAAGAAGATGGGATGCAACTGCACCCAGAAGGTTTGATCTAGGAGTTCCATTGCTGTGCCTCGTTGTCGAAAATAATAAAGATTGGTAGATTGAAGAAACGAACGTGCGTAGTAGGAGGATCGTGAACCTAGATTCGATGGTCCTAAGCGACCTGCCCTCGCACCCTTGATCAACCCCGCGGAAAGGACCTGTTGATGGAGAGTCGCCTCCTCTGTGCCCTATACCGGAACTCCCATTCCCACTCTAACCCCGCCATCATCATCCGGCCGGCGCGTGTTGCGTAGTAGACCCACCGTGTTTCAATATGGCCGGTAGATTAACATGTGCAGGGCATCGTATCGTCCAGGCCCCCCGCACCGATCAACACCATCCGTCTGTTGTCGACATCTCTCTGTAGTGCACGAGCAGATTGCCGCATGGATCAGGGGTACCCAGATCCGGAGGATGCAACTCGTCCTAAGGAGTTTCGCAGCTCGTCGGATTGTGACACAACTGCATAAGCCGCAGATCAGATTGCAGCCTCCCAGTCGTCATCTGACTGCAGGAATTTATAATCATGCTGCAGCGGTTCACCTCTACCTAAGAATGAAGCAATTTGTAATTTTTGACGGTGGTGGGCCGTGATAAGCCAAAATGGCATCGTACATCTATCGTCCTTGGGGGGGATATTACTGGGGGGTGGTCGTCAAGTCGCATACAACCTTCGAAGTGCTGGAACATTGATGATCCATATGCCTCTGCCCGTAATGGACGCCACTATCGCGAGAACCTGGAGGAGGGTTGGAACCCAGCAACACGAGCAAGAGTATGGCTTCATGGAGAAAGTCTATTGCAGGGTCTCGGTGCCCGCAGGACAGGCCGGCCGCTTCCTCCTTGGTACACATGTCCAATTTCACACGACTCGACAAGGTGGTGTTGATGAGCTTGCAGCGGCATTTCGAAGAGCCTGGATCCAGATACGCCATGAGTGCCCAGACATCGCTTGTCTCCCCGCGAAACGCGGCAAGACCTACACTTCCCTAGACACACCGGGGGAGCTCGAGGCGTGGGTGAGCCGGACCTTCGTCGTCATCCACGACCGGAGCGCGCTAGACCTGTGGCAAGGTTTGACCAAGACCAATCAGGTCACTCTCTATTATCTTACTAAGACCAATCACCTCTTCCTGCAAACGGAGCACTATCATCTCGATGGGCGCGGAATGCTACGTTTTTGGAATCTCTTCTTTACGGCCCTCATTATCCCCGCTGAACCCAGGCTCGACGGCTCTGAGGTCGGCCGCCTCCAGCCCAGGCCCTTGGACATCGTCGATCTGCATGGCATCTCCGATGAGTCTGCCGGCAGGCTAGCGGACGAAATCATGCAGCCCCTGGCAGCATGCCCAGCTGCCCGAATCAAGATGCCGAACGCGTCGTCCCTGACCCCTGCGGGAGGAGGAAGAAGGGGAGGACGACCCCCGGCGGGCAACTCGTACGAGGAGACCAAGCTGGGGGCGGGGCTCAGCGAGGCGATCGTCGCGTCGTGCAAAGGGCGCAAGCTCTCCATCACGGGCGTCTGGCACGCAGCCCTCGTCTTTGCGACCAGGGATGAGCAGCTCGCGGCCAATGAGGGCGTGGGATCTACCTACGTCGGCCTGGCCAACTTCGACCTGCGCACCCATTACCCTGATGGCGGAGAGAAGGCTAAGGTGAAGGCGGCGGCGGCGGCGGCGTATCCCTTCGGCGACCACCATTGCGTGCTACCCATGGCGCTGGCCATCGAGGGCAAGGACATATCAGATGCCGCATCCGAACTGACCAACTTCTACTGGCACCGCCTCGCCGACTCCAAGCCAGACATCTGGGCTGCACTGCCGGTGATTGCCGAGAAGCTGACGCCAGCTCTGACGGCGGAGAGGCCTACGGACTCGACACCATCGGCGGCAAGCCTCGGGCTGGTCGATTCCTATATCAACCACTCGTACGGCGGCGAGTGGACGATCAACGACTTCTGGGCCGGCAATACGGTTGCAGGGCCATCTATCAAGTGCTTCATATACACCTGGAAAGGCCGGATTATACTGAACAGCTGCTACAACTCGGGCTGCTATAGCAGAGAAACCCTAACCCGCTTCCATGCGCGCATCGTTCAATGGATGTTGCGTGCCTTGGGTCTGATGTGGGAAGAATATGTATAGGGGGGGTTTGCAGGGATGAGGTAATTTAGAGTATACAGTGCCAAATAGACAGTCCCCTGGTCTGGTTTATTCATCCATCGACACGTGATGCATGGCTCAAGACGTAATAGTCCCCTAATTTCCCCCCAAATATCCTAAAACCAGTGTGTCCACTCCCTCCCCCCATTTACATAATCGCGGCTCTTATGCTAGTATTAAGTAATCATCCCAAATTTACGCCCTTGATCTTTTCCTACGACCAGTGTACCTATAAAGGCAGTCGACACTGGTTCTATATGTGACTATTACGGTATACCGATGTTGGGATCCTGGTAAAAAAGCCTGGCAGATACATATGCGCTTACTTACATGATACTCCTTCTATCAACAAGGATTACATATGTGGACCCTTCAGACCCTTCTAAGGATTCTCGTGGGAAAATATCGGTGCCGAACTGCGAACTGGCATGTAGTGAAGAGGGTTACATATCCGAACAGTCTGATCTGAACATGGTCGGGGTCTTATGAAACCTTGGAGCTACCCAAGAAAGTTCAGAGCCCCTCACGGATTTTTTCTGCGTGGAGGCACTCTAGCATGCCATCGTAATATTTGTTAGGGAGCTAGTGTATGCGGGCAGGGCCGTTTACCCAGCCTTACCTGCTCCCATAGGGCTCGGTACGACTAGATCCGACACTCAAGATGGTGGTGCCCAGTCTCGCATCCTCGGCTTGGTTCCTGCAGGTACGGCAAGGTGTAGTTAGTGAGGTCTGTCCCCGGCAATTGGTATCTTAGCGTTGCGAGGTGGCTGTTGGAGGGGTGTATCTATTTCCTGTTTAGTACCGTGCCACAGGGTTTAAGTCGCCAAGATGGCTAGTTTAGTCCGATGCAGCCCGCGCATGGCTGTATGGTTATCCCCTGTGGCATGTTGGGCTGTCGAGCTTTTTCTGTTTTTTCTGTGCGGCGCAACACACCCGGGTCGGTTGCAATGCGGTTGGGTAGTATTTATCGCAGACACGTAAGCAAAAGAGACGAGGTACAAGAGATAAAGAATCTACGTAATCATGCGATATGGGCCGTGTAGGATGTTACGGCAGCAGGAACACCCCTCAATCACCCCCTCCGACATTCCAGAATGATCGATCGAATGACATGCGGCCAAATGACGTGTGGCGGATGGTATGGTCGCATAGCATCTATATAGACTTTTGTGAAATTATGTAAGGATGTGAATACCTGGATGTTGAGAGGTACTATCTTGTAGATAAATCACTAAGGCAGCTTTTCTAATTCCCAAATCGAACACCAAACCGTGCGAAAGCTTGGGGTGAATTCATTCATTCATAGAACTTAAAACATAGACGAAACTATTGTACTTAGATTCGGGATAATCAAATTTCCTTTTCCCACCGAACTTTTGTGTTAATACCTACAAGCTAGCAAACTCGCATTTCTAATCATCCACCACTATGCAAGAGTGGACTGTTGTTAATCAACCTAAAAAGGTCTTGATGAATTGCTTCCCTTCGATCAGGGTGTCGCAAATGAAGTCTGGGTCGTAGGTTTTGAGGACTTCGGCGGTGTAGTTGCCCGTAGCGACAGCAAGAACCTTACAACCAACCTTCTTTGCACATTCGATATCGAGCGGGGTATCACCAACCAGGAGTACGTCCTGGGCATTAAGCGAAGAACTATACTTGGATTCGATATTTCTGATCGAGTCGTGGAATAAGGCCACACGGGATGGACATGAACCGCCGAACGCCGAAATGTCGAGATCAAACAAGGCGGTAGGCAAGCCCGCTTCTTCGATTTTTAGCAGGGCGTTAGGTCTTGAATTTCCCGTCAATAGGCCCAGATACCCCTCCAGGCCAGAACCAGACGTTTGGAGGCTGTCAAGCCAGCTCAGGGTATTGTGCATATCAGAGCATGGCTCCGATCTAAAACCCCTGGCCGCAGAATCCTTCAAGTACGAAGGATGCTTACGCAGGAATTCCTGTGTTAGCTGACCGATCTTGTCCTCGTCTATGCCGTGATATTGCAGCATATCTTTAACGAGCGATAGGTCTGTTTGGCCATGCAAGTTGACCTTGGTATTGTCTGGGGAAATATCCTTGTCTGCCACGTCGCTAATACAACGATAAAATGCGTCGACGCTGAGCTCCTCAGAGCGGCAAACGGTACCGTCTACATCAAAAAGTACGAATTTCTTCGGCCTATAATTACCGGGCCGCCCAACACCGGCGACATGGGGGACGGCGAGGATGCGGAGGAGCTCCCTCGAGCCTGTAAACGATGTGCGGCCGTGTAGGAATCGATAATTATCCACGACGTAGCTTTGCCCCTCGCTGAGGCGAGTTGCGTAAGCATTCTGGTATATGAGGGTTCGCAATCGAGGAAAATTTTCAATCAGCGAGGCCGAGAGTTGGATTCCGTCGTCGAAACGTATACGCAAGATACCAGTTGCCTCGTCGAAGATAGGGCGAGGCTTGAAAGACCCATCATCGGCCTTGAAGCTGGAGTACTGGGACGAAGTAATAAGTCGATATAGGAAGGGCTCATGCATGCGAATATGCTTCACGAGCTGTAGCCCATCTACGAGCAACGAGTGGCCCCCCTCGGCGGATGCGGTCTTGACGGCGGTAGCTAGAATTCTTGGCGGTTGATCCCAGCCACTCCTATCCGTATGGAAGAAGAGTTCTGTACGGAGCATTAGAAGATGCTAAGAAATGCCTTGGCAAGCTTTCAAGGAACTAAACGCGGGGTATGACTTACCTTCGGAGCTATACCCCTTACCCGCCAAGCCTGGTACGCACCGAATATTGCTTACGCCCGTACCGTTCGTTGTCTCATTTCGAGGTCGAACGGCTACTCCCAGGCTTTTGGTAAACGCAATTAGACGATCTTCGTCGCAGTTTTCAATGAATGCAACACCGTCCTTATAAAAACGTTCGCGGATCTTCTGGAAGTCCCCAGCATCGGTAAACTCGGGCGCTGCCACGAAGCATTAATCATCGCCGTTTTCGGGATATATGCGGGTTGGGCTCAGACTTACCCACTACCCCAAGGCCGCAGCTTGCTACATCCATGTTGCAGAAATCCATGATTATGATAGGGTCAGGTGAAAATTCAACAAGATAACTACGAATGATACGGCGTGTTTACTCGTTTGGAGTAGGGCGGTTATAACAACATAAATACAGCCTCAGAATATAACGCCCGGACTGTCCGAGGAGCGAACATCTACGGATCCATAACGCTGATCATGAATTCATTCAAGCGGAATGCGCGTTTCGTGTCGGTGTACAAAATGACTAATATCGTGTGACCTACATATAACAACCACAGGGGCACCTTCTAGACCGTTTCGATATCCTTCGGACTGGGTGGGATTGTTTAAGCGGCTTATAGGATTCAAACGAGCGCAGTCCCTGCACAACACTCGACCGAGGAGATAATATATTCAATAAACTACGTGTTTATTCGGCACCTCTTCACCGTCTCTCACCTGGATTGGAGGGTATCTAGGAGGCTGATAATGATTTAAAAAAAGATCGATCTTTACACCCCAAGCCAATGATACACTGAACAAGCCGTGTGTAGTATAAAGGTGGTTCAATTCTGGGCCTATGGTTGGATCTACCCCTTGTCCTTATAGTATTTTAAGGGTCTTAGTGTATATAGCCTTGGCCTATCTTAGACGCGGTATTTGGCCTGCAGATGCAAGCACTTCGGTCAGAGTGGTTAGAGAGGGATGGAGGTGGGGAGACGCCCCAAGGTGTGGTACGTGCGAGAGTGGGTTGAATGCCGGGTCGATCCCCCGGTGGCCTGATGCTGAGTGATTTATATCTGCCGGACACTGTGTTGGACAAATGGTGAGATTTGGGGGCTGTAAAACGCTACTGTGCTTGCTTCGCTTATGAAAGGGATTGCTATAACGTGAGCGACTGTGGCAAGACAAACCGAACACGTGCGTAGGATCGGCGAATCATAAACGAGGTTGACGTTGGCCCTCTTACCAAGAAAACAGACGAGAGCCATAAAAGTAAATTATAGCATGCCTCGAATCCAGTCATGGAGCACGACATATAACCGCTCAGTCACCTGCGTTTGCCGATCTTATGCAATCTGACTGGCGCAGGCAGGCGTTGGGTGTACCTGCGCGCAAAAAGAAACGCATTTGTCTTGGCTATGCTTGTTGGAATGGGGGGTGGGCAAGTGGCGTTTCGGTCTTCCTGTAATTGAACGGCTCGGTTTCGCTGCGGATACGATAGAGATGCCGTACAATACCCAACGTGCCGGCCGTAGCCATAGTAGGTGGATTACCTTCGCGTTTGATACTCGATGAAAGCATTTCTACAGTTATTTCCGTGTTTGACCCGGGATGGAGTGTGACCAGGGGTCGATTAATTGGGGGCAGGAACCGTCAATACAAGCATTACACGATGGAGAAAATAAGAAGGCCCGTAGCTAGTAGTGTGCGATGACTCTATTCTTGTAACTTTCTACGCTATGTACGTAACGTGATAAGTTAGTATCTATTTGTCGACTAAAGCCAAGCTCAATCGACGTGGATCCTATGTTCGAGTAGTACAGCATACCAACAACTGGCTGTTTAAGCCACAATACCCAAGTATGGCGAGGGTTCATGCGGTGGCTGTAGATTCAGGGAGTGTTTCAGTGTTAGACTTTTCGAAGTCACTTTCGATTTCCTCAAGAGATTTTCCCTTGGTCTCTGGCATCACTATACACACTCCGACAGCTACTAGAGTCGCAAAGCCATACAAGAAGTAGGGGCCGCTGGGGGATGACCGAAGGAATACCGGTGCTGATAACGTCACAGCAAAATTGACCAGCCAGTTGGCCAGGAGTTCCAGAGAAGCCACCTTGGCCCTGATATGTGTGGGAATGATCTCGCAAGAGTAGATCTTCCCTACCTATTACCGAGAGATTAGCCATCATTCGAGTTAGAGCTTCAGCAGGGCCGGTGTTGTATAGATACTACTTACCACTGCCCATGACCAAGAGAAGTTGGCAACAAAT
Source organism: Rosellinia necatrix (assembly GCA_021209875.1). NCBI lineage: Eukaryota > Fungi > Ascomycota > Sordariomycetes > Xylariales > Xylariaceae > Rosellinia > Rosellinia necatrix. Next base: position 6,932,981 of record JAGYVD010000001.1, on the reverse strand, counting down.
ATGTATGTTAGCACGATGACAAACCACTGCGCGGTAGTCGACTTCAATGTAATCTCGGTGGCCCCGCGCTCGCCGAACTTGGCATACAGGGAACCGATGATGATAAGACAGGCCGACATAGCAGCTCCACCGTAGATTAGCGGCCGCCGTCTTCCCCAGCGGTCTATCCAAATCTGAGCGGGGATAGTTGATATGAGCATAACGATCCCACTAACACCGGACGCTAAAAAGGTAGCCCTTGTCGAGCCTATGCCGGCCTGCTGGAAGATAATCGGGGCGTAATAGAGAACGACATCAATCTGCAGGATTCGAGTATCAGACTTCATGTCCATAGATACTCCGATGGAGAAGGGAAGGGGGAGGGACATACACCTGTCAACTGCTGAAATGACATCAAGAAGACTCCTAGCATTGTTCGTTTTATATAACGCTTTTGAAACATAACCATGAATTTTACGTTTTTCTCCTGTGTGTTGCTTTCCATGCTTGCGTTCATCGCGTCCAGCTCTTGTTTGACCTTCAGTTCCGTCGCGCGGTACCTGTTCAAGACAGCGACGGCGTCATCCTTTCGACCCTTCTGCAAGAGCCACCTGGGAGAAGAAGGCATAAGAAAGACCCCACTAGCTAAAGCTGCGGCAATAGCAGCCTGGATGATAAAAGGAAGCCGCCATGATAGGGAGCTCTGAATTCCCTGCGAACCATACGAAATGAAGTAACCGACGGTGATGCCGAGGACAACGTAGAGCTGAACCATACACGCCGCGACTCCCCTGATGGATTTAGGTGCCAATTCGACCAGATACACCGTTGAAACAGCAATGCACTGGCCGAAACCGGCGCCGCTGATAAGACGGGCAACGATGAGGGCCGCGAAATTGGGCGATGCCGCCGACAAGACAGTACCGACGATGCTGAGTATAGCCCCGGTGAGAATGCCGTAGCGGCGGGAGATGGCATCCGACACGTGCCCACTGGCCAGAGAAGAAGCTGCGGCGGCGAGCAGGATAGACGCAACGTAGACCCCTTGCTGGGTGGGCGTGAGATGGCCGATGGACTCACTAAACTGTGGCATAGTAGTGATTGGCCCGATAGAGCCTAAAACGAAGCATGAATATGAGACATGCAGGAGAGCAATGCTACACTGGAAGAGGGTGCGCTAACCTGTGTCTAGGCCGTAGAGGAGGCCTGCGAGAGACACATGCGATGCTACCACAAGCGTTCGCTTGTGGTGAGTCTTGAGGTTGAACATGGTATGCAGATGTGGTGTTCCGCAATGCCCGGTTGCGTAAGTGCTCGTAATGACGTGCCGGATGGCCAACACAACGGCGGTGTTATCCCGAGGTGGTAGAATGCGAGCAATGGATTTTGGCCGGCAGCTAGGAAACTTTGGATTTTCTTTAGCATAACGGGCAAGCATGGTAGGCGGTGGGCGGAACTAGGGCGCAAGGGCCAAGCCAGGCACACCATTGGACAGGGGCCCGGACTCCCGGCGCGCGAGACAGACGAGACTCACAACAACCTTGGAAACTCATACTGCTCGCTGTTCACTAATCGCCAGTTTAGAGCTGGCCACCAGCATCGAAGCCTACGCTATCTTATAATACTGACTAAGCACATACATATGCATGTCAGCCAACCCCGGACCGCTCAGTCTCGGCTTGACAGCAGGAACAAACCAAACACCGGGACTTTGTTGACCTAGCATTTCCGGTAGTTATCCGAAGGACAAGTGACGCGGCGTGATATCTACTTCTTCTTACAGTGGGCACCCAGTGGGGTAAGGTGGCATATGACGGACGAAAAGCTATACGGAGGCTAGAGCCAGTAAACCAGAATGCAACCACCTTCACACAAGTACCCTCTCTAGGTATACACTTTGCCGCCGCGTTCGCGAGTTGGTGAAATCACCGCGGAGAATTTGTTCGAACCTGGCAACCTTGTTTTAGACTACACGATAGGCAATAATGGGTGCCGTATATAGCGGCAGGGATACCTATCTCCATGTGTGAATGACATCCCTGGGGCGCCCGCCCTGCTTACAGCATGGTAATATGTATGCAGGATCGCCGCAACTACATAAATTATGTAATTGTAAATTGTGGTCAGAGCAAGGATGAACTCCGTTGTTCCGCTTATCCCTGTCGTTCTTCCTCATTGTGATCGCTGCGCATCGGTCGAGGATGCAGCTATGTAGTGGTGGATATAGTCAACGTCCTAATTGACTTCGAACCTAACATATTGTTTTCCTAGACTAATTAATGATAAGCGCTACATCGAGGAGTCCTAGTCTCTCGGTTCCGTAATAGTACACAGATGACGTATAAAACGTTACGGCGATAAGTACAAACAACAAGGCAACAGAAGCTCGGGTTTTCCAAAGTATTATATGTAAACATTAAAACCCGCATAGCTATAACAGTTTTAGTTACAAAGCAGGAAAGCAGCATTGATAAACATGCAATTCCTCAATAGGAAAGAGCTGCAGAACCTCCAGTAGTGCCGTAGCCTCAGTACATTCAAACTCTTGCAGATAACTACTGCGTAATCCAGATGGAACGTTGAGCCACACCCCCTCCACTATGTCCAGTCCTAGGCTCTAGGCGTTTCGATCTTCTGTTATCTAACGAATCGGCATAAAGAAGATAGGAAGGCTTCTTCCACATCTATACGCTGATACAAACCAAGAATGACTGTGGCTTGCTAGGGTATGATATCTCATAAACCATGCACATAGAAGTTAACGTATAGTGGAACGGGGTTCGGGAGGTGGCAGCGACGTACGCCAATGAAACATCATGAGTCTAATCATTTCCGGTTTCCAAGGCGAGAGTTGAAGACGTTGATCGCTCATTAGTATCAGGCATCAGCTAGCCAGCTATCAATTAGCCAGCTTCGATACTTGACACGAAATGGATAGTTGCATGATATTTGGTAAAAACTCGTCAAGTGCTCGTTCCGTGAGGGGTATATATATCTGCACCACAATCGGTCGTATTGATCTAGTTCTAAGACGGAGCTTCATCAAAGGTATTATAACATTAACTGAACACAAGATTCCCACTACTACAACTCATTCCCACTGCACACATTATCCTATATCGCATACTCTACTATATCCCCGCTATCAAATCTCATCATGTTTACCCCTAAGCCTCAACTTACGTCTGACACATCACTCGACGGCTCCTCCCCCCCAGTCGTTCACATTCCCCGTGAGGTTCGGCGTTCGAGCAAGGTAAATGATGCCTACAGCGCAGCCTTGGACGAGCACGGTCCAGTTATCATTGTCCCTAGGCATGGCCGAAACGAATACGTCATTGATCACAGATATGCCCATGAGGTTCTCACGGACACCAAGAATTTCACTTTCGAGAAGGCAGTGTTTGATCTGCTCCACCTCGGCTTCTTAGCAGTGTTCGACAATGGGGAATTTGTTCGCGATATCGATTCTTTAATTGAAAAGAATGTACAACCTCGTATGAATGCCATCATAGATCAGGTCGTTCCTGTCTTCGAAAAGTACTTCGACAACATGGCAGACGAGGTACGGGACCTCACTCACGACCGGAAGTTTGTTGAATTTCCCGATGTTTTCCGCAGAATACAACTAGCCATAGCTCACGCTATGGTTGTCATGATTCTCGGGCAAGAACATGCTTCGTCCAAAACAGCAGGCTATTTCGCATCCGTTGCCGTCGCGATGGCCAGTATGACAGGGCTACATGAGAACACAGACGAGTGGGTTATGTTTCCACGGCTATGGGTTCTCTTCAACGGATTCTGTGCGATCTTCTTGACAATCATCCCGAAATTCTTCTTCACAGTTACGCCAATGCTATGGAAAGCTCGGCGACAGCACTTGGAGAATGGTCTTGCTGCACGACATGGGGATTTCGTTCCTCTTTTCGACATTCTGCTCACAAAACATTATCACGAGCAAACCGGTATATGGGCAGTTTTTGGTTTCTTCCGCTGCGTCATACTTTGCGTAGGGGTAATTTTCGCGTCAATTCATCAGACGGTAGTTGCCGGCTCCTGGATCCTGATAAAGTTGACGCAAAAGCAAGATGATTACCTCCCTGCTATCCGGGAGGAATGGGAGTCAATTAACCGTCCTGGAGAGAGCCTGGATGTCAAGAAGCTGACCCAGCTTACCCATCTAGACTCCTTTATTCGGGAAGTCCTACGCACCAAGGGCGACACTTGGGGACCTCTTCGACAGACCACCAGGCCAGTGCGTGTCGGACCATACGTGTTGCCGAAAAACGCCATGTGCATCGTTCTTATTTCGCGGGCTCACCGACACCCAGACAATTACGGGACTGTCGGTGAGGTATTCGACGGCTTCCAGTGGCAAAAGACTGGACGAGCAGCTGTCCAGGGAAGCCCAGAGTTTCTGACCTTTGGCCTTGGAAGATGGGCATGTCCCGGACGTCAACTTGCAATTCATGAAATCAAGATTGTGCTTTACATATTTTTCTCAAAATTCGACATTAGGCTCAAAGAAAACACGTTCCGGATCATTGACCACATAAACACTACCTCGATAGCACCGGAAGCTACGTTGATGCTAGGGCGAAGACAGGGGGACACCGGCTTGGTAACTACCGCTTGATAAGATTGGATCTACGATTTCAGAGATGCACCTTCTTCACGTTCGCTTGCGATGAGTCTTTGAGCAGATGAAATTGGGTCTCTGAAGCGGATTAACCGATTTACGACATGCATGAGGATTTGATAGGGGAATCTGAACGAATGATGACAATGTCGGGTGCCCACAGATAGATCAATGAGGATTAACACAGTGTGTGACGTTGTGTCAACATCAATACCTATATTGTCAAAAAAAAAAAGGGGAGGGGACGCAGTTCAGATATGAAATTTGATATGCAATTGAGAAATAGTTAGTTAATCCGAGATTGTCGATCAAAGAGCTATTCTCTGCCAGGGGTGGTATTGTGATATTCGCGCATACTTTAAGATTACCTGGGTTTCATCGCGATTGAAAAGGCAGATAATCTAGATTTAAAGATGACGAAGACAAATGCAGTCAGATCGCACGCCGAGCCAATAACGCCACTGGGATGCTCATGCGCGGAACTTCGTTTATCGCCGGCGGATCTTAGTCATATATTTCCACCCCTATAGTTCATCGGACTATTTTCTTGCACCCGCGATTTTTTTGTAAGCTATTCAATTTGATAATCTGACCTCCATTATTACTTTCACCCCGCGGTGACGCGTAACATATTAACACATTCTGGCCACCTTAAAATCCCTGACGCCCTGAGCTATACGACAAGGGTCTAGACTACCACCTATGATGTCGAAGCGATAGGGCTTCAACATATAGTGCGTTTCTCGCAAGTATAGCTCTAAAAGGTATCCCACCTGAAGTGACTATTTATAACAACAATCATGATAAGGATTCTAGTAGTAACATTGAGTGCGGTAAAAAGATATTTTAAAATAATCACAAAGGAGAATTGACGGTGTCGTGGTAATATTATCGTATAGTCAATGCTTGTGTCGTGATTAGTATTGAATTAGATGAATAAGAAGGCTGATAAATATTGATTTCTGCTGGCGAAAATGTTGAGCTAGATGATGGGGGTAAAAGAAGTAGTACGAAGATACGTTAAATACAATTAAATACGGCATTGTGGCGACTGGATAGCGATGTTGCATAAGGGATGAGTATTCGAGCGACTTGAAAACCCATCGTACAATGGTAACCACAAGGCACTGTGGGTCATACCTCCCCTATAGTATACATTGATGTCAAGAGAAGTGGAGCGTGGTATGAAGGCAAGTGTGTTATTCAAGGTGTAGAGTAGAGTAGAGAGTTCCAAAGGGACCTGAGATATTTGCAATCACCCACATACATATGAATACTAGATAGACGATGAATGAAGCTGATCATTGCCGCGGTGGTCAATCTTATATTATTAATACCACGACGGTCGTAACGCTTAGCCCAAGGAATAGACAGCACAGGCGAAGCATCAGCAAACATAGCTAAACATAGCTCAACAATCTCAGATTAGGGCTACAAGCTTGAAATGTATATCTAAGAAAGTCTATGTAAATACTATGGTAGCGGCCAGAGCGTGGAATAGAATAGAAACGTAGCGCGGGTCGGCGAGACCGTTTATTGTCTACGTGCCGATGGTGTATGGGATAAGACCATTCTATTTCCTGATGCACACGTAGCTCAGGTTGAGCAGAAAGCAGTAATACCTCGAGATTCAGAAGCTCAACTACAAACAAAGCCAACAGAAGAGTCACGGTCCACCGCAGAAGCTAAAAAAAAGCAGATCAGATTAGTTCGGCTAGACACCAAACTCACCCCGCCAATCTCAGCGTTTGTATCGGGGGCTCTGCAGTTTATAGGCAAACGCGCACCCTCGTACCCGCCACGGGAGACTACATTGCAGCACATATGACAGATCGCCCGCCTAGCGTTTGATACCTTCCTCTCGTGTAGCTTTCGGGCCGACATCCTAGGCAGAGGCATACCAAAATTTGGCTTGCGGAACAGTGCAAGTTCCTGCGTACCCTCGATCATAGGACCAGTGATTATACAATACCATTCACTCATTGTGTGTAAACAGGGACTGTCTTCCCCGGGAGCCTGCTGATTCTATAACCTCGGGAAGCCCGGAAAGTTTCCTATTGGGCTGCAACGTGCCGTCTATGGGCGATGAACATCAGAAAGCATTATTGATGATCTCTCTGTTCGAAGACGACGGGTGTATCTATGCGGTGATTAAGTACCTAACATACGTGGCCGAATGGCTCGTGTTATAGGTTTTCGTCCTTCTCCATTTGTCATACATTCTGCCGGATGAAAGCACCTCTCGCGGGGCACGACAGCAGCCGGGTGGGCGCGGATTGGATAAGGGTTTCTTTTTTCGGCCCATGAATTATAATCCTGTTGATACATTTCTATATTGTATCATTTGCTATAGTAATCAGCCCCTGTAAACCCTTACGTCGATGCCGTGGACTCAGCGGTGGCGTTGGTTGCCTTGACAGAGTGAGGCAAGCGGCCTGATCCTTGTAATTTAGAGATGGTTCTTGATAGCATGAAGATGTTTTGACACTCTGAATCGTAAGTTGAGCTCGGTCGGTCTCTAGATTTTAATTATCGTGTTATATTCCTGTCTCGTATAAATATACATGGGGACGATTGCGAGCCGAGCCGGAATGTCTGAAGTCACGGTGATGCAGCGCCACCGCGACTCTCAGCCAACACACACCCTGGCGGTGAGGAGCGACGTTTTCGTCACGCTAACTATCACGCGCTCATCTGGTGTTCGAGTAACGACCATAGAGCTAGGGAACGGGGGTCGCGACTCTGCTGCTGACTCCTCTCTGACGGACATAACGACGCCCGATCCGCCGCCGGCTGCCTCGAACGACAGCGGGACATCAGAGGGCACTGTCATAATAGTCGTCGTGGTGCTATTCGTGCTCTTCTTTGTGGGTCTCGCCTGTTGTTTATGCAACGCGCGGCGGAAAGGAGGATACTTTGGCCTCTGCGATCTGAGTGGGCCTCCCGGGAAGAGAGGGCCGCGAGGGTGCCGTGGCGAGCAGGGAATACCGGTATGTTCCTCCCACGGCCGTCGCGATTTGGTATGAAGAGAAGTTCACACTCGCGGGAATGGTCAGGGAGCCGGACTCCCGGGGCTGCAGGGACCACATGGTGAGAGGGGACCGCCGGGGGCGACTGGACCCAGTGGCGAAGCAGGGCAGCAGGGTGAAACCGGTCCGGCGGGTGGTAAGCCCCATTGATAATCCGCCTGTAGAACGTTATGAGGTTATATGCTAAAGCGACCCCATTCAGCGCGGGGAATGACAGGGCCAAGAGGGGAAAGTGGTAAGTTGATTGGGGGGACAGCGTGGAGATCCGGCATGCAAAGTATGTTCACTAACCACGGGGCCGTCCGATAGGCGCAGCTGGTCCTCAAGGTTGTACCGGCCCACAAGGTCCGCAGGGGCAAGCCGGTCATACCGGGTATGTGGAGCTGTTCCCCATGCTACATTCTCTGATAAAATACTAGAGCATAGTTTCTAAGCTTTGTCTGACTACTTTCTGTAGCCCAGCAGGCCCTTCTGGTCCCGCTGGCCCTGCTGGTCCGACAGGGCAACCAGGGAGAGATGGTCGAGATGGCCGAGATGGGGAAAACGGAGCGAGGGGTGAAAGAGGTGGAAGAGGCGAACAGGGTGAAAAAGGCGACCAAGGCGAAAGGGGTGAAAGGGGTGAAAGGGGCGAAAGAGGCGAAAGAGGTGAAAGGGGTGAGGAAGGGTAAGTCAAACACCATGATAATAATTAAGGGTAAGAACTAACCTGGCGACTGATTAATAGGCGAGATGGCCCTCCTGGCTTGCCTGGGCTACGCAGGTCATCGGGGTTCCCGGGATTTCAAGGACCTATTGGCTTTCAGGGCGAGAGAGGGCGGAGAGGCTTCGATATTAATCCTGCTTGGGATACATAAATGGCCACGGGAAGTCGATTAATCAACTTGAAAGCGTTCTACTTTACCTCTAACTGAGATGGTATTGTGGTATAGCGCTGCGGCTTTATTCTGTGATAGCTTCCCTGGGTAATCTTCCAGATGTTTCGTTGCTTGTTAACGCTCACACACACCCCTGAATTATAACGCGCGAGGAGACAAGGGGAGCGGATGGACAAGAGAAGATGGGCTGATGAGGAGTGGAAGAACGATTATAGTTGTGGACTTGTTTGTGGTGAGAGCAAAGAGTGCAAAGAGAGGGGGAGAAGTGCCGTGGTGATTTTCACTTTTGGGTCTCACCAGGTGATGGTTGATAGCGACCGGACGATATGCTTATGCAACGGCCAATGAATAGGCCAATCTTCCGGGATGAAGTTTAAGTCAGCGTTGAGATGAGTTTTGGCATGGAGCAAATCAACTGAATGAGCATACGGGGATGAATCAAGAGGCCCAATTGTGTCTGTTCATCTGTTATCCGGATACTTAGCATGGGGAAATTCAACACCTCGGATACATGGTCGTATTGGATTCTTCAACTTTGAAAGATGGCACAGAACCAAATGCTAAATAAATGATGTTTTATATAATAAATTGTATTGTATTGCGCCGCGCTGCGCAAAACGTGCCTCTCATATTTATCGTGTAAGTGGTTATCTGATGCTTATCTTATATGAGAGCCCCAGGGTTATAATGAATTATGTAATAAGATTTATTTTAGCCTCGACATGTCGTGTGACCGATCCACGCACTTGGTGTAGCGGCGTATGATGGCTGTTTATTTAGAATGCAGCGAAGGTGCGAGACACTTGCCACTTCGCGATAGACGCGAGGGAGCTACTCGAAACATTGATCCTTCCTGGTTTGGGCATGCATGGCCATGATTCGTGGTATCAGGTCGCACGAGGAAGCCGACAAAATGCGGGCCAGCTCCGGTAAATGATTTGAAATCGGCGTGGGGGCGTCGGGGAAGGTGGGGAACTTCTGCCTGCGATCCTGCGACTTCCTCAGCCTCAACAACGTCCAACGCTCATTTCCAGAGCCCGCGCCCGCCCACCGGACCACCCCGGGGCACTAGTCGACCACCTAAGCCGCCTTGGGCACCCGCGAACCCTTGGCCCCAGCCCGGAGCATCGCGATTGATCCCCCCCCCCCCCCTTCGCTTCCCACCCCTCCCCCCATTTCCCCGGCGCCTGATGATGTCCGCGTCCATCCACATCAACCCGGATGCGCGGGGCTGGACCCACGAGGGCTCCCGGGCGAAGAACGAGGGCACCGTGCTGGCCTTCCACGAGACCCTGCCCGACTACAACAAGACCCCGCTGCACTCGCTGCCGCATGTCGCGCGCGAGCTCGGCCTCGCCCACGTCCTCGTCAAGGACGAGTCTAACCGCTTCGGCCTGCCCGCCTTCAAGATCCTCGGCGCGTCGTGGGCCGTCTACCGCGCCGTCGGCTGGCAGCTCGGCATCCCCGTCGCCGAGGGCCAGATCCCCATCGTCGAGCTCGGCGCGAAGGCGCGCCGGGCCGGCGTCGAGATCATCACCGCCACCGAGGGCAATTGCGGCCGCGCCGTCGCCCGCATGGCCAAGTACATGGGCATCCCCACGCGCGTGTGGGTGCCGGGCTTCATGCCCGAGGGGACGCGCGACCTGATCCGCGGCGAGGACGCCGAGGTCACCGTCGTCGAGGGCAGCTACGACGATCTGATACCCATCGTATCGGAGGAGGCCGAGGACAGGGACACCATCCTCATACTGGATGTCAGTTTTGAGGGATATAATGACATACCGAAGGTAGGCGAGAGATTACGTCATATCACGACAGGGGTGAATGGCCGAGCGCCGACGGGGACTCTGGTAATTGCGAAATCTGAGCTAACATGGTTTGTAGTATTTCGTACAAGGCTACGGCACGATGCTTGCGGAGGCGGACCAACAGGCCCTGGAGGCGACGGGTGAGCAGGCTGTCACGCACGCTATAGTACCATGTGGTGCCGGTTCGGTGGCCGAAGCCGTCACGGCGCACTACAAGGCCCCCGGCCGCGAGTCGAGGGCTACGATAGTAGCGGTCGAGTCCGCGCATGCGGCCTGTCTACAAGAGTCGCTGAAAGCAGGCGAGTCGGTCGTTTTCCAGACCAGCGACACGATAATGAACGGTCTAAACTGCGGAACACTATCCACAACGGCATGGCCGGTGCTCAAGACGGGGATCGACGCCACCGTGGCCATCTCTGATGTCGAATCGCACGCTGCCGTCCAGGAGCTGGAGGCCGCCGGGATCTCGGCCGGGCCCTGCGGTGCTGCTGCCCTGGCCGCCCTCAGGAAGGTCTGCGCCGAGGCCGAAGTGAAAGAAGGGCAGGGTCTAGACGAGAACGCCGTTGTTATTCTATACTGTACAGAAGGCCCAAGGGAATACCCAGTCCCAACATAGATGCAACTATGCACTCAAAACGAAGATAAACTGGGATTATCAGGCTCATCCCTCGGCGGATGAATCGGGCCTCAGGGTGCACAAAAATATCGGGGGGGTTGGAGGAACTGGGATGTTCACCACCGGCAAGGGAATCTTGGGATCAGAACATGGACGATTAAAGCAGGCGTCTAGAGAGGATACAAAAGTTGGATTGGAGGCACGTCGTCGTGCCTCGTTTGCGTGGTTTGCAGGGCGATTTCCTTTTTTTCACTCTCGTCACCTTCTTCAGTGCTCTTCCTCCCTTCTGATTTGTACACTGGCGAGCCATCCTGCGAGTACCTCGCGTTTAGAGATATTATACATTCTTGTCACATAGATAACCTTGTTCTTTTAACTTGGGGTTACGTCGCGAAGCGGTTGGTTGTTGGCTGATCTTGGCTGACCCGTCGTTCGATGGTATATTTGCGCATTGCTGTGGTTCGTGATCCTCTTTGAATCGTCTGTTGCCAGCGAGGATCCAATCCTTGCGCCCCGATCAGGCTCTCGCCTCCTGGCCTCTTTTGTGCCTTAGAAGCCCTGTATATTCAGATAATCTACTACTTCTTCGCGTTTATGACCCTAGAGTGAAGCTGTAGTCAGCATTATTCCTACCCCGCCATAGCTCATCTCGCGGTCGCGTTGGTATGCATGGCTTACTTTTATCATTATATGCCCTGTTAAGCGGTTTATATTGACCTCGCTTTCCTTCAGGCCCAGGGCGAATGTTAAGTCCTTTTTTAAGGCGGCGAGGTCACCTTCGGCATATTTAAGCATGGTGATCTTGTGATTGCCGCCGCTCTTGTTCCTGTGATATACGCCAAGGTTGTTTAAACTGTTACGGCCCACGAAGTAGCGCAGGCCCGGGCGCGGGCTCGATTTGTCGGCAGCGCCAGCGTCGGTAACAGTGTCGACAGCAGTGTCGGCAGCAGTGTCGGCAGCCTCGTGGCTGATTGTCCGCACGGCAAAGGGTACCAGGAAAGGGTTCGGTCGGCCAAAAGCGATTGCGACATTCGCGGCCCGCGCTGCCAATGGTTGTATGGATCGTGGTAGCATGGTGCGGTGTATGGCAGGCCGATGGGGCAGGAAATGGCTGGTCTGTTTCGGTTCAGGCGTTTCTGCTAGTGACGACGACAGGCTTCACTAAGAAACGACGGGGAACATTTCGATGGATCCTTGGATGGGTTGATTGTTCGATAAGATACAGTGCACAAGACAGTGCCCTAAATGCTAGATTACTGCGAGTCGACCTGAACCTGCCCTGCAGGGGGGGGTTTGTCGGGGAATCATCGGTCAAGCCACACCAACCCGGCTACCCAGCAAGAGCAAGCCACAGCCTGGGGGGTCTAGCTCTGTCTGTCGCGCGCTACATCCCACAATCCCAAAACCCATGTCGATCTGCCCCTCCAACCGACCTACCCAAAATTCATTTTTCTGCCTCGTCCCCATACAGCACCTAGCCTCCCATCCACCACAACCACCACAACCACCACAACCACCACAACCACCATAACAACCACAACAACCACAACCAATATCGTTGTTATCGTCGTCCCGCCATCACTAGCACCTCCGATAAGCTACAGATACCCGGCCTCCGCCACATACTTATTACCCAGCAAGATGGCAGACCACGACCTCTTGCCGAAGCTCCTTCCCTACCTTGATCGTCACCTCATCTTCCCTCTCCTCGAACAGGCCGCCGCCCGCCTCCCCGATGATGCTGACGACGCCGCTCTCCGACCTATAACAAAGGCTAAGTATGAGCTCCTCAAATCCACCAACATGACCGATTTCGTCGGCAGTCTGCAGGCCGAACTCGATGGCCTCGACCAGCCCCCGGCCGAATTCGACGAGAAGCGCCAGAAGGTCATTCATCGGCTGGAACAGTACGAAGAAAGCACCCGAAAGCTTACCGACCTCCTTGGGCGAGAGGATGTCGTCGGAAACCTGCGTAGCGACAAGGTTGCCAACTTGGAATTCTTGAAAAACGACCACGATGTATGGAACCCTCCCTGAATCCACCCCATCCGCGCCTGCCCGTCTGATTGCCCGACTGTGCTAACTGGCTGATCCACTGTAGGTGACAATCGAAATGGTCAATGCGCTCTATGATTTCGGCAATTTCCAGTATAGCTGCGGCAACTACGGAGCTGCTGCCGACCTGTTGTACCAGTTTCGCGTCCTGTCGACCGATAACGACAAGGTCGCCGCGGCGACGTGGGGAAAGCTCGCATCCGAGATCCTAACAACCAACTGGGAGGCGAGTGTCGAGGAGATCAACAAGGTGAAGGAGAGCATTGACACCAAGCTGTTCAGCAACCCGCTTGGCCAGCTCCAGCAACGGACGTGGCTGATTCACTGGGGCCTCTTCCCTCTATTCAACGACGACAAGGCTCGGGATCAGCTCCTCGACCTCTTCTTCAGCCCTGCATATATCAACACAATCCAAACAAGCAGCCCCTGGATCCTGCGGTACCTCACCGCCTCCGTCATCACCGGCCGCAATCGTACACGGAACTCTGGCCAGCATCAGAAACAACTCAAGGACATCATCCGTATTGTCAAGCAGGAGGCCTACGAATACACGGACCCTATTACCGACTTTGTGCGCGCGCTCTTCGTCGATTTTGACTTTGAAGAAGCCCAGCGACAGCTCTCGCTCGCTGAAGAAATCTGCCGATCCGACTTCTTCCTCGTTGCTGCTGCGGATACCTTCGTTGACTGCGCCCGCCACCTGATCTCAGAGAGTTACTGCAAGATCCACGCACGTATCGATATTAAAGACCTCAGCACACGGTTAGGTCTGGGTCAGGATGAGGGCGAGAAGTGGATTGTCAACCTCATCCGCGACACAAGGCTTGATGCGAAGATTGACTATAAAGAGGGCACAGTTGTTATGAACCATCCCCCCAGTTCTGTATATCAACAAGTCATCGAACGTACTAAGGGTGGATTTTTTAGGACTCAAGTCCTCAGCGCCGCCGTAGCCCGATAGAAACAGGCTGTCGACAAGGCGCCGCCCAGAAATAAGAAGCATAAAGTCAATCCCTCTCCAGCGAAGGATTGATAACTCCAAATTCGGGCCGGTCGCGATAGCACGGGAAAAGTTTGGGTTCTCAACGAATGCATGAGCGGCGTCCGGGGTTACGGTACATTTTTGGGCGGTAGATACGTATGGTATGTTTTATTTCTAAAATCAACTTTAATACAAGCGACAGCGCCAAGCTTTTCGGTCCAACCCAGTCCATAGACAACCTTGATTGCACTCTCACACTCCTCTCACACGGCCTCGGTCGTTCGGCAATCAAGTAGCTGGGTCCTGTTGGGTCGTGACACGTCACGAAATCATTTGGGATTGGGCTCCCCGTTGCCTTGAACCTACAACCAAAGCCACAAATAATTCCATCCCAGAGACAAAGACACCCCCAACAAGCAGTAAAAGTAAAATCCTACTAGCCCAATCGATGTTAGACGCCACCTCTCCTACCGTCCAGGGAGTGGATTTGGTAACCACATAGGATACCAAGCGCCATGGGTATTGATGCTATAATATGATGCAAGTTGATTATTTACCACCGTACCGTTACTATATAAGCATCAGCGTCATTTGCAGTATTACCCAAAACCGCTACGTGCCCATGGGCGCATGTTCTCGACTAGGGGCAAATTGGCCTACCTTTCACAAAAGGCCTTCTTGACATCTACAAGCTCATTCTAGAGAAGAGTAACCGGTGATTTGAGTTTGGGTGTGCGATAATCATATAGGCTATGTCACTTCAAAAACCATCCTTAAATCTCACGAACGCGCGGGCCGACCCGCAAAGGCGTCCTCCAAGCTGATTACCAGTACTACGTTGGCAGTAGGGGGAGAAGTCGGCGTTGGCAGCTACCCGACCAACTATCATGATTGGCTCAATCTCATCTTATATATCGCGTTGTAAGGCTTGGATCGGTTTGCAAGTAGAGCGGGGTAGGTGGCATCACTGCTGACATCCACGGTGTAAATACAAACGAAAGCGTGGTTTGTAGCCCATTGTCAGTTGTGTGGCATGTAACTAAACGTGATCAATTAGCGACGCAAGAGGAACACAATGTAACTGTTCCCAGCCTGATCTTGGAGACCGTATGACGCAGAAATTATCCTGGTTTAACGTATTTGAAAACCCGTAGGTATATAACAATCATATGGTGGCATGGTAATGACAGCTCGGCATGATCGCAAGCGGACAAGCTCATATCACGCCCTCTTCTCAACCTTTACAATAGTCCTCTCTCCCAGACACTACCCATTCGCTATTCTCTGCTGCAGTCTATTCCACAAGGCCGAATATGGAGGGCACGGAAACATCCGACTCGTGCATCATCTGCAATAAACCAAATGCCCTCCGCTGTATGCGGTGCAGAGGCGCCTCTTACTGTTCCAAGCTATGCCAGCGCGGCGACTACCCAACCCATAAACTTCTCTGCAGTAGCTTTGCATCCTTTGACATGAAAAAACGGCCGACTAAGGAACACCTGCGTGCTTTCCTATTCCCGGTGGGCCAAAAGCAGCCCAAGCTGATCTGGCTTCACTGTGAGTGGCAGGAGCCTGAAGACGAGGATGAGAGCAGATGGCAGTTGGCCAAGGCCGAGCCATTCCTCAACAACAACCACGGGCACGAAGTCCCCATCCAATACAACGAAGTCCTGACACGACGCCTGTCGAACACAGTCTGCGTCTCGTACCGCGACAGCTTCCTCGTCGACGGGTCGGCCCCCAACAGCAGCGTCGCCGCGATCACCGCCACGTCGCCGGGGCTCCACCACGACTGGCGCGGCCCGATCATCGGGTACGGCAAGGTCGGCGCCGGCATGGACCCGGAGCGGTGCAGGGACGTGGATATGAACGACTTCCGGCACATCACGGACTACTTCGTCGCGTACGGGTCCGACCGGATGTCCACCCCGCCGACCTCGCCGGCGGCCGGCGGCCGCGGCCGCCCCGGGACCAAAGGCGTGCGCATCAACTGCCTCGGCGACCAGAAGCTGTTCAACCGGCCGCACTTCGAGGAGGTCGAGGTAGACGTGGCGTACCGCACGCGCGCGGGCGACTACGAAGCGTCCGAGATCGCGAAGCGGATCGGGCTCCCGGTGCTGACGCGGCGGTGCTTCGCGCACCCGAACTGGGCGCACGTGGCGGACGCGGGCCTGTTCGGGAACCAGAGCCCGTACAACAACCAGGACGCGACGTTCCTTCACCTGAGCTGCGACGACGACGACGACGACGACGACGGCGCGGGGGGGTCCGTGGGACCCGGAGGAGGGGGTCGTCGGAACCTCTCGCGCCGCGGCGCGCTCGGCTGGGGCTGGGCTCCCGCGCAGTGGCAGAGCGACGTGGGCAGCGCCGTCGTCGTGCGCGCGGACGGGAAGCCCCTGCTGGCGCGGCACGCGGAGGCGCTGTGCCTGTACTGCCGGTACGACGCCCGCGACTGGATGGCGCACTCCATGGGCGAGTACGCGCCCGACGAGCCCCTCGCGCGCGACCTCGTGCTCAGGATGATCTGCCGCCAGACCTTCTCCATCTGCTGGTATCGCATGTGCAAGGACAAGCACGAGAAGGGGGAGAAGGTCGACGCGCCGTTTCCGTACGATGTTTGATTGGAGGTCGGGTCGCGCCGCGCGGTTGGAAGGATGCTGGGTTGCGTTAGGGAGTTTGGGTGACCCAGCATGTAGGAGGTGGGTGGTATTTCCTTCGAGTTTCTCTTATCCGTTGAGATGCGATAATTATTAATGGGATAAAGCATGACCTATGTTGAGGTATTCCGTGCGGGTTTATCGTGGGGTCATCCCCTAGTCATGGCCTGTAGACCTACTACTTTACTACAGCCCTGACCACGAGGCGATTTTAAGGACGAACGGGAGAGTCACTTTGAATGTTTACGTAAATTGGCGGGTTCAGCAGGTGACTAATTCAGGGGCCACTATCCATGGGATAGGTCGCAGATTCTAATTAGCTGACAAGTTAACTCCAAAAAGATATTGGCTTAAGTATCTCATCGTTATTGTCACATTAATTGCTGGGGTATGAATAGTATAGAGGAGATGGTGGCAATCCACCCCCCAAATCGTGATGCGGTGACCACCAAGCTGCCTCAAGTGCCTCTGACTAACGACACGTACTCTTCTGCTGTATACCTAGAAATGCCCAAAAGGGGGAAAAGAGAAAAAATTGCGAAACCCGTATGCACACTCTTGGTCAAGCTACACGTTCTGCGATTGATATATGGCCGTTGTACTGCCTTCCTCGCTTGTGTCGATTCTTGGCCGAGTTGAAAATCCCTCCCTGCGGCCCTTATGACTGCCTGACAATTCGTAATGTGAAAATTTGCTATGAGATTGTAGTTGAAGAAGTAAGCGTGGAAATAATGGAAAACAGGCGACTAAAATGACAGTAGTGAATTCGCCAATCCTGAAAGTTAAGAGAGCGCCAGTTAGTAAAGCACTTCGGAACAAAAGGCTTGCTACTTACGCCCAGGAGCCAACAAACTCAACTATGTATGATATGTCGTGGCTGTAAATCAATTTGGTGCTATAATAAAGCCGTGTTATACAGGCGATGCACGCACTAGCATTCTATTAGATTAATTTCTCACGCACAGAATATGGAAGGGAAGGGCACCCCGTACAATATCCCAACTGTAAAAACTACCAATGCGCTAAGCTTCTTCTTCAGGGGAAGTTGCAATCTCAACACTGCGGTGGCGGGAACTACGAGGATCGTAATATCTGACACCAAGTTGAACGCACTGGTGGCTAGAATGCCAGCATTTGTGTTGATACAACGACCTGGAATTGTTGGGTTCCAGATCTTGTCCCGCGGAACACAAGCAAAGATATAAGAAAAGAATATGCCAATATAAAGGGCAAAATTGGCCCATATCAATCCAACAATGACGAGAGAAGCGACCTTGTTTGGCCGATGTCGGTAAAATATATCATCAATTTGTTGGAGGACGGTATACTTAGCAAAAAACATCGCCGGGCCGTAGATGATCTCGAGCAAATTGATTAACTGTCATTGTTTTTGTCAGTTAAAAATAAACCCGGACACCATGGATATTTATCCATTAAATGAAGGAGACGAGACTTACGAAAAGGAGGTTACCGAAGTTGGCGATGCTTACATCGTACATGTGCCTCCCTTGGCCATTCACATTTGCGATAAGTTTCACACCAGAAAACGCGGCGAAAAGGAACTGATCGTAGCAGTTAGGATATAATCGAACTGAATGGGACGGGGAGACTTTCCAGTGCCAATATTATCGCCACTGTTAATGATCAGTCAGATTTGCGCAATTCGATATTATGGCTTTTATTTGTCGGCCTGGAGACGTACCATCACTTGAGTCAAACTGCTTGATAATTCGTACTCGTGCATAGGTTCTTGCGCCAACGCCTAGGGTGCATAGTGTTAGAGTGATGGAAGCCAATGCAATGTATGAACCACGAATGGGGTAATGATCGTGGAAAATGGGCTGTACCCCATCGGGCGGGGGTGAAGCCGGAGCATCATGGGGATTTGGGTCCATTGTCTGATAAATGCGGCTGTATTGACAAAGTCTCGTTATCGGGGAGTGGAATTGACGGGCTAGCCAAAGCGTGTTCCAGTATATTTAGTTGGGCGCGACTTTATGAATCGCTGTAAACTTGAGAAGATGGAGTCACAGACGAATATATTAACACCCGTCGGTAGATCAGAATATTTGGCGTGTAATTTGATTACCATTTCTGTTCTTATGTTAAATTCGAAGTGCCAGTCCACTTAGCCAGGCCCTGCGTTATTTCATCAAAACAGAGCCGCGTAAATATTACAAGCTGAATCACACGGTTGTCATGGGTATTTGAGTTTGAGAGAACTCCTACGACATGACTGGAAACGAAACATTAATATGCATTGAAATCCAGGTATCGAGAAGTAGGCGTGTTATAATACAATTACATTATGAATTACCACAGCCAACCATCATATTAGTTATTATTTTGACAATGACCAACAGGCTCACCAACTTGGAAATATTCGAGGTATAGTTGAAACGACATTCGCCCAGCCCCATGGCATGTTTGCCCACATCCTCGTCTCGTGTCTTGCCTCACTAGTATTACCCTTGTAATTAAAGGGCAGCTAGACAGTGTGTTTGGAATACCTAAATACTACGTACTTAGATACTAGACGATTGAGGAATTAAGCGTTTGGATTTAGTGGTTACAGGAAGATATACAACCCAATAAATTTGAAATTTGTCGATGATCATTTATTATCCTGCGAGTAGTCTGAATGGGTACCTAGGAATCAGGTCGCTCTCCCTATCCGCAATAGAGGAATTTTTCACCCGGAAAATAAAGGCTTTGATCGCTCCCTTCTGAAACGGCCGGATGTAAGTACATCCTTGTCGGTGAGATATTCCCACCTAGGAACCAAACCCCGACGTTTGCTCCTCTAGCTTGTTGAGCCTTTCTTGAATACGAGTGTTTGCCTTCATGCACGAGAAAGTACGCTATAAAAATGGACTTATTGTATCAGATGTCCAAATTCTGGGACCTGCATGTTCTCTAGAGGATTTATACCCAATTAAAAGAGTATGCCTATGCCCTCTCATACCATCTTTGACTAAACTAATGTCTCTTTCTTTTACTGCATTTTCGGTACCGTATTATCTTGCAAGGTATTAGGGATTTCGTACGTAATGATGAGCTCATTACAAACCCTGTCGAACTTGACTGACTTTGAAAACACATGTACGAAGATAACAAAACTGAAAGAACGATCAAATTGATGCCATAGAAGAGCCTCTCAATTATACGATCGATTAGATAATTGGGGGGTATGAGGAACAATCTAGTGAAGCAAGGATAGGCGCTGAATGCGACGACGTAATACATAACAGGGGCTCAAAGGGGTCTGGCATGGCTTTAGCTGTTTGTTTATATGAATAACTACCTTATGTACATTGTTTAAAGCAGCTATCTCCTCTTATATGATGAGTGAAAATCCATTATGAGATGCGGAATGTTGTAGAGCTATTAAGTACGCTCTTTCTATTGATGAAAGACAGCAATTATATTTGTAACATGCTTCAAAGGATTTGAGGTTGACTGAAGTAAGAAACATATTATAAAAGATCTTGAAGGTTGATGAACATTATTATTGTATTCATGGCGTTGCGGAGTAGTACATATATATATTCACAGAATTGTCTCAGTGATCAACGATTTTATTTTTCCTAACACATTGCTGAATGTTAGCTGTAACTCCCAGTGCCTAAAATCGTAGCTGTGAAGCCCTATATAGATAATATCCATTTTTAATAGACATTGCCTCAACTCTTCTTCATGTCTTGACTACATTACCAAACAAGGGCAAAAAGTATGTACTCATCATCCACACATTCCAAACCCTAAACGTTCTCTTGTCGTTTGGAATATCCCGGTATAGAAGACCTCGGAGAGCAACAACAATTGCTAAAGGTGAAGTGAATAGATATGTATACCACGGACAATTCCAAAAGTAGGGGCACATAACACTCCAAATAGTCATGAACAGAGCTGTAATCCACCTAGTAGGAGTATCGCCAATTCGAAGAGGTAACGACTTTCGATTTCTTTGTGCATCACCTTGTTGGTCAGCCATATCTTGAATTTGAATGGTGCTTAAAACAACGGTGGCTTTTAGCAACACCCATTGGACCGCTTGACTATTTGTAGAGACGAAATCGTGATCCAGGCTTTGGTCCAAAGCAAGTTCAAGCGCACCGATCCCAAATGAGGTATAACCCAAAGCATTGATCACTTTAAATACACGATAGTTAGGATTGGGCTTTTCTTTTCACATTTGGGGGTTTTCTGGTTATGAAGACTTTACTTACGATTACGGACAATAGGATTCATATCAGCTCCCCCACAATCATTATACCAATAGCCTAGAATGATAGGGTTAACGTACTGTATTATAGTCACTGGATTGGAGAGCTAACCGAATGCTATAAGAGCGAAGGAAGAACGTAAACCGCCAATTGCCCTGCTTAAAAGGACGCTCGCACAGTAAAAAATGAACATTGCGTGCTTTGCATGGGTTTGGCTCCATCGTCCGGAAGGCATTGTCCGCCACGGCTTATTGATCAAATCCTCTGCTATTGATTCCGGGCGCCGTTGGTTATTGATTGCAAATGGGAGGAGATTTACCCAAACCCAAAAAAGGACAATTGGAACCCGATACAGTATTTTTGTGTAGGAAACCCCGGCGTCATCCCACCCAAGGTCAGATCTGATCGCCATCGCTGTAAGTACTCCGAAGGTGGTCTCTGGAAAGACAATCGTTTTCAAGTCGCTAAAATTGAAAAGCCAAATTGAATACAGGTACTTGGCAGTAGCATGAACAGGCCATGACAAGCTTTTGGTGTAGTCCTTCATGTGGATTTGGGAATATTTGGCGTAGGTCCTTTTTTGGAACTGGTATTATAAACGAGTTGACACTTCAGGAGCTTGTGAAGAGATATCCGAAAAGGTGCAGAGAATGGGTGGTTTTATGGAAAGCATTGGCAAATAGTTCAATGCGTTTAGGCATTTATTGTGAGTATAACTGAGATGGGAATTGATATTCTAGGGATCTGATATGAGGGTCCATGTTTTCCAATGAAATACCCTTACGGCCATACTGGTACGGAATAGAGATGCAACGTGATAACAACTGTTGCATAGCAAAAGTAGAATGCTATCAAGTTGATAACTTAGCTCTTTGTACCTACTTATATACTATCACGGCCGTATTGTGACACATATCTATCTCAAATGAAGTTCAGCTGGCCGCTTTTATTCTGCGTTCGTGCCACATAAATGCGCGGTGTCACAAGGCTATCAGCACTACCCAATCCCATCATAGACAAAACCCCCAGTCAGACTAGTACGTTACTAATACCCAAAACAACGGATGGAAAACATTATAGAATGGATAGTCCGAGCTAAGCCTGTAACAAGTACTGTGATAAAACACGGTAAATGAAACTATGGGTGGCATCATAATCTATAAACCCCGGGCTCTACCATGGAAATCTCAAGGGATAATGTAGCGTGGGTCTCCACGAGTCACAGTCACGATGTGCCGACTTGTGGTTAACGTTAACCTATAGCCCTGGTTATAGACCCTCGGTACTCGGCATTGCAGGTGCTCAGCTGACTATGCGGCCACGCTCGGAATAGTTAATTTCACCTCCGTATAAACAGTTTCTCTGCGACATATATATATGGGTAAAGGCATTGAAGTCGATGAATGCAAGAGATTGTTCTTTCGATTTAATGCTTTTCCAATCTTCAATTTGCTTGATACATCACCGCTACCATGGATTCAATTTCAGCGCTCAGTATTATCGCAACAATAGCTGGGGTTTCATGCCATAGATTCTACTTTATTCGGGGTGAGCACCACCTGAGGGCCCCTTACATCTTCCAGGCATCAATCCTTGTGCTGGTACTTTTGGTCATTACAACGTTTGCCTTACGTAGGTTTGACGAGACCGGCTCTATTTCTCACCTACCGCTCCTTTTATTTATTCACTTTATTTCTTCTTTGTTTGGGAGCATTTTGGTGTATCGAACTCTACAGCATCCCCTTCGTGGGTTTCATGGACCTAGGCTAGCCACCATATCGAAGCTCTGGCATTTTAGTTACATGTTTAGCACCAACAATCATCTATTTCTTGATAGCCTTTACAAAAAATACGGCACTATCGTTAGAACAGGTAAATACCCATCTATTCCGCTACTTTTCTTTTATGGCTCTATCGTTCATCGCCCTAGAATTAGAGGCCTTGGATAAATCATATCGCTTGAAAACCCTACGAATTGTAGCTAACAACTTTTAGGCCCTCAAGAGCTTACTATAGTTCATTGTGATACTCTAGATGCTATCAACGGCCCAGGTACATCATGCATAAAGTCACCATGGTACGACATTCTCTGGCCATATGTGGCTCTGAATTCCATTAGGGACGGAGATGAGTACCGGTCACACCGCAAGACATGGGATTCTGCCCTTACAATTGCATCGTCAGGTAAGCGTTGGCAGACCTCGTTACGGATAGCACTCCAGCTAAATTTATGATACACTAGATTCTTACGACGAAGGTTCGCGTGTCCATCATTACGCGACTATCCTATTGCGGAAAATTGAAAACATGTCACGAAATGGACCGATTAATATCACTGCATTGCTATCTTGTTTTACTTTTGATGTCATGGGAGAGATTGCATTCGGGCAGTCCTTTGGGCTTTTATCCGAGACCGATACCGGCGCAAGATATAATTACGCCCCGAAACTCATATCTGAAGGCATGGAAATGCTCAAATACTTCACACCGGTTCCCTGGTTGGGCCATATTGTCGTTTTTATCGCTCCCTATTGTCCGATAATCACACAGAATTGGAGTCGCCTACTGAGATGGGCAGCCGAGGTCTGCGATAGTTGTCTTGAGCGCGGGAAACTTGTTACTCGTGAAGCTAGTGAGTTGGAAGCTAACCCGGATCACATGCTTAGCCATTTTATCAAAACGGCCAGACAGGTCGAAGATAACCAGTCACTTGACCGACTCAAACTTTATGGCGATTCTTTTGCTCTAACTATCGCTGGTAGCGATACAGCTGTGTTTGCATTAACTATGCTGCTTTTCGAACTAGCTAAAAGACCGGGCTTGCAGCAAGAGTTACGCGATGAAATTACTGCTCATGGAGTAATGATCCACCGAGAAGGAGACGGCGACTTGGTAGAGGCTATGCACGCTCAAAGCTTGAGTAAATTACCATTAATGACTGGTTGCATTAATGAAGTTATGCGCCTTTATCCCGCCGTCCCATCTGGGGGGATACGACAGACAGTCGATAAGGGGGTGATGATAGCTGGGAGGTGGATTCCTCCCAACACCATTATCGTTGCACCAAGGTGGTCAATAGGAAGATGTACGTTGATCTCGTGCAAATTAAGTAATTTATCAAGTTATTAGCGCTGAAGCTAACCGACTACAGTGGAAAGTGCTTTTGAAAGGCCACAAGAATTTATTCCAGAGAGATGGACAACTAGACCCGAGTTAGTGAAGAACTCGAAAGCTTTTAACGCATTTGGTATAGGTACGCAAAACACAATGAAATGAGCCGCCCGAGGAACCTTATGTTAACATCGCGTTAGGCCGCCATACTTGTCCCGGAAAGCAGTTTGGCCTATTGGAGGTTCGCATGGTCACCAGTATGATATTATCCAATTTCTCTTTCGATCTCTATAACAGCAAGACCTCATCCAACTTTATTTGTACGATTCAAGATAGTTTCGCGGCCAAAGCCGGCGATTTGGACCTTATCTTTAAGCCCCTCCATGTTTCAAGCGCTGAGAGCCAAACATAGTATGTAGAAATACAATCGTTCTGCTCGTTAATAATATACTGTTGACTATTTGTGCCCATATTTTCACGCTAGAATACCCAAATTTCTTGGTAGAGTTGGTAGACTTAGGGATAACGGCCGCAAGGAAAACTTGGCCCCTCTTAGGCGTCAAACAGAACTATAGCTGACGAAGTGAAAATTCACCGAGAAAGTATATGTGACACAACATAATGTACTCAATTTAGCAATACCTGACCACCGAACCCAGAAAAATAAATAAGTTGATTCTCGCGTATAATGTCTCGGTTATGGTATGACATGTATACACGGTATTTGGTCAGCTGCGCAGGGAGCCTATATCCTCCCTCTTTGGATTGGGTACCTGTGTTCCCACGCATAAGTTGGCATCCACCCGATATGGAGAATCACTAAATGATCACCTTAACATGAATGAATTGATCAGGGTATTTATTAACAAAGCCCCAGGACTGGCCTTTTTTTTGTGACATCACAAGTTTCTTCATAAAACTCGCTTAATCTTGATTCATTCCCAAATCTGCGATCTACTTTATTTACGCACCTAATCAACACTCCATTCGCCATGGCATTAAGCCGCATGCCGGATTACGGGCGAAGGCTCATGCCTTCCGTCTTAGATGAACTTGCGCTCAATGATCCAAACAGAGTTTATGCCGCTATTCTTAAAACAGGTGATATTACAGACGGGTTTCATGATGTTACTTTTTATGATATCGCCCGAATGGTCAATTTCATGGCTTTATGGATTGAAGAGAGGTTTGGAAAGAGTGATGACTTTGAGACAATAGGCTATATCGGCATTGCCGATGTTCGGGGGCCCATTATATTTCAAGCATTGGTCAAGTGCGGCTTCAAGGAAAGTCGATAACAACGAACTGAAGGCTTTAGTGATAATAACTTGAATATTCTCCTCTTGTCGCCTCGCAATCGGCCCTCAACTAACGTATTTTTGATGCGGGATACTGGCAGCTTGAAGTTGCTATATGCTGCGGAGGTTTCATCCCTCATTCAACCGATGCTTGATTTAGAGCCAAAGCTTCACTCTAAGTTTGTCCCATTGTTCAGTGCTATGATTACTAGCAATCCGACTTATTACCCATTTGATAAATCCTTCCAGAACGCTCAAGATGAGCCGGTGGCTGTGCTTCATTCGTCTGGTTCCACTGGTAAGTCACTGGATACCCGTGTGCAATGAATATAGAGGCTTAACCATCAATAGGACTTCCAAAACCCATCACAATGACCCATGGATCCATTTCCGTGCTTGACAACGAGCATAATCTGCCTGAGATTCAGGGTCGCAAAAAGAAAGACTGGACGATGTGGAGTTTTGAAGGAGGGGGACGATTGTATACCATGTTTCCCTTCTTTCATGTATGTGTATCCGCCCGCCATTTTCTTACACATGTAATTATTAATATTTCCACAGTTAGGAGGGTTCCTCATGATGACGGGTATGTCCGAAGCGTAGTCCTGACCAGCCTATAGTTGAGGAACCTATCAATAGCTTAAGACAGATTACTGATATTCCAAGTCGCTCCAATAAGCTAACCACACAGGCCACGGGCAACACCCTTACGGGCCACTTAACGCCACCTTATTAACGCGTTAACGTGTACCTTAGCAATTTTATCTAACTTATTAATTTATTTTTAATTTTTATCTAATATTTAATTTATTAGTATTATTAAAATCGCCTGTTTTTTTTTTTTTTAGCAATGCTGGTTTTATTTTAAAAAATATATATAAAAGCTGTAATTTATAACGTTTAATTTAGCATATTTGTCCGTAAAGCAGCATTTAAATAAAACGTATAACGTATTTATTTATAACGCTGTTTTTAAAATATTCTAACTTAAAAAAAAACTAATAAAAGCTTTTAAGCTTTATTATTATATTTAAAATATTAATTAGCTATTTAATATATTAGCTAAATTAAATTAAGCTATATATTTAGCCTGACCAAGTTATAAATAATAGCTTAACAAGCTTTAGCTGTTTTATTTAACTTTTAAACATTTAAGCCGACGTAATATTATTAATTTTTAACTTAAAACCTGTTTATACGGTTAATAAAATATTATATTGTTAATTATTAACGTGTAAATAAAACTACAGCTTAAAATATATATATTTTTTTCGACCGCTTAAATATAAAAAAAAATAGCTAATATTTTATTAAGCTATATATATAATATAAATAAAATAAATATTAGCTAAAGTATTAATAGCAACTATTAAATTATTATATTAAATAACCGGCAAAAAATATTTAAAAAAAACTAAAAAAAAAAAAAATAAATTACTGCTTTAAAATATATTAATATTTTTAATAATAACTTTTACTGCTTTTAATTTTTAAAAACGTTAATATATAAAATTAATAATTTTAAATAATAGCGTTAAAATATAAAATAATTAATAGTTTTAAGCTTTATTTAATAAATAAATTTATAATTAAATAAATATAAATTAGCTTAAAAATATTTTTATTTTATATATTTAAAGCTTTTATAATAATATATAAATAATATTAATATATAATAAATATAATTTATATATAAACAATAAATTTTTAACTTTTATATAATAAATAAAGTTTAATTAATATTTTATAAGTTTTATTATAATTATATTTTATAGCTTTTAAATGTTAGTATTTTTTTACGGTTAAAAAAGCTAAAAAGCTGTTATAAAAACTTTAAATATAACGTTTAATATTATAAATATAAAAAAAACGTTTTATTATATTATTAGTAAATTAAATTTAAAACTTTAAATATTTAATAAATTAAAAACGTTTAAAAATAACTAAAATATATTTAAAAACTGTTTAAAACTATTATTATTAAAATATATAATATTAAAAATAAAAAAGTTTTAAAAGTTAATTTTAAAAGCTTTTATTAGTTTAAAAGTTTTTAATATTAAATTTTTAAATAAAATAGTTTTAATACTGCTTATAATATTTATTAATAATTAAAAACTATATAAAATAAGCTAGAAACTAAATATTAAAATACTTTTAATTTTTAAAGCTTTATATAAGCTGTTAATTTATAAAGCTTTTAAAGCTTTAAACTAATAAGCTTAAAACATTATTAATTTTTAAGCTTAAATTAATTTTTATAAAAAAAAAGCTTTAAAAAACGTTAAACCAGCCCGTTAAATAGTTAAATAAACGTTTAAAAAACAGTTTATAGCTATAACTAATATATAAAAAGCTAAGCAGAAATTAAAAAATTAAATTATATATATAAATAAAGCTAGCGATTATAACATAGTTTTTAACTTTAAAACTATAAATAACGGCTTAATCAAGCCAGCAAATAAAACGCAAAACTATATTATCGTTAAAACGGCTGATTAAAAGTATGTTATTATTAAAATCGGTTAATTAGCTAGTTTTTAATTAAATTAGTTGTATTTAGGTGGAGTGGCCCGTAAGGGTGTTGCCCGTGGCCTGTGTGGTTAGCTTATTGGGGAATACAACCATTGTATATGGCCCACCATTTTTAGCCCCTGATGGATGCCTCATTGTAGACATCATGACGCAACAAAAGCTGAGAGCACTACTTCTACCACCCTCGATTGTTGAGCAATTAATACTCGAGTCTCGAGGAATCGAGCTTGTGAAAGAATTGGACTTCCTTGCCTATAGTGGTGCACCCTTGAACCCTTCTGTTGGAGATCAGTTATCACAGGTTGTTGACCTTGTGTCGCCATATGGATCGACTGAGATATATCCACAGCCTGAACTGGTGACCACTCCGGAGGACTGGTCTTGGCATGATTTTAACCCCTACGTCAAACACGAAATGCAGCTTTTCGACTCAGAAGCTGGCACTTATGAGCTTGTGATCATAGCTAATGAAAACACCAAGAATACAGCAGCAGTGTATCATAACCTTCCCAACGGCCTCAGCGAGTTCGGGACAAAGGACTTGTTTGTCCGGCATTCCAAAAAGACTCAGCTATTCAGATACTATGGACGTAAAGACGACATAGTTACCCTCAGCAACGGGGAAAAGTTCAACCCTATTCCTCTCGAACTCGATCTCCAGACTGAGCCCTCTTTAATGGGAGTTTTGGTAATCGGGAATGGGCGACCACATACGGCCTTGCTTTTGGAGTTTAAAGATCCTGGCGATACTTCTCTCGGCGATGTCTGGCCTCTGATCCAAAAATCGAATACGTTAGTCCCAACTCAAGGGCGTATCCAATGGGGCATGATCATCATTGCCTCCCCTAACATACCGTTCATAAGAAGTGGGAAAGGAACTATCATACGGCGACTGACAGAAGAAGCGTATCACACCCAAGTTGAAAAGTTATATACTGACTTTCAAGAAATTGGTATTCAAATCTCCCTTAGGGCGAATCCCCAAACGCTCAAGTACGAGCTGACTATAATATCAGCATTCCTACGCCATGTTGTATCTGTAGCATTCCCTGGCGCCATCAATATTGAAGACAATGAAGATTTCTACTCTCTTGGTTTAGATTCAACACAGACTATGATGATAGTCTCGAGTCTAAAACGAGCTCTTGAAGCAAGAGCCCCATGCTCCTACGATTGGATTACTCCGCGAACTCTGTTTCAAAATCCAACTATTAGAGGCTTATCTCAGTTGCTCCATGGCTTCTTGAATCATGGCACCATCCCTAACGAGAGATACGGTGCCGATGACGTTGTACCCGTTTATCTTATGACTTTGCCGGACACTCCAATACAGAAGCCATCCAGAATTGCCGTAATAGGATCCACGGGAGCCCTCGGGGTTCAAATAATTGCAACCATGCTACGGGATCCCGGAATCATTCATATTTATTGCCTCAATCGGTCAAGCAGTGCCCAAAAGAGACAGGAAGATGGTCTTATGGGGCTGGACGAGTGTGCTTTTAGACCCCTATTTCATAAACTCAAATATTTCCACATCGAGCTCGGAAAGCCACGGCTTGCTCTCACGGATGACCAGTACGAGCAAGTCGTGACAAGTGTTGATACTATCATCTTCAATGCTTGGAAAGTTGACTTTGTTCACACAGTTCGGTCATTCCATCCCTTTCTTCATGCACTCGTAGAAGCAGTGAAGATTGCGAGCGACAGTGCCCGCCGGATAGGCATCCTTCTCGTTAG
Source organism: Rosellinia necatrix (assembly GCA_021209875.1). NCBI lineage: Eukaryota > Fungi > Ascomycota > Sordariomycetes > Xylariales > Xylariaceae > Rosellinia > Rosellinia necatrix. Next base: position 6,903,434 of record JAGYVD010000001.1, on the reverse strand, counting down.
CTCTCTTTCGTCGGTAGCTCGCATGACTACAGCTGGCGCCGTACCCGAAGCCCTTATAGAAGACCCATCGGCCGACATCAACATGGGATACGCGCAATCCAAGCTAGCTGGCGAGCGCATTATGGCAGCCGCAAGCCGCAAATGCGGCGTCCCCGTCTGCGTGGCGCGTGTGTGCCAGCTTGTCGGCCGGGGCGCCGGCTCTGCTCGTTCGGATCGATCCTGGCTCACCACGCTCATCGAAAGCGCCAAAACCCTCAAGTCGATCCCGGCGGACGTGGCGGCGATAGACTGGCTCCATATGGATGTTGCCGCTAGGATGATCTGTGACTTCCTCGGCACGCGAGCTCGTGATGAAGCGCAGTTCTATCACGTAACACACCCGGAACCGCAGCCCTGGGGGCTGCTTGTGGACACCCTGCGTGAAAGAGTAGAAGGCGCCGAGGTGGTGCCGCTACGAGACTGGGTCGATAAACTGAAGTCTATTGAGAACCCTACCCCTGAAGACATGAGGACAATTCCGGCATTGACGATGGTGGACTTCTTCGACGACTTAGCGAGTAACCCCATAAAGACTAGGTATGCTACGGCGCGTTCCGCTAGCGCTTCAAGTGCCCGCATCCCCCGCATTGACGGGGGTTTCATTGAAAGCTGGGCAGGGGATTGGAGAATGTAGAGCGGTAGTCCGTGAATTCGAGTATGACTTATCGAATAGTGTGAGAATCTATCTGCTGCCGATTCTGACTTCCATCTCGGGGCTGCTTGACGCAGTGGCTCGATCGGTCTAACCTAGATTTTAGTTTGCGTGGTTCATCCCTTCCAACGGCGGCAAGGCGAACAGTGAATGGTTATGTGAAAACCAGTTTACACACGTGTAGGCGATGTCGTAATAACGTAACTTCATGATCGTTACTTGGATGAGGCACAGGGTATATTTATGGGTTAGTGGGGTTGGAGTTGAATCATAGTCAATCATATGCCCTCATATGGCCAGAATGAATACTTATATCATTCGTACCCCTCACGATGAGGCGCGATTCTTCCCCCCTGTCGATCCTACAACGCCAACATCTGCACACTTTATACTACCACTAGTTAATCCCATCTCCTCCTTCCTTGTTATCCGGAGACTTAGCTATTTACCTCGTATCTAAACCTCACGTACTTACCTTATCGTGTGCCGCTCGGCAGCAGCGGGACGCGAAGACGGATCGAGATAAATGGATGAGGATCTCTTCGTGACGCTCCCGTCGGGTTGCCGGATCTGCTACCGGACCTTCGGCAACCCGTCGGACCCGGCCATATTACTGATCTCGGGGCACAGCACGTCCATGACGCAGAAGCTGGACGAGATCGTCCAGCGCCTCAACCCGGCGGACAACCCGCACTTCGTCATCCGCTACGACCACCGCGACACGGGTCTCTCGACCTCCTTCGCCAAGCCGGCGGACGGCTCGCCCGCGTACGCGTACGACGCGCTGGTCGACGACCCCGTGGGGCTGATCCGGCACCTCGGCCTCGGCGCCGTGCACGTGGTCGGGATCAGCCTCGGCGGGTCGATCGCGTGGCAGGTGGCGACGCGGCTGCCGGGCGCAGTGCGCAGCCTGGCGCTGGTGATCACGAGCCCCGTGGGCCGGCAGCAGCGGCCGGACGACGGGCTGCCGCCGATCAAGCTCGACGGGCAGTGGCTGCTGGGCGAGGCGTACGGGCCGCCGGACGACCCCGACGACGACGAGGGGTGGGTCCGCATGTACGGGCGGCTCGACCTGTGCCTGGCGACGCGGCCGCCGACGGAGGCGGAGCGCGCCGAGTCGCGGCGCGAGTCCGAGGTCACGTACCGCCGCGAGCGGCAGAGCGGCACCATGTGGACCAAGTTCAACCACTCGGACGTGTCCGGCGCGAGATGGCCGCGCGAGTCGCTGCGGCAGGTCAGGTGCCCGACCGTCGTCGTCCACGCCGCCGAGGACCAGCTCTTCGCGCCCGCGCACGGCGAGGCGCTGCGCGACGACGTCCCCGGCGCCACGCTCGTCGTCCTCGAGGACTGCGGCCACGAGTTCCCCCACCGCGTCCGCCCGAGGCTAGCGGCCGCGATCCTCGAGAACGCCGCGAAGGCGGAACGGGCGGGCTAGGGAGGTCAGCGAGGCATTGATCGCGTTCGGGATGGGCAGGTGGCGGCTTATATATATATATATATGTGTGTGTGTGTGTGTGTGTGTGTGTGTGTATCTCTGTCCTGGTGACGGTGACGACTGCGAAAGTAACATATAGTATACAGTAGTGTGTAAGTAGTTTAGTTACTCTGGCTACCAACTTGCGGCCTGGTTGCTACTGCGACAAGACTGGAGAGTAAGGTAAGGCCAGGTGTTACCACTTGTGTGCGTCGAAATATGCCACGGTATGGCTGTCGGGCAGAGGTGCTGATGCCGGAGGTGTGATTTATACTTGGGCCATGCTCTACCGATAGCAGGCAGGGTCGGCCACTGTAAGTACTTTGGTCCACAGCACTGATCTGCCAGCTCGTCTGTGCCCCAGACAGCGGCTGCACCCGTAAATGACATCATTCTCCTAAGGACATGATCTCTTTCATTAGAATTAGATAGTAACTACCTACTTAATTTAGGTTCATATGTAGGTAGCTACCACCAAACTAGGTAAGTATGTAAGTATCTAGATCGAAATCGAGCAGTAGCTATATGCGCAGGTGTTAATTATTATCCAACTAGGATATTAGGATATAGAGGTAGCCTCCATGAGGTGAGGTTGCTGGGCCACCGAAAAGCATTTCCAAGCTCAAAGACGCCGTTAAGGTTTCCGTTCCTCCCGCCACGTCCATAAGGTTTCATTTCAAAATTAATTGCAGAATACACCAGCGTAGAAGCATCCTGGCATGTTCCCCCTCCTGGCCATTCAATTCCCGTCAATATTATTACATCCAAGATCCATCCTCAACCACAACACCCCACATGCTCACTGTCATTTAGAGTGGCCGTGACCAAGATGGACGTCAAGACACGACTTTTAATAATCTCCGACACTCATGGAAAATACTTCCCGGTCGGGCCCGGGCATAAGGCCGACGTGGTTGTTCACTGCGGCGACCTAACCGATGGCTCAACACTGGACGAATATCGCCGGACCCTCCAATTACTCAACGACTTCGACGCACCCCTCAAGCTCGTCATAGCCGGGAACCACGACTTCACCTTAGACACCTCATCATTTCGGCGAAAGGTCAACGCAGTCGCGGAACCATTAGATCCAGCGCTTGTTCGGAGTGTGTATGGCGATTACGGCGAAGCCAGGCGCCTTTTCGACGAGGCACCCGACATCACTTTTCTAGATGAAGGAACGCATCAATTCCATCTGGCTAACGGCTCATTGTTAACTGTGTATGCTAGCCCATACACGCCCTCGGAAGACGGAGACAGCCTTCAATATCACCCCAGTACCGACCACGAATTCGCCATTACGAAAGACACCGATGTTGTCATCACTCACGGACCACCGCGTGGCATTATGGACCGCACGTGTCAAGGAAGGGCGGGATGCACAGATTTGTTCGCGGCCGTCGCACGGGCTCGACCTATGGTCCATTGCTTTGGCCATATACACCAACAATGGGGGGCTAAATTTGTCACCTGGAGGCCACAAATTAGCGATATCCCCTCTCATTTCACCGATATTGACAACGGCCACTCTACGGTTATTGACACTTTGAGAACAAGCCTGGGGAAACCGCCTGACCCTTCAACAATACGGGTTGAAAAAGTACATCAAGCAGAGCCATCCAAACAACAGGAATGCCGCGAGACGAGTCATTGCCATGAGGACCCCAACCCCCTAGAGAAGGGCAAACACACCCTCTTTGTCAACGCTGCAGCAGAAGGAGTATCTGAAAATCAACCTATCCACCCTCGCTGGATAGTGGATATTACTCTTCCAAAATATGATGGGCAACAACCGATAAAAAGACACGCCCTGCATATGCCTTAAAGAAAACCTTTTACCAAGGCGTCCTACCTCTCGGCAAAGAACATCACTTTGTGGTAGTCTGTCCACCGCATATTTCGCCTCATCACGATACTACCGGGCTCCAACTCTCGGCTGCTGATTAGAGTTCCACTTGAGCATAATTGTTTCTAAAAATAAAAATAAAAATGAAACAAAGACGGCCCTCTGGGGCGTTTATCAATGATCATTATATCATCTTATAAGTGTGGTCATGGTGACTGAGAATCAGTCAATTGGGGCTGTATACTGCAGCTGAGCGAGGGTTAATTACTCCCTCCGATAAAATCTCGCCAGCAGGCACCCAACAGACTGACGGAACCACTAGGGGCTCTTATTATACTACTTCTACTTTTTACACCCGAAATATGCCAAATTTCAAGGTCGAAATTGCCGCGCCACTACGTGAGGCACCCATCGAGTGCATCGTGCCGCTACCCGCCTGCCCACAGCCCAGCCTAGAAAACAGAGGATGTGGATGTTACGGCGCCCCCAGGAGTTTTAAGTGACCTCTGGAAGGGCATTTCGGCCGGCGCCCATAACTTCAGCTTTGAAAAATCCGACGGCAAGATCGCGTTTGATGCCCTCAGGGATCGCCAGGCGAAATGTCTGTAGCTATCCGCCGTGTGTGCGGAACATGATAGACAGTAAATACATAAAAAAAGCAAACCCGCCCACATCGGTCTATCTATATTCCCCGCCGGGTAGAAGCATAGACCAACCGCCCGGCCGGCAGTATCATATATTGGCTACGAAGTATATAAACCAAGCCCTACCATCGTCCCCCGCTCCGCACAAACCCACATCCGAGCCTCCTCCCCTTCACCTCCTTACCGCTTTAGCCTCCCTCTACGGATCTAAACACACACACCAGAGCCACCCCAGCAGCATACGGTTATAGATACCTATTTTTATCATTACGCGCTAGTGTAGTGGTAGCACGAGAAAGCCATGGCCACAATCTACGACGAGGCATCCGTTACCTCGGGCGACTCCACCACGGTCTACACGCCCACCCACACGACCTCGGAGCAGGGCGACGACATCTTCTCGCGCGACTCCCCGGGCCCCTCCTCCTCCTCCTCCAGCAACGGCGGCCGTGGCGGCGGTAGTACCGAGACCTTCAGCCCGCGGGCGCCGGCGGCGGGGCAGACGTACCTGATCCGCGAGCGGGCGACGGGGCGGGTGCTGCAGGTGCGGGGCGGGCGGGTGCGCGTGGTGGAGGCGGACGCGGACCCGCGCGGCGGCTGCTACTGGGCGTGCGAGGCGTCGCTGGGCTGGCTCGGCTTCCGCGAGACGGTGTCGGGGGCTTTCCTGGGGCGCGACGGCAACTTCGGCTTCCGCGCCGCCGCCCAGGCCCACCTGCCCTGGGAGTGGTTCGTCGTCTCGCCCCAGGGCGCCGACGGCTGCCGCCTCCAGTCCCCGCACTGGCTGTCGTTGCGCTGGGTCGGCCTCGGCGGCCACGACGGCCGCTCCCTCGTCGACGTCACCGAGCCCGAGAAGGCCGTGCTGTGGGAGTTCATCGAGGTGTCCATGTGAATGGTTGGGCGCTCGCATAAAAAAATAAAAATAAAAATAATCAACTACTTATTTCTATTTGTCTGTCTGGCCATCTGTCTCCGGGCCATGTTAGACATCTATCTGTTCCACCCATGTAACGCCTACCTGCTGTTATGTCTTGCCGGTTTCGGGGTAATTTAAACGAAGGCTCTGTTTTAGTGTGGGGTTTAGCGCCGGGAGCTAACCCAGGGCCCTGGCTAGTCCCAGGGACTAATAACTGTCTGTCTGTCTAGGATAGGGAAGCCTGGTTTGAAGTTTGAAGGTCCAGTTATAACTCCGGTTCGATCTATTTGAATTGCGTTTTAAATCAAAATAAATTCTACCCACGGTATTACGTCTCGGAGTTTCGGTAGTCGAAATATTAGTATGTAACCGAAATAGTTGAATTGGTTCAAGATCATTTGTCCATGGATATGGAAGATGTGTGTGTCGTACAAAATAGAGGATGCGGGGAGTGATATCGCTACCGAAGGACCATAACCCATCCCGGTTCCCGCTCCGGGTAGCCACTAGTCTCGGGCTCTTCGGTATTTTATGGCATACGCATGAAAAATACGCTATCGAGGCAACTCGGAATCTCTGCCATCAACCATATGAAAATTGCGTTTCTATCACCCCGATTGAGGACTGAATGGGAAGGGGATTCCGTGTTTGTGGTCTGTATGGGAAGCTGTTGCAGGAAGATAAAAGCTTCAATGGAGCTATGCTAATGTACATATAGGCATCAATCTTTAAGCAATAGTGTGAATAGATTGACTGGTTCTAGCTAGGTCAATGAATTATCAGACACGATAGTTAACAGAGCTTTCAATGAATTCTTGAATTTTTAAGGCCTCGGGGGATACACAGGTCTATATATACAGCCAGCTTCAGTACTGCAGCACTATATATGGCGTTTTCTATAAGTTACAATAGAGCAATCATTGTAGAAGATCTCTAAGCTACAGGAAACCCTGCACTAAAATGAATGTACGAAACCCAGCGAAGCAGTGCACCGTCGCACGATCCCCCCCAGAACCCCCGCCCTACGTTTTCCGAGCGAGAGCCTTGCATTGCAGCTTGACTGCTTATATGAATTCGTTCGGGTTGGGTTCAATGACCTTTCTGGCTCTTTTTCTGAGACAAATTGTGCAGACATCTGCGCCCTTACTCTTAAGCATCTTTGATTCCACCACTCCTCGCTCCCTCCCGCATCCACCTTCGTAGCACTCGGCGGTGGTGATAAAAGATTAGGGGATAGGACTCAGCCAGCCACTACTTACATACATGCACAGAAGCGAATTTTAGTTTTCGGCCTTCTATCTGAATGGAGCTATGCTTACCATTCGGTTAGCTAGCTACATAGCTGGGGCGCTGTGTGCAGGACTGGGTGTCTTTCTGACAGGTCCAGTTACTTATCGTGGCATCCGCACGGCAAGCAAACTTATGACTGTGATGACGAACAGTGGGTGGGAAAGCGAATATATATTATCGCGACTTATCGTGGATTGTTGTATCAATGCTCGGGGCCCCTCCATCTTATTAGAATTGACCCTGAACCACTGGTATAGATGAGAACCTCCCCCCACACTCTCTTCACTACACCGTCTCCCAACGTAGTAAACAACTCGCTACGATTCTGTCCCGGGTCGCCACACAATGACGCATTGCCCAGTCATGATCCATGATCCACCAATACCTCAACTTCGGTAGCGAGACCCCGACAAGCCCTAGCGTAATCGCGAGACCCGTCACGAAGGACCCCATCCCCGCCCATGCCCCCGCCGCCCACCAGCATGCAACATCAATATAATTCTTTCACTCGTATGGTCTCGTTTTACTTACAAAAGCAGCATGCTTTGGGGCGCGGTATCTATCTGCACGTACCCGAGTCCAATGCCGAACTTGGGAAGCCTGCATAGCTGCTGCGCCGAGATGGCATTTCCTAATGCTCACAAAAATACAGTGAAGTTCAAACAACATCGCCGTGGGATATCAGCTAACCAACCATTTCCATTGCCACCCCATTGATCCCTAACAGGTACAACTGCCCGGAACGCGCCTGGGGATAATGACCTTACCTTAAACACATCTGAGGAAGCTCGATGCGGATTCGAGCAAAATACAAACTGATAAGACAACTAAACGAAATAGACATAAGACGTCACTCAATTTAGGGAAAACTTAACCCGAGGGTTCGACAATCCCGTCTCCGTGAACACGGTACCTTAGTAAGACCCGGGGTTTTAGGTTGCGTTGCTGACAGGGGACCATCGGCTACCCGGGGTTGACTTGGGTAGCCTCCGCACACCCACCTCGTCAATATTACTGAGCTATTGGAGATTTCCCGAGAATTGACAGGACGACCTTCCAATGAAGGAAATTGTCCGGGCCCCCTCTAGATAAGCCTATCTCGTCCTCCCGGGTCACGTAACACCATCGCTAGCATACACCATTCAGTCAAGGCGACGATCTCAATAGGCTCAGAAACAGAGAGTTGTGGTCGTGGGCAAACTGGACATTCTGAAGAACTATCTATATCTAGTAAATGAAGCTTCTACCTCCAATTTTAGACTTTTGCAGTGATAATTATTCCTTCGTGCCAAGTCGTTCAATCGTTGCTCGGTATAAAGAAAGATGCCTCCCACGACGGGGAGAGCCATTAGTCAGCAAGATTCCGAATATCAAGCCTCACTGAGTGAAGAGGTGATTGCTATCGTAACCGTCTTCCAGGTCTTTTCGAGCGCCGCTCTGGGACTTCGGTTATGGACCAGGTTGCAGATCCAGCGCCTTCGCCTGAGCGCAGATGACTGGGTGATTCTGGTCGCCTGGGCTACCGACCTCGCCCTCGGTACCATCATCGGCTTCCGTATATACCCCCTCTCACTGTGTTAGTAGCAAGAATCAGGCTGACCTTGGAACCCCAACAGAGACGAGATATGGCCTCGGCAAGCATGTTGCCGACTTGCCCCCGGACATCGACTTCATCACCTCTAACATCCTATTCTACGCCCACCAGCCCATCTACTACATCAGCGTGTCCTTGACGAAGGTGTCAATCATCGTATTCTATTTCAGGCTTTTCCCACAGCAATCATATCGAGCTTTCCTGTGGGCCATCATGGTCGTCGTTCTTCTAACCGGCATAGCCACCAGCGTCGCGGGCGTCTTCCAATGCGACCCGATCGCAAGGTCATGGAACGCCGACATCCCTGGGACCTGCTTCAACCAGCCGGCCCTATTCTTCGCCAACGGCGGGCTCAACATCGCCGAAGACTTGATACTCTATTTCCTCCCCATCGGGATACTCTGGAACATGAATCTTCCCTTGAAGCAGCGGATCGCCCTGATTGGTATCTTCGTGATTGGCGGCCTTACCATAATAGCGGGAATCGGTAAGTACCTTCACTCCTCTAAGAATAAATGAAATATAGGGGTACTCGCAAGAGCCAAAGACCCCCCTATATTTCATAAATCTCGTCTCTTAACGTCTATGCACTCTCAAAAACCTTTCCCTACTTTACTCTCACGAAAATCAATTACTGAGAACCCGGCTGCTATAGTGCGCATACCCAGCCTCAAGCAGGCGATCGTATCCACCGACCCGACATGTACGTCCCCATCCCCCTTCCCTCTTCCCCAGCAAAACCCAGCCGGTAAGCTAACAAAGGTGTTCCCATGACCAGGGGACCACGTCGGCTCGTCGATCTGGTCGTCGATCGAGTGCAACATAGGGATCATATGCGCCTGCCTGGTGCACCTGAAGCCGCTGATCGCGCACATCGCGCCGGCGGCCCTCGGCCCGTCGCGGCCGTCGCGGGGCGCCCGGATGATGCGGCTGAGCGACAAGCACAGCGACGACGCGGCGGCGGCGGCGGCGGCGGCGGCGCATCACAGCCCGCTCCAGACCTTCGGCCAGCGCCGCGGCAGCAAGCCCGTCGGCGTGCTGACCGAGATCGACCGCGAGGAGGAGGAGGGGAGCAGCGCCTCCAGCCAGCCGGGCCTCGTCCCCGCCTGGTGCCGAGGCAACCCCGACGTCACCGTGTCCACGCCCGGGCAGCCCGACCCCCGGGCCGGCGCGCAGATGGAGCAGCCGAATGCCATCTATGCGACACGGCAGTATGCCGTGTCGTACGGGCGATGAGGGCTGGACCCGCACGGGCGAGGTGGATACGGCGTTTCCTCTGGGTATCTAGTTTTTAACTTTGAATGGTATTTTTTTAAGTGGTACACTACTGGACGTTGGCTCGAGAGGTTATACCCTTGTTGGAAAGTATCATTGGCGAATTCAGGCAGTTTGTTGGCTTAGTTGTTACTATCTTATGAGGACGACAAAATGACTACATTTTTGAGATTAATGGCTGAGTTTGCATGACAACTTGGTCGGGCCTAACACCATGTTAAATAATTTTCTTGTTCTATTTGTTGGTTCATGATGCGATAGATCACTAATTTTTCCAACTTACTTCCCTCCCCCCTATATTACCCCGAAGACCAAACTAGTTGGTCCACCAATATCGCTACCAAATTCATCTTGACTTTGATATCAGCTCAATTTGATACTACAACTTTTAAATAAGGTTGTTGGTTCGTGATCAGTGTCGCACCCGCCCTTGGCGGCAAAATATCTTGGATGTAAAGTTGAGAGCGAGTCTCGAAACAGCATATTTTATTATATCGCCTAAGGAGTTATTGTACATCGACCAATATCAAGATAGCATAGGCACGCGGAATATGGATATACTCATTGCAAAGATCATATATCTCTTAATACAAAAATACGACCCCGAATCCATAGCAGCGTTTGCCTCATAATCCTACATCTGTGGTCTTCAATTGGGCCTATCTACCTCCAGCTACTTTGAGAAGCCCTGTTGCTAATTAACCCCACTAGAGACAGTTTTTGTTCTATCTAATCATGTGGTAGGTATGTCCCAACGTCGTCAGCTGACCGAAGGTGAGTTTTTCTGCCCTTCCCTGTACAGAACTAACTCCCGCATTGATTGTACAGTTGTCATATACCTCGTGCAGCAAGTAACCTTGGGAAAACAAGTTTTAGGTCTCATTAAAAGGAAGAAAAAACTCCAAAGCTTAATGCCGACTATGTTATTAAAGCTAAACTAAATGGAAGCATTGTATCAGGCAGATAAAGCATATGGCGAGGTACCTCTATGTACTGGGCTGGCGTAGGCAGGATAGGACCCAGTCTAAAAAGGCAAAATGCAACACAGGCATGCGATATATGTAATTTTGGCAGCACTATAAAGTTTGTGGCGCTTATTTATAACTATGACCCTAGGAGGTTCGGTCGGCGACTGATCTACATATCATGATCTGGTTTGTTACGATACCCAATCGCGCCTTCACAGAAACATTAAAGGCAGTGGCGGTCGACAAGCTTTTCAGCAGTGCGCAGATATGGAGAAACCAGCCATCTTTTGACAACATTCGTTACTCCCGCGGGAGCCACACGGGGCCGATATGCATGTCAAGGCTTGGGATTGGTATTGTGTGTAGTTGATCTTCAATTTCTACGTGCTACTTTAGCGCGCGCAAGGGATGTCATAAGTATGCGTTACTACTCTGATCGCCTAGCTGGTTTGGTAGTTAGGGCTTAATTGGGTGATCGATTGATCCCTGGACCCTTCAAGATCAGGCGGCCGGCCTTGAAAGCCTTGTATATATAGCCAATTCCAGTACCACAGTCACCGTGAGTGTGGGCTGGTTGCCAATAGGGTGTAATTGATCCACCAGACAACAACACACAGGTTTACTAGGTAAGTAACTTTCATATACTATATCTGACATTTGCAACGGGACAAAGTCCGACATCCTAGCCCCCACTGAACCCTGACTACCTTACCGGGAGAACTTCTTTCCTTGCGTAATAACATAAGTTGCCGCCGTGCCACTATTGCAGGTACTCAGCTATATCAGCCAATAAGAGGTTCACTAGATTCTAATAGATTGCAATCTGAACGAGCGAATCCGAGAACCACGATTTATCGAGGATCTCTCCCATTCCCAGTCTCCGGAAATGGGTCGGCTGGCCTGGTATCGTAGCTAGGTACAGTACATTATATCCGTCGAAGGCGTCGTTGTGATAGTTTTCAGAAAGCGCGATGGCGTGAAAACTAGCGTGCGGCACTTCGTCAATGTCAAATGATATCCAACCGAGGGGCTCGCCTTGTCTGTTGACCATATGGACCAGGTTGCCCTGTAGCACCATAGCACCTGTGAGGAGTGAGGTCCGGGATTGGTAGTAGTGAAGATCACCGGCTGATTTAGCCCATAATTGAACATAGTTTGATATTTTACGCAAGTAGTTTGGGTCGATTAAGGATAAAGGGGCTTCGAGACGTAAGCAAAGGCCAGAGTTATCCTCTAAGTCGCCTACTGCAGGTTGGTCAGGGTCCTTGTTGCTTATCTCAATGCCCTTCGCGACCGGCCTCGCGCTCCGTGGAGGGATGTGGTAGGCAACAGACCCCATAACCGACTGCCACGACCATGATGGCTGCAAGGACAATACTTGAGGCCTAGTCATCTCATTCAATTTTGACAGTCGTTGTTGCCACGTCAGTCCATCCTCCAGATGCGTTTTGAATGTCATCTCTTTTTTGAAGAACCACAGCAGTTGTACAACTAAGAGGCGTTGCTGCCAACTGATACCATCAGTTAAAGCATTGCGATGCTTATCAGACTGCTCGTAAAGTAGACCTGCGATATAGCGTCCCCCTATCGTTCCCTGTAGTGCATTGGCAATCCCAAACATGGCAACTGGGCGGTCGCGTTCGTATGTCAGACTGCGGCAGGTGTAGATGGACACAAAATCGCACCAACTGTTATAGAATGGAAGTTTGGCATCGTATAGTTGCTCGTCGGTGACGTCTTTGAGAGTATCAACCTTACTGACATTAGTTTCTTCAAGGTTTCGGATGAGCAGCTGTTCTTCAGCTTCTATTGTGGACTCGCCGTCCTCGGTTATGGTTGAGCTTTTACAAGCCCAAACCATTCGCCCTGCAGTGTAGTGGATAATGCGGGTAGATAACATCCATTCTTGCGTGATCCACGCACGCTCGCCAAGGGGGGACACATTAATATCACTATCGAGTGCATCTGGATATAACCCTACGGAGACAAATCGGTGGCCGTTGTCCGAATGACCACCTGGGAATGCGATTGGCTGAGCCGATGATGGCGGCCTCTTGATGAAGCATCCTTGGCGTCCATCGACGGCACCGGTTGCCGCAATCGTGAGCTCCGCATTCTGGTAGACGTTTCCCATGACAGCGGATTCGCGTCTCCAATCGTCTGGGTCATCTTGCACTATACAGAGGCTGTCAATCCATAAGAAACGAAGGCCGATCTGCCGTGTGACTTCGATAGCATCTCGAAATGTCTTAGGAAGTGTCTTGACTGGTATGGACCGAGTGTGACTGTGGAGGTTTCCCCTGAGCGTTCGAAGAAATTGGATCTTGCCCCAACAATGACTCAAGGCCGCGTAAGGAGCCTTTTGCCCAGCGGAGATGCACAAGCGAGGGGGGTTAGAACTGACATCAACAATGCGACTGGGCAGAACGGGTGCTTCTGGCTTTTGGTCTAGGCTTGAGAGCAAATAGCTACAACGCGTATGGCCTGACTTGCACTTCTGGAGCCAACCGCGGAGAATATCAAACCCCTCGTCGCAGCCGGGATCTTGGAGGATCGGATAGCTACCAACCTCCCCTGATAGCACAACGGGGCTGCCTGTGAGGTTGAGTGAGTCTCAGTTTGCCAAAGACCCTGGGCTATTGTGCCGCACCTCTCGAGGCGAAAAGGCTCAGGTTGACTATATCAAGGGCATCGCCCGCGGAGACGTGGACAGAAATCCCCACCAAGGGACCGGCATCTTCGTCGGTGGCCCCTGGGGCTGTTATGCCATACAGGACAATCGGATCAGGCGCAAGAGCGCTTTCGAGCTTCTCGTCGGCCCCCGCGCTGCTTTTATTCTGTAGCAGTGCGAGTCTGAGCATGTTGCAGAAATCGCACACGACCGCGGATGGCACAATGCCCCGCGCATTTCGCAGATGGGGAAACCCGTCAGGCTCCCGAAGAGCTTCTAGCGTTAATGCTCTGCAGGTTGGGCAATACTTCATCTTGCTTATCCTGCTTACTGCCCGGTTGCTCTGGTTTGGATGATGGAAAGAGCAGCGTTGAGACTGTCTATTTAGTCAGCAGGATCTGGGATTTGGCCCAACTTGATAGGCTTTACCCTGCATACCCGGGTAATCTACGCTAACCCCATTAAAATAGGGGTTGAGCCATATGAGGGACTTTATTCTAACATGCATAACATAGGTACATAAACGAATACACAAATTTCTACGATTTCTCGGTTAGCTACATAGGTAGGCACAATGTGCATTAGTTATTGTACAACGGCCGTAATAGGGTCGGCAAGGTGGGAAATTATACAAGTAGTTATAGTAACAGAGCAATTTAAGAGGTAGGTATCTAGTTATGGCAGCTACCCTCTGCACCTAACACATAAGGAGGTACTTAAGGGGGTAGGTACCTTCAATACCTAAGTAGCTAGGTAGCTTACCTAGGTCCTTACTTCCAGTTACTGCAACTACACCAAGGGCTGGCTCGTCAAAGGCAGCTGCCTTTGGCAGCCGGCAGATGGTAGGTAGGTAGGTAGGTACTGGTACTTTGCAGTGGAGATGGACAAGGCCTTAAATTTTCCCATTTAAGGAACTTGGGACACCCCCTCTGGAAGACAGAGTGCCCCGCGGTAGTACCTACTGAATATATACATCTAGTTAGTGCGAGACCCAATTAACCACAAACTGAGCCCATCTTCGCGTTTTTTTTTTTTTAACCAGCCCAGGCGCGTTGACAGTTGCCGAGACACTTCAACCCTTCGCCTCTACAACCTGTCCACCACCAACCACACCATCGCACCACCACACCACTCGACCCTCTCTCCCTGATCCTCCATTGCGTCACCCTTTTGGTATAACTCGATCATCTTGAGCAATCATAACGCTCTCACCAAGTAAGTGCATTCTCCTATTTGTGAATGTTGCTGCCTTTCGGTTCTTGGTTGCAGTTGTATTACGCGCCCCGGTGGACTTGCACTTCACTGAACATGACGGCCCTGGTGATGGCATTGCACCGGCACTATCACGACTGCTGCCCACAGACAACAACAAACAGAACATTGTACCCCCTATTTGTATTCCCATCGTATGCTCGGTATGTTTGCTAGCAATATCATTGCCGGCGCAGCTGTTCCCCACGCCCGTATAAGCCTGCCCCCGCCCTCGCCCTTGCGCCCACCCACCTATCCTTGGTGGCATCTTGCCCACAACACTTCCTTGATGGCTAGCATGCTGCTATCATATCTGCTGCCTCACATGTTAGAGTGTGTATTTAACGCTTGTATTTAACGCTTGTTGCCTTGGTTCTGCATCCCCCAACACCCGTACACCCCACTGCCACTATATCTTCTAGGCTGGCACCTGTTGCGATCGATGTGGTGCATTGCCTTCACCCTGTTCTCTAACAACCTCGTCTACAGGTACATACTCCGGCGTTAGGATAGATACTTGCCTCATAATCGCTTTCCGGGACAGGCTCCTACGCCTCCGGAAGTCATGTGGTGAAGCTAGATGGGGCAGACTGCGAGCCAAACCCAGGAGGAGGGCTACGATTCTAAAGACGACACCCTTGAGCAAGATCGATCTCGAAACCACGAACATAGCAGTGACGAGCCTGTCTTTTCAAGCCAAATCCATAACGCCGGCAATTCTGCTCTTCTGCCACCCCGACGCCCTGCTAAGATCAAATACACCAGTTCCTCTCGATCACGATTCGATAGTGCTCAAGCTCTAAGCCCCGTTTCAGGCCGCAAAATGTCCAACTCTTCGCCACATAGCTCTTCCCCCGTTCCTTCCTCAATAGATTTTAGTATTCAAGCTGAGGTAGACGGGAAACTGCCTCATCCCACTGACAAGAAGGCGGAGAGCAAAAGACGAAAAAGGGAGAGGAGAGAGAGCCGACGTGCGGCGAAGCTCGCAGAGCGGCAGGCAGCAGCTAACGCTGCTCTAGAGCTTGCTGATGAACCGAGTCGTTTCGCTGAGATCTGGGATGCGCAAGAGGCCGTCCTTGCCGCTAAACGGGAGCAGGAAGAAGAGGAGCCCGAACCTCCCGTGGGGGAGCCTGTGGGAGGAGTTGTGGAATCCCAGAAAACTGCATCAAAAAAGCGGAGGAGAGAGTCAAGGATTCAAATTGAGGATGGGCCCCAGCGCAAGTCAAAGAAGCGGAAAAATCCCCAGAACGACCCAACCAATATCGCGACGGAACACAACGAACCGAGTTATGGGTACACTATTGAGGAGCCTGAAGTATCTGGCAATAGCGAAATCAACTTCAACGAACTGGCTGAACAATTTTATTCCGGGCGCAAGAGAAAATCTCAGGCCGATGCTGCCGAGGCTGGACCGGAAACCGTTGAGCCCAGAGACGCCTTGGACATCAATGGCCGTAGTGGCATCGATTTAGCCGGAAATGGCCCCGTTGGAACCGAGGTGGGTGGAGAGGCGGAAACATACGGCGATGACTTTTCCGACAACGGGGTCAGTGGCATGGCCTGGGGAACACTCTCTGCAGCTCACGTTATTACTGGTCTCCAGGCCACCGCTTCTGCCACGAGTGCAAATGAACCTATTCGTGATAACCATCCTTCCGAGCCTGTTCTCCTTGGTGTCATCGTAGGCGAAGAGACCAATCACGAAGCGCAGGATGGAATGGATGTTGATGGAAGGGTTGCCCCAAACCACATTGGCGAAGTTACTGACGACGATATCGAAGTCCCTTCCTCCTTACCACTTCCAAGGAGTAACGGTGAGCCCAGTGCTCAGGGCCGTGCCACCAACACAACCAGTACCGGGTCGAAACGTGTAGCTAAACAAGATTTCTTTAGTCGCATGGCAGACAACTATGATGAGCGCATCAGTTCACAATCTCCATCCGCAGCTGCATTTTCTCACAAGAGCGGCAAGGGCAAGCGGATAGCTGTCTTGGAGGATGACAATATAGCCGGTCCATCGACTGCCAATGGCAAGTCCGTGTCGCCCAAGGTCAAGGACATGCTGAATAGTCCAGGTGGGGAGCGTGCGCCCATAACACCATCAACTGAGAGTATGGTTCGCGTGCGGGAAATTAAGACCCCTGTCACTCTGTCCGGAGCTTTCAGCGAGTTGGAGATTCAAAATCTTACCGAGGCCATTGAGCGCTTTAGAGACGACCATAAAATGATCCAGCATCAGGTCAACGAGCTGATTCATAGTAACCCCAAGGAATCTAGGGCTGGCGAGTTATGGGAATGTATCATGGCAGCTTGCCCGGGTCGGAGTCGGCAGAAGGTTATTAATCAAACTCGACGCAAATTCCACAATTTCGTAGCCCGTGGGACGTGGACCGCCGAACAAGATCAAGAACTCCGAGAGATGTTCGAGCGATACGGGAACAAATATTCACTGATTGGCCAATTGATCAACCGTCATCCTGAAGACATCCGAGACCGAGTCCGAAATTATATCATCTGTGGGGATAAGCTAAGAAAAGATGTGTGGAGTCAAGAGGAAACAGATAGGCTCGTCACTATTGTCGAACAAGCGATAGAGGAGATACGCAGCCAACGGGCCAAAGTGGGCCAAGACAATATTCGGCCAGTCGAAGATGATATTAACTGGCAAATGGTAAGCCAGGGCATGGAGAGGACGCGCAGCCGTCTACAATGCATCGCCAAATGGAAGGCCATTAAACCGCACTTGGCTGGCGGTGGTCTCGATGGAGATGCCGCCCCCGTTGAAGAGATCATACAACAGGCTCGGGAAACGGCAACTACCATGTCTTACCGCAACCGCTCCTTCGTCATCAAAGGAATCCTCAAGAGCGGCGCCAACGCCGATAGTCGCATCCCCTGGCTCAAAGTGCGCACCGAGCTAGGGAATCAATGGACCAGACCCCCTCTCATGATTGTCTGGTTCCGGCTTAGAAGAACGATACCCAACTGGCAGAGTTTGAACGTGAAGGAGATGAGCACAATCCTATTGCAAAAATTCCAGGAAACTCATAAGCTGGAGTATCCTAGTGATATTAGTCAACAGGACGACCTTGCCGAGTATCGCGAGATTGAGTATAGGATCCGGAGAGGTCGGAAGTCCAACCCAACGCCTAAGAGCGCCGCCATTGTCGGCAAGGAGAGTGACGAGGATGATGAGGATGAGAGAGAAGAGCAAGACGAAACAACACAGGAGACGTCGCAAGAACGCCCTCCAAGTGTCGATCTCGGCACCGGCAGCGCTGGGAAAAAAGAGGAGCGCGAAGTAGAGGATTCAGAACCTGAAGCCAGTAACCGGGGCCAAAGTAGACGTCGTCTCCATACCCGTCCCGGGGGGAAACGTACCAGGGCCGAGGATCTTGAACGTGATGACTCTGACAATCAGAGCAGTGATACCAATGCCAGTCAGGTTTCCAGTATCCCCGCCCGCTAACTGATAGCCGGCGGCTGAGCGGGGAGGGATTAGTGCAGTTATGGTCATACCTTCACGGAAACTACCCAGTCTTTGTGTCCAAGAGGGATGTTCGACAGGAACATGAGAGAGCCGGAATTATAGCGGTTGTCGGGACAGGATGTTGAACGTATTAGGGTGGTTGAGCCTTTGCGGTGCTCATCAGCTCTTGTCGCATTTATGTCTCTAGGATGGATTAAAGCTCGCGGGGATTTTGCTGATGAGATACGTCAGAGCCTGTGCACGGCAGTCCAAGCAGGTTTGCCTGCATTTGTTTTGCGCTGTATTCCATAGCTTGTATAGCTAGCTAAATATCCTTCCAGGCCTACGTTTATGGGCTGTGTGCATTTAATCAAGCTTTCCCCATTATCACTAGTGTGTGGCAGTGAACTTGGTGTTTCGCCAGCAAAAGAGCTCTCCCCCGATCGGTCGATTCCTTTGCGTACGAGGTGCTGGCCGCCATAGCATATGACAGCGGAGGAGAGAAGAGGAGAGGAGAGGAGAGGAGAGGACAAATGTCAACTCGAATGGCATCTCCGGCCGACCCAAATTGCTACTATCACCGTGGTATGCGGCCTATTTATCGGTCCGCAGCTCGCCCCGGAGCATGCCAAGCCGACATTAGCCGCATTTCTCTCTCTCTCTCTCTCTCTCTCTCTCTCTCTCCTTGGTTAAGCACTATATTATAAATGTTACCAAACAATGAGAGCCAAAAAAAACTTCGGCTGTATATATCGAATCTAGCCTCAAGGCCTTTTTATTTACTATTCGCGCATGCATACATGCGCGCGTGAGTGCGTGCGTGCATGCGTGCATATGTGCAGATCAAACGGACGCCTATTCCGGATACATGTATAGATCGATAGGTAATGCGGAGACGGGAATGAGGGATGAATCTGCGAAGGCGAAAAGGCTAAGATAAAATAAAGCCATCAAGGAAAGGCAAAAAAAAAAAAAAACCATCAATAATAATAATCAAAGAAGCAATTTGTCTAGAGGCGTGGGGCGCGGGGAAGTTATAAGGAAAGGGGTCCCAACTCCGACGACTCCGGAGCCGCCAGCTGCTTCCAGTAAGACCTCCCGTGGCCGCGGGCCAATGGGTCACCGGGGAGGGAAGGGGGGCGGAGGACCCTCTCTTTCTACGTGCATTTAACGCTCCGTTTTTTTTGGGTTTGGCGTACTCGCCCTCCCTCGGCTTGCGCTCCGTGCCCTGATGGGCGTGCCGAGGTAG
Source organism: Rosellinia necatrix (assembly GCA_021209875.1). Classification (NCBI taxonomy): domain Eukaryota; kingdom Fungi; phylum Ascomycota; class Sordariomycetes; order Xylariales; family Xylariaceae; genus Rosellinia; species Rosellinia necatrix. The sequence continues at coordinate 6,884,099 of JAGYVD010000001.1, read as the reverse complement.
GATATAGTCGAACCAGGGGTTGGGGGGAGGGACCGGATGTCTATACACAGCCCAATGGGAGACAAGCAAAGACGGGAATCAAATCCAATTAATAATAACGGGATTCGGAGACTTTCACTACGGCGGATTCTTTTTATGCTGCTTGTTACGTGATTGATGTTCGAGGCGAACTAGCTGCTTCGCGTGGTTCCGTGGAGATCCACGGCGTCGTCGTATGTGTAGCGTCCAGTATTGCTCGCCATCCTCGACCCAGCCTCTTGGGTACCTAGGTACAGTCGAATTCCACGGCTGAAACTACCAAGTAGGTACCTTCCTACCTATGTTGTTCTACGTATTATAAATCACATTTCTCCTGTTTACCGCTAGACGGGTAGATCTTGCATTCCATTCCCTGAATCCTTGCAGTACGGCTAGCTTATGCAGTCTGTGTTGAGCCTGCCATAGCGCACTAGTTAGTATGGTTAGTAGGGGGGAGTTTCCACATGACGTATATATAGCGTTGCGGTCCTCTGACCTACATCGTTAATTTTTCTTTTTTTTATGTATACTCATTCATAGGTTCTCTAACCTCAACCGTACCACTTCGTATCCTTCGTATTTGACCGCCTACTGTTAGCGGTGTCTTCCTGCCCTATCTTCAAGCCCATCTTTGTTTACCTTGAAAGAATAGGTAGCGGAAATGGCGCGCGAAACCAAGACATTCGTCCTTGCCGAACGGCCCAAGGCTCACATCATCCCCGGCCAGACATTCAGGCTCGAGAAGGGAGCAGCACCTACGGCAGCCGATCTCAAGGACGGCCAGGTTCTCGTTGAGGCACTCTATTTGTCTCTTGACCCCGCTATGCGGGGTTGGTTGAACGGTGTGTATATTACACAAACGGCTTTCCCCGCTGTGCACTGCAGCCTTGCTTAGGAATCAAAGCTGACTAACCATGGCTGTGTAGATGCACGATCGTACTTACCACCTGTGGGTATTGGTGAGAAAATGCGCGGTCACACAATAGCCCGCGTGCTTGCAAGCAAGAGCTCCAACGCCAAAGAGGGTGACATCGTCACAGCAGGCATCGGCTGGACCGAGGTTGCCATTACTAGCGAGAAAGACATTCAGAAGCTAGAGCTTCCCAAGGGCGGCCAGGTTACCGATCTTTTGGGCGTCCTAGGTATGTACTTTTCACGAAACCTGTGCCCTACCCTACCCTACTAGAAGCTTGTTCGCAGGTTATAGCGTGACGAGACATATGGGGAACTTCACGAGGGGACAAATGCATATGATGAGCGAGATACTGACATCCCGCCCCTCACCATACAGGCTTAACCGGCATGACGGCTTGGACTGGTCTTGAGAGAATTGGTAAGCCGAAAGCGGGCGAGACTGTGGTCGTATCAGGTGCGGCTGGTGCAACGGGCTCCGTGGTCGGGCAGGTTGCAAAGTTACGCGGGTGCCGAGTAGTCGGAATCGCAGGATCAGACGACAAGTGCGAATGGCTCAAGAGCGAGCTGGGCTTCGATGCGGCGCTGAATTATAAGAAGGATACATTCAAGAAGGACCTGGAGGCAGCAACGCCCAACTTCATTGATGTGTTCTGGGATAACGTGGGCGGCGAGATCCTCGAGGCAGCACTCAACCGCGCGCAGAAGCACGCGCGCTTCGTCATGTGTGGCTCCATCTCGGGCTACAATGAGCCCGGCAAGGAGGGCAAGGGCATTCGCAACCTGCACCATGTCATCGCCCAGCGCATCCACATGGAGGGCTTCATCGTTTTCGACTTTGCTGAGGATTATCCCCGTGCCCGCAAGGAGATTGGCGAGTGGCTGGCCGAGGGCAAGCTGAAGCGCAAGGAGACCATTGTCACGGGTGGTATTGAGAAGGCCGAGTATGCCATTAGGGATCTGTTCGAGGGAAAGAATACCGGCAAGCTCCTCGTTGAGGTCAAGTCGACGGATGAGGTGCGTGGTGCGAAGCTATGATTTATGTGCTGCGATGGGCGCTGATGGAGCTGTGGCTGACCGTTTCTAGTAAGTGAGTGAGTGCTCTATTTTCAAGCCGCTGCGACTCCGGACTTGAGGGGGAGATGGAGGGGGGTTGGAGGGGGGATAGGAGGGGGGACTATCAAGTGTATAGTGCTGGCCATGTAGCTTAGCAACGCTTTAATGAAGATGAGATTCGACAGACCTGCGAGAAAGGGCCTCGAGCCCCTGACCCCACGTATTGTGATGATTTCAAGTAACCCAAGACAGCCCCCCTGGCATTCACGGTAGAAATGAGTTCTTTGAGCATGAGCTGATGCGCTTCGGAATATCCGCCGCAACGCGTATTACTGGGGTGTATCGACAGCTGCTCACTCCTCCCTCCAAAAGTCCCTATCAGATAACAAAACCCATCCGATAAATGATGGAGGGCAAACCACCTGGTCACTCCAGAAGGGGATACTACAGAAAAAAAAAAAAAAATTAGCGTTGCGGGTAAGAATGTAGGTAAGGTGAAGAGGTTGAGGAATGGGTCAGATCGTATATCCCAGTAGTGATCCGCATGTCCAGATGGTTGACAGTGATTCCCTGACTTGTATCGAGTTGGGTAGGTGAACAAGCAAAGTGGTGATTAGTGACCTGCTTCTCATGGTTAAGCTCCCCTAAGCTGTCTCCCTTATCCGGACAGGGTTATCAGTGCCGATCACCTAGGTACCGTCATTACCCCTACTTGTGCTTCAGCGCCCCATAGGTAGACTTATGCAGGAACACAAGCAACGGGTGACAAGCTGAGGCCAATAATGGCATACCTAGGTATTCTCGTCGGAACCTCTTCGCCCCTATCCCTGCCCAGCAGGAGCTTAATACTACCATGCACACGCTACAGTTACTGCACGCTGGGGGCACAGCCGGTCCTACTGAGAGGTACCCACTATCTACTACCACTGTACCTGCCCACTTCTAGCTATGGCCCTCAAAAATCAGGGCAGTTGCCGGGCAATTTATCGAGGCATGCAGACGCACGGTCCCGACATGCGGGGATTGAACTCTGGGAGCCTTTATCTCTGCCGATGCCAAGCTAGTTTAGCGACTCATCCTTATGGCACTATGCTTATCAAGGTTAGCGTAAGCCATCGAGAATATGGGGGAAATAAACCAGCCCTGGTGAACAAGGGCACCTAACTAATAGAGTGAGGTATGCGATCCGTCGCCCTGGAGAACACAACCAAAAAGATAAAACAAACATGGTATGTAGCTGTAGCTGTAGCTACTTCTAACAAGCACCTGTTGTGAGACTACCTATGAGCAGACCAGGCTCGGCCTTTCGTAAATTTTGATTGTCTGTTTTCAAAGGGGCGCAGAAAGGAAAAAGCCTCACAAACCAACAGGTTTGATGCAAACATACCACAACATCCCCGATGACCAAGGTCAGTCGGACAATAGGACTGGGTAGGTGCAGGAATCGCAGGGGCACAGTAGGAAGTGAGGATCTTTCTGAATGCAACGTTGAGCCAGGCGCGTTCTTTCTCTTCTTCCCAACTACTGCTGCAGTTGCTGGTTGCTAGCAGAGGAGGCACACATGCGCAACTGCCCTTGACCTCAATGTCCACAGGTTCACCTACCCCTCCGTCACCCTCTCCAGGAACGGAAGGTTCGATGATGGGAGATGCTCCACGGCCGGGCGTGACGCGGTCAGTCGCGGTCGGTCGCGGTGAAGCTAAACCAACGTCACCCTCCTTCCCTCTCTCTTTTCCCTCGCTCCCCGCGAGCTAAGGTACCTAATGTAGCCGTTCGACGGGGCAATGCTACTTGACTCCTGCACCTAAGTGCGCGCCTTATCACGATCGGCAGGGACCCGGCATCTAGACGCAGCGCTAGATACTGTCGACAGTACCACCTCCCTGTGTTTGCTACACATCCAGTTCGGAATCCAAGGTACCTCTTGGGCAGGCAGGCCAGCAGGCCAGCAGGCAATCTACCATTTTTGTTCCATCTTTGCTTGCATGGCAACTACCTAGTGCCTGCCTCAATACCTACCTAGGTAGGTAGGTAGGTAGGTAGGCAGGTAGGCAGGTAGGCAGGCAGATTAGGTTACGTGCGTACGCACAGGTATAGATAGGGGGATAGTATACGGAACACTGCAGTGTTGTTTTCGACTCCACCACATCGAGACATTCTTCCTGGAGCGCAGGAATGCAGATGTAGCCATTCCATGGCTACCGGCATGGATCACTAGGCCCCTCGAGATACAGTATATAATAGGACTGTATATCTACTCTATCCGGTTTCGATTGCCCCCCGCCGCTCGTTATCACCTCCATCGGCCACGATTGATTGCATGTCGCCATCATGCCCTCCTTCAACCGCCGCCTCGTCCCCCTACTCCTGGCCGCACCGGCCCTCTTGACGGTGCATGCTGCCGCCTTTGATCCCCTCCAGTATGTCGACCAGCTGATCGGATCCCGGAACGGCGGCAATGTCTTCCCCGGCGCAACCCTGCCCTACGGGCTCGCCAAGGCTGTGGCCGACACCAACTCCGGCAGTAACCAGGGCGGCTTCACTCTTGACGGCACTCCGATCCTTGGCTTCTCGGCCCTGCACGACTCTGGCACCGGCGGCGAGCCTTCCCTTGGCAATTTCCCACTCTTCCCCTATGCTGCATGCCCAGACGATGACATCAACAAATGCGTCTACCCGAAGAGAACACGCATAGCCTACGGAGCCTTTGACCCGAAGACCGTGGTGGCACGCCCCGGTTTCTTCTCGGTCACCATGAACACGGGCATCAAGGCGGAGATGACGACCGCTCAGCGCACTGCTCTGTTTCGCTTCACCTTCCCGACCGCCATAAATGGTGCCCGCCCTCTTCTCTTCCAGGACTTGAGCGACCTTCACAACTCTCGTCAGGATAATGGCAGTGTGACCGTTGACCCCACAACCGGGAGAATCAAGGGCCAGGCCGTCTTTGTGTCTAGTTTTTCACAGGGCCAATATACCTCCTATTTCTGTACCGACTTTTCGGGATCAAAGATCTTCGACAATGGCATCTTTGTCGATAGCAGGGCTAGTGCAGATGTCAAGAAGTTGACCGTGTCACGATCTATTAACGGCTATCCTCTCCCCGGAGGCGCATTCGTCAGATTCGAGTCCCCTGAACATCCCGTTACGGCTCGTGTAGGCTTGAGCTTCATCAGCTCTGATCAAGCCTGTGCCAACGCCGAAGCGGAAATCCCGAATTTTGACTTCAATGCGGTGCAATCCGCGGCTACTCTCGCCTGGCGGGAGAAGATGAGCCCCATCGTTGTTTCAACCGGTGGAGGAGTCGATCCGAAGCAAGTCACGAACTTCTACAGTGGTATTTACAGAACTATGGTGAACCCTCAAAATTATACCGGTGAAAACCCCAACTGGAAAACCGCAGAGCCGTACTTCGATTCGTTCTACTGGTAAGTCTTGACCTCACGCGCACCACTTTCAGCTAGCCTGCTCACCAGGTAAAATAGCCTGTGGGATAGCTTTCGATCCCAGATTCCATTTTTGACGGTGCTTGACCCTTCGTCAGTTGAGCAGATGATTCGCTCTTTGATCGACACATACCGTCACGAAGGCTGGTTGCCTGACTGCCATATGAGTTTGTCCAAGGGATATACACAGGTACCCGCCTCCCAAACCCCCTCCAGCTCCCTCCCACTAACCATTCCAGGGCGGCTCCAATGCTGATGTAATCCTTGCGGATGGTTATTTGAAAGGTTTAACCGGTGGTATCGACGTAGGTGATCATTCCCATTATACTTGAGCTTCACACTTACTTCGTGTTAGTGGGAAGTTGGATATGAGGCTGTGGTAAAAGATGCAGAAGTCGAGCCCTTTGACTGGTGTTGCCATGGCCGAGGCGGCATCGACAGCTGGAAATCGCACGGTTACATTCCAGTCTCAGATTTCGACTACAAAGGCTTCGGAACGCTTACGCGCAGTCTCTCGAGGACATTAGAGTACAGCTATAACGACTTCACTATCGCCCAAATGGCCAGGTCCATGGGCAAGAATACAGACGCGGAGAAGTACCTCGAATCAAGCGGTAACTGGTTAAACTTGTACAAAAAGAACCAAACGTCGAGCTTGTTCTCGGGTGTTGATACCGGTTTCGTTGGTTTCTTCCAACCAAAATACCTAAACGGAACTTGGGGCTCTCAAAAACCCCTTGAAGTGTAGCAATATCGACAATACTGGGTCCGCTTGCTCATTGCAAAACACGGGGGCGGAGACGTTCGAAAGTAGTATCTGGGAATATGGCTTTTACGTACCTCACGACCAAGGCTCTCTCGTTACATTGTACGGCGGCCCGAGCAATTTCGTCAAACGCCTAGACTATCTACATGATCAAGGTATTACCTATATCGGGAACGAACCCTCTTTCCTTACCGTATTTCAATACCATTACGCGGGGCGGCCCGGCCTGTCTGCTAAGCGTAGCCACTTTTACATCCCAAAGTTCTTCGACACTACACCCGAGGGACTTCCTGGCAACGATGATAGCGGCGCAATGGGATCTTTTTGTGGCCTTTTCTATGATGGGACTTTTCCCCAACCCTGGGCAAAACGTTTACCTGATCACTCCTCCTTTCTTTGAGAGTGTCAATATCACCAGCCCTGTTACGGGTAAGACAGCAACTATTCGAGCCAGCAACTTCGATCCCACATATGCAGCGATATACATTCAGAGCGCTACCCTCAACGGCAAGCCGTACACCAAGAATTGGATTGATCACACCTTTTTTTACTGAAGGCAAGGAACTGGTTCTTACGTTAGGCAAGAATGAGAGCTCATGGGGCACAGCCGTCAAAGACCTACCCCCTAGCATTGGTGAATATGTTGGTTTCAATGGCACTGGTGCAGCTAAGAGAACTCTGCCATACAATCTTAAATACCCCAATGAGTTTGGTAAGACCGGGCTTGGGTTTGGACAAAAATAAAAAGCGGCGGGAGTCAGGGTAACAGATCATTGTACATGTTAAGCTGCATTGTTGATAGTATAATTGCATTCGCATACGCTTCTCATTCATTTCGCAGATCTAGATGCTGTCTTGTGAAATTCAGGGGCTTAGCTGATGCCCGCAACGCAACTAGTCACACCTGGCTCAAGACCTAGTACCTAGCGATTAGCACCGTGTTGTGTAGGTCAGCATATATCCCTGAGATGTTTGTACGCAACCGAAAGATTACCTCATTACCACAGACTCACAGAGCCTGCCTATCGAATGCCAACCCCCCTATTGGTTTTCCCACCTGGCAAAGTATTTTCGATTCCGAGCGAGAAAATGTGACACTAGTTGACGCTGGTTCGGCTATTTTCCACATCCCTTTTTCCTCACGATTGGTAAATCTGCAAGCCTGATCTGGATCTCGCATACGTGCTGACATGGGACGGGGGAATGGGGGCTAATACGTCACAAGTTGTATAGTTGTATATATATTTCCCTTCTTTTAAGCTCCAGTTTCTGGTTCACAGGACGCATGTAAGCCTGTCTGGCAGGTTTTAAAAAAAGAAAAATATTCCCATTATCGTGGTACCGAGCCCCGGGGGTGGAGAGGTATGTAGTGTAGACAGGTTACAACACCTACGTAACATAGGTAGTGTAATCTATGCCCGGCACGCGACGCGTCGCATGAACGGGTCAGCCACGAGATACGCCTACATCGTTACCCAGTGAGGTACGCCGGGCGAGTTATGGCCTCCCCCGGTTTGACTTCCCCCGGGGTTTCCTGTCACCCCTCCTCCTGGGCCCCTGTATCCTTGCCAGAGGCCGGTGGCTGTTTACTCCCCCCCGGTACCCCCCTACCGTATTGGAACATACATGGCTTAGTCTAGTGAAAGGACGATGACATAGCAGGTACCAATAGGGAGGTCGGTTATCTATCTATCTGGGCACCTCGTCGTGGGGGTCGCGGCTTCACGACTACAGTACTTGTACATCATAGTGCTAGGGATCGGCCGGCAGGTGGCGCTTCATCTGCTGCCCCTTGCGCTTCCAAGCCTTGATTTATGCTGGCGCCATGGGCTACTTGTAGATATCACTTCTTTAGCGACACATGAGGGATGTGGGTTTGGATCTCCCAAGCCGGGGTGGGTGCGAGATGAGTTCTCAATCGCTGACTCACAGTTCCAACACAGCGATGAGTTTGGTTTGGGCGAAACGGTCCCTGGCCGTCAGTGAGTGACCGTCGCCACCGGGTGCTACGGAATAGAACTGCAGCCGGCAAAAAGCACAACGTTATCAAGTCGAGCATTTGATTACCTGCAGCCACTTATATCCTACCGCCCGGGATGGTGGCACTGAGGTCTCGGTATTGCCGTTCGCTTCTGGGGAGCTATGCGTAGCCCGCGCCATGCATCACATAAGCTTCGGCTTATGGAAGGGCAGGGTCAATAATGCTGAGATCGTAAAGATAATGAGTGGTTATTGTATGTAAGCTCTTATCCCGGCATCCGAGCAGCATCCTGGGATCACGGCGCTCACGAGCGCTCACCGCCGCCTCCGGCGTGGTGCACGGTTGAACTGATGAGCAGGACTACATTACATTATAACTGGGATTCCCTTCTCAGACCGAGTTGCACGGCGCATATAGGACTATCCGATGCTGCCGTTATAAGGCCACATATCGGCAGATTGTTCGTTCCCTTTCCCTTTTCGTCAACGGAGTCAGCATCGATTGACACGAGGAGCGATCTATGCATGGACCAAACCCGGATTAGGATCCCTCTTTGCCCTTGACACATGAAGTGGCGGCGACCGATCAGCGTTTTATGTCAAAGCTTTTTTTTCCCCCGGCAGAGCACAAGCACCCTTGTCGCACACAGCACCCAAGCATGGCCAGATATAAGACCTGCAGGCGATCAAATGCTCAACCTGAAAACGTGCTGCTTTGCCGTCTTTGGCTTTATTGGCATGATGCTAAGGCGCTGTAGTTCTGTTCCGCGACAGCCCATCCCAGTAAGCGGTCTCGTGAGGTGTAGTGTATAGCTTGATAGATAGTCCGCGGTTAAGCAAATCCATCACCGCCACGCCACGCCACGCGAGCCACGGGTACGCAGACCGCTCCTACACCGTTGAGCTGAGCGACACGGCGCCAAGACATATGCCTCTTTCTTTTTCCCTCACCGTTGACCTTGGTGCTAGGATCCGGGATGTATTCTGCTGCTGCAGCCCGACGGATGCGGATAAAAAGTGGAATAGAATTCTTGGACTCTGCACCGAAAGATTGGTACCGTAGCCAAGATTCATGGTCATTCAACTAGTTACACTAAACGACGTTTCAATAAAATTATTAGGTAATACGTAGAGGAACATAGACTACAGTACGTACACAGACCACGTACAGGCGAGTACTCCGTACAGGCTACGTATGTAAATGGAATAAGCCGTGCTCTGGTGCGGTGTATCTTCGACTCGGTCTGGAACAAGGGCGGTGCTTGGGGCGATCAACATGTGATTATGTAAATTCAAGATCGGGGTTGCGGGAGATAAACTGGAGGCCAGAACGGTGCCCAACCTCCCCGGCGATATATCCACATTCATTATAGAAGATGTATTGATAGGCTTCGCGGAGTTGATCTGTGCTAGGGGTTTGTCGATAGTTTTTGTGATGGGAGCCTGATGATGCCTGCCTGACGGTAGTTATCTTGGGCAACAAAAGTATTGAACATAGGCGGTCCACAACAACACTGCGACATTTTTGGTGCTTTTGGAACGCCATCTGGGATATAACTCGCGTATGTACACTATGCTTCATCTCGGGACAACATCCCTGTCTACATCTACAACATATGTCACCCCCAACCACTCAACTACCTAGTTACATCTCTCCTAGTGTACGCCGAGAAGAAAAAGGTATGAACTAAGTATGTACGTATCCTCGCTTCTTGGGCAAACCCTGCACCAGCCACTCCAAGTCCGGGGGGGGGTTACCATTTATGCTCTCTTTGACAGTACCCTGACTCTAGACCTCACCCAACCCCCCTGAAAAAAAACGTCGATATCTAGCAACAACAGACATCGAATGAATAAACAAGTAGGGGACGACGAAAGAGAGAGAATGAGGCGCACAAAAAAAAAAAAAAAAAGAGAGAGAAGGGAATAGCCATCCCTCCCGCACAGCACACACACACACACACATCCAACGATACGCGGTGTCATTACTCCGCCACCGGATTTAGCCGTCGGAAATAATCGAGAAAGGGTGGCGTTCGTTACATGGCCGTACCCAAGGAATAAGCAAGATAGGCACCATCCCGCACTCGACCGAGCAAGCGACCCTATGAGCGTCGCGCGAATTACTAGGCCTGGGGCATTACTGCACCGAGTGTCTTTTTACCACCTCTTTGGGGCGTGGGGTGTACTGTTGTTATTGTTGTTGTTGTTTTTTTTATCCCCCCCCCTTTCCCCTCCCCTTCGATAACACCCTGTCCATACATACATATCTCCATGCATGCATACATACATAAATACGATGTACATATTCTTATTTTATTTTTATTTTATTTTATTTCTTTTACTAATCCCTGGAATGCGGGGTTGCTAGATGCCCGGGGCAGAGCCCAGGGGGTGGACGGATGACGGTGCCATCTGCCCCTTCGGCCGACCATGATCATGCTGCTACTGCTGACGAATGACATTGGGCGCATTTCCACTATCGAAAAGAAAAGCCCTGTTCTGCCCTGTCACCAATTTTTTTTTTTTTTTTTTCATCGGCCGGTGGGGGGAGGATCGACGGCGCCGGATGCAAGTCTTGCTGTCGAAAATACATACTTACGCAACCCCCTCCTTGGCCGCCTGCCCCTCCCTTCTCCTCCCCTTCCCCTCTTTTGCCCAAGATCGGGTCTTAGTAGTCTCTTGGTCGCATTGGAGATATGTGGAGGGGTGGACGGAAGAGGGAGATGGGGAGGGGGGATCGTAGTTTTGACGCACGACGATCGTCCACCCGCGGAAGTGCTTCCGGTGATCGAGAAACGTGAGGCTCTGCTCATCTGCTCGGGAGGATTGGGCGCGCTTGCTGCATCTGTCGTGTTCCTCCGGCGGCGCGCACTTGCAGTTTAGACGAAAGGATCTCTATTCTTACTACTCTTATAAAAGGGATCCGCCGATGCAGCTATCGTCTCGCGATAACTTCCTCCGTGAGAGGTAGGGAGAAGGAAGGGGGTGTCTCTTTTGAGTTTCTTTCTAGGGTTCTCACCGCGTGCGTGTGGCCACGACCAGGGAGGCTGAACTAGGATTCCTTTTGGTCGAAGGGGTCCTATTGCATGGTGGCTTTTTGTTTGACACATCTAGCTGTGTCACGGTGGCGGATCTCGCCGAGAAAAGGATTGTGTGCAAAGGCCAACCGTATTCGCCCAATATAAGCCACCCCTTTTGTGCTTGTCACACACATGACCGCCTTTTCAGGTGGTGTTCATAAGCCACATTATTCCCCCCCCCCTCCTCCTTTCGGAAATAATACTCTCGCAAATTAATACCAACGGCATTTGCCATGTTTGGGATATGGCGAAACTAAAATTGATGAGCGTTATCATCTCCAGGGGCATCACAATGCCGTTTGCCGTACGTGGTACAACATATAGACAGCGAGTTGCGATAATTTGGGCTCTGCTCCGCCGCCACATTTTATATGGGGGGGTTTTTTTTTTTTTAAAAAAAGGGGGAAAAAGTCTCATAACCGAGGGCCGTCTCCAAGGTGGCAGTGAGTAATTGTAAGATGTAACGCAATGCGATTAGATATATGGTCTGATCCTTTATATCATAATCATTCTCAAACTACGGCCCGATTATCACTATTTCTCATCTTGCAACACATATACTGTAGATTTCTAACTAAATAGACACAGCTGAAGACTATAGTTAAGACTAGGCAGGGCCTCTAAAACGAATTGATATCCAGCAGCGCCTTGGTCACACTGAGGCAGTGTAACGTGATACAGGGGCTTCATACCTGCCTAAAATCACGCGTATTCCGTTTTATACATACTACACTACTACAATCTGTAAGCCGGAAAGTTAACCTAACCTATGATAGGCAAGAAATACTTTTGATTAGCTGCTAGATAAACACCCAGTACAAGGTTGCTTTACGTTTTATATCAGCGCACACTGCGTTCTCTATCCAATATCGAAAGGCATCGTAATTACATTATCGTATAACTAGTTATGTTGCAGTAAATATGAATATTTCAAGAGTTTCAATCCCCATGGTGCTTTACAAAAAAAAACACCTCTCGTTGGAAGTATGAAAGAAACATCAAACATAACTATTCAAAGCGGTTAAATACTTCCTTATCGTGCATCCGATATGGTTATTGGTTACCAATCATCAATGCCATAATCCCGCATGGCATATCTTGGAAGTACGAGGCCTAGAATGCAATACGTAACGCATATGTAAACAAAAATACCCTGGGCCTACTTTAACCCGTTCATCCACGTAACAGTCGTTACCACCTACGCTGACAGCTAAGAGCTGAGAGATCACATAATAGTCAATCTTTTGATAGTTTGTGGCTGAGTCTGATATTTAACTCATTATTGAAGAATCGGACCGATTCTGACCCATATTCCATCTGAGCTACTGCACGTATATTCTATCTTGTAGATGCAAATGCCGTCGTCTATGCAGGGGAAAAGGATTGACCCCATTTGGCATACTGGATTTTCCTGGTCGTCGACACCTTGGTATGCGGCCACCTATAACAAGGAATTTCTTTCATGTGTTTCATCATATTGAGACTGGTAACTGTAATGCAAAGCTGACCATATTCGTTAGGTGTTGCCGGGCTATGTTGGGGTTGCACAGCGAGTCTGGATCTACCTACCCACTACGTATTCTGCTTTACATTGTAGTTTTTCCCGGCTTCTGAATTCAGGTTAAATTGATTTATCATGTGTGATTTCGATAGTTGTATCTGCCATGCCCCCAAGATCTTAAGCGGAAACCCTATGCGAATCCTGAACAAAGCGCCGTGGTACGTCGTATCTCGAGACTATGCCCATACTTGCGCCAGAAAAGCCAAACCGGTTAAGGCGCTCCGTGATGGTAACGTAGAATCACCCTCTCGAAGTGGCCGAGTGATGTGATGGTTCGCTTTATTCTTAGTAAACAAGTATGTAGTCTAGCGGGATTTATCACCTGGTCTCGGGCCCTCTTGGTGCCGCCAACCTCTCATTTAGCACCTCGCTCCCCATTTATATCTATTCGCGTGAGACTCTTACCCAAAGGATTCCATATTCTGGATAACGCCGATCGGGTTGGTAGTAGCGTCGGAGAATAAATGCAGAACAAAGAAATCATCGAACCTGACCCCAATATGTTGCGGCATATCCAGCAACTGAGAGGGCCACACCACATAATGGATATGCAAGGAGCAGCTGGGCATCCTGTGCTTCGGTAGTCCGCTTAAACCCATTCCGTGTGGAGGGTTTTGAGAGTGTGCCAAGGCGCCATTAATTTCTGTCTCTGGAGACAGTGAAGAACCCCTCATCCCGAGCCCACAGCCCAGTGGATCTTGACCATCATCACCAAACGATTCGAGCAGCCACGGGACCACCCGTTTCTCAAGTCGCTGACTAGGTAGGGACTTGCTACCATTAAGAGGTGTGGCGATACCCCAAATGATATTAGGCGGACAGACAGATGGATGTCATAGGGTTACATCGTTTGGACCCTTTGCGAGCTAACAAAACGATGCGCGATGTGGCTAGCTTCGTGCTGCATTTGGTATTTGGTATTTGGTATTTGGTATTTGGTATTCGGTACTTGGTATTTGGTATCATACATAAAGCCTAGCTAAGTCGGGGCAGGACCAGAGCTGTGATACGTTTGAGTTGCCGGAGTTGAATGTTTGGACATCGGAGGCTAAACCCAACTCCAAAGTTCAGGGCCTTCCCGAGGTCAAGGAACGCCAACCCATTCCGTGGTCGACGGCTAGCATAGGTATGTACTTGGCCCAAAGCTTGCCCCGAATGGTAAGTAGGTGCATACTGTTAGGTTAAGGCGTGATGGTCTTAGCCGACAGCAAACGCGATGCAGGACAGCCTTAAAAGATATTACTTAGTTACGGAGGAAGATTACAGCGACGTTGGATCGCCACGTGTAAGCGCGTAGAGGAAGCGCTTCGCTCCAACCCAACATGCTTGGTTCTTTACCATCGGAGGCGGCTCGGTGAGTGATGCCAAAAGCCCGAACTGATGTAACTTGGAAAAAAAAATTGAAAAAAAAAGAGGTGATGCATTCATACCCCACGGTTGCATCCACGAAACAAAGCCGCGACAATACCGAACCGGACGACCGTAGCGACAATAGAAAAAACAACAAAAAAAGGGACAACGGAACCTATGCACTACTCGCCCCTACCCAGGTTTCCTGAAACCTGGTACAACTTGGTGACCGCGCAGAAGCTCATACCGGAAAAAGATCACCGCATGAACACCTCTAACAATGTCATGGTGAAATGTTTACGGGTGCAAGACAAGATATGCCGAGCCGGGTTCGATATGCCGACCCTGGCCCGGCTACCATCCGCCTCCCATCGCCATTGCGCCTCATTTGGGCCCAAGGGTCCGCAAATCTGTAGGAATTTATCGGAAATATTATTCCTGGAACGTCTGCGAAGTGGCGCGACTGTTCCCGTTGTGGGGGACCGGTGGTGCACGTTGCTGAGGCAGGGAATAGATGCGAATACATACTAATACTGTCGGTGATGAGAAACTTACACTACGATGGGCCGCACACTCCGATGGGCCTTACATTCCGATGGGCCCTGGGATGTTGCCCTACGATGTAGTCCGCTTCTAGATGCAGACCAGCCCATCCGTCCGTCTTCTTATCTCGCGGTTAAAACCTATCAACGTGGTGACAAGGGCCTGGGGGAATACAACAGCAGGGGGGGGGCCAATGACGAGGACGCAAGCTCTCCGAAATCTTGTACGCAGTAGTACAATCTCCGATTCTCTTCAGGACGGTGATACAGAAGACCATCCATCCAAGGCAGTGGACCAGGGCAGTGGACCAGGGCTCTCCATCTGAAAGATATACCTTATACATAGTAGACCACCTAACTATACAACGCATTGCTCTACTTCCCGAGCCGAGGGATCGCCGTACACTACGAAGTACGGTACTGGGGATGTAAAAGCATGATGAACACGCTAGTTCCAAGATATGCGTATAATGCAGGCCTGTGGGTTATGTAGTGTACGTGCAAGTGCAAGTGTAAATGTAAGTGTAAGTGTAAGTGTACGTGTAAGTGCACCCGTTGGCATCAACCATAAATCAATCCCGACGATCGCCGCGCATATCAATGGATTCAGGCCGCGACCGAGATACGGGGCCAAGTCGAGTAACCGACCATGCCACGGGCACAGCAGCATGCATACCTTACTTGTACAATAATGGCACGGTAGCCTCGCAGGCTGGCACGCTGCACGCACCTGGTGCACTCGTACAGAGCTGTCTACCCGTCTGTAGGATGGCCTGTATGCGCTGCCAGGGTCGGGCGCTGAGGTCCGCCAACCGCGACCGAATCAGCGCCTCGGTGTCCTCCCAGCCCGCCGTCACCCTCTTCTTCCTTCTGACAAGCCATTCTCACACACCATCGCCATTTAGGCCCCATATGGCGACACTCACCACTCACGGGGGCGCGCGCGCGCACCCCCGTGTGAGTGTGTGTGTGTGTGTGTGTGTGTGTGTGCGTGTGCGGTCCAACCTCGTTACCACATACAGTCCACAGGCGGCTTACTTATACGGGGAGTCTGACGTTGAACCTACGGTAGTCAGCGGACCGACACTTCGCTCGCGACGTATGGCGGTCTCGATAAGCCCTACAGTAACCACAGGCTAGTCAAACTACAGTACAAATAACTATAAGTAGGTAGGCAGGTAGGCTATGCTGCCTCCCCTATACGGGTGAGAGAGGGGTTGGCTGACTGGTTGACCAACTACCTCACTAACTGACTGACGGACGGACAAACTGACGGACAAACGGACTGATAAACAATCTTGGAAGCTGGTGATGACCCTCCTCAGGAGTACATACACACATTTACACATTCATACATTCAATACATACACACAATACATACATACATACATACATACATACATACATACATACATACATACATACATACATACATACATACACACATATACACATACACACATTACACATATACACATACATAGTAGCATGTAACTACAACTACGTCTACTGTAAACACTACAACACCCATCGGCTGCGCTACCCCGATCTGACAAGCGCATCACCATGCTTACACTACAGCATGCACACTACACTAATTCAAAAGCATTCAAGCTCTCGAAACCCACCGGGATTTATGCGTGACAGGACGAGGGCAGTATAAACTTGGTAGTTAGCCAGGCCACTTGAATGGAATGCGTGTGCTCCATCCGCTCTCTCTATATGCCCTGCGACGCATACGGCCAGTTCCATATGGGCGGGCGTACAGTAACGCGCCAATGACGAACGGACCGTATTGCACTCGGCTCAGTCTAGTAAAAAAAGCGAAGATGCTGGAGGATCTGCCTGCTCGACCGCCGTAGTGTACAAGTAGGAGGAGTTGTCGAGTAGCTAGTTATGGCGCGTGCATTAGAGTCAACCAGGTTTCTAGTCTGGAGGCTATCCGGATCCGGCCTAAGCTCTCGTTGTTGCGGGAGTATTTTTCTTTTGAGCCGTGTTGGAAGTTAGTGCACGCGAAGGCGGCGGGCTGGAAGGGCTGTACCGACCGACGCCTGGCCCGGTGTTCAGCGCCGTCGCTGTTCAATCACCGACCTCGCTATATTGTGTTGTGTTGTATTGTATTGTATTGTCCCGGTTTGCCTAGAATCAACTAGCCGACCATCCCACGGCTGGTTGTCTATTCCTCTATTCAGGAGGCTGTTCTTCAGCAATCTCTCCGACCATGGTAAGCCTCCCGTGCAGGCAGTGGACGGGCGCTTCGAGGCCACAAGCCACCAAGCCAAACCCACCATCTGGGTTTAGGTAGGTTACAACGCTGTACATGGCCAGCAAGTACCTACCCGGGGTGCCTAGCCAGCCCGCTGGCCCCAGGCAACTAGGTAGGCATTCCTCCGCCCCGGTTCGTTGGGAGTATACGCTACCATACCTGCACTGGCAACAACCTTCGAGGGACGAACGCCAAGCTCGGTGGGCGAGGGAGGAGTTCTGGGTCTGTTCTGGGGCAACGGGCGGTACTCGGCATGGGTGCTAGAGGCGCCAAGGAACCCACCCCATGTTCTATGTTCTGCCCATGTCTCTTCGCTGCAAGACCTGCAAGACCTGCAAGAACTGCAAGAACAACACCTGGCTGCTGGTAGCATACAGTACGGTGGCATGTCGTGCCTGCCATGTCCATCGGCCGCCAACTCCCACCTCCCGCCGATTAGTGGTCGTACACTGCATCTGCACGCCTATGCCGTCCCACTCCCCTCTGCGTCCTCCTTTCACCCTTCTCTGACCCTTCTCTGACCCTCCTCTCTGGCCCTCTTCTGGCCCTCCTCTGCCCTCGCTCTCAACCCTCTAACCCATTTCTGCCCCCCTCCCTCCACCCCCTCCCCTTCCCCCCGGCTTGAGTTGTGCCAGTGTTGCATGGGTTACGACAGGGGGGCTGATAAGTCTCGAGATGAGATGACCTGCTGGAGACACAACCTCCAAGTACCCGGCGGGCTTATAAGCTATCGGCCGGCTGGGAAGCCCTCCTCCAACAAGTTACCTTATTCGATGAGGTATCAGCTTGGTCGAGCTGCTCGTGCCCGTATCTGACCAAGACCTCGTCCAATTTCATGTCTCTTGTCTCGTCGCGTCGCCTGAACTGGCTAGACGGTGGGATGCGTGTGTGGAGACCCTCATCCACCGAATATCCCCTTCTACACACTGTCACTACCTCCTCTACCCTACTTGTGCACTACCTCCAGTCCGTCTTCCACCCGTCCTCTCCTCATCCTCCCTTCCCTGGGGCCCTGTCACTGGTCCTGCCCGTCCGATCCGCACTTCTGATGCTCGTCTCCCGCCTATAGCATCCCGGCGATGTCGATGTGTCCCAAGTGGCCCCACGATACCATCTTGAACGTTCAAATACCCAAGAGCGACCTGCTCTCCACATCTGCTGCCCCAGCTCAACCCCTCCTTGATCTGGCTCCCCCTTCTCTATGATTCGAAGGGGACACGTCCTATCACTGCAGAGCCATCCGTCTCCGATTCGCCGACTAGCTTTCCCCTTTCCCTCCATGGGCAGCGTGCATTCGTGATTCGCGTGGATTAGAGAAGAGTGTGTGGCGCGGCCTTTGATCATGATCTGTTCAGGCTGATAACTGCCGATTTCGAGTGTTGGAATGGGCTCAAATACCAGAATTACCTGGTAAATCACGACCGCGCACTTTGCTGTCGGCTCTCTGAAAACTTGGTTCTCTGCCTTTTCGTCTCTTCAAACCCATCCCCCCTCTCGGTCGGGGTTTTCTTCGAGAATACGAGGATTGGCTCAGTCATCGGAGAGACTCCCACGGAGAGACGTGGCCTGGACTGCCCTACCCTTATCCACAGCGACAAATCCTGTGCATGTCTCCTATCAGTACCACGCAAGGTCTGCAGTCGGCAACCTCATCAGATACCACCTGGGACACCGCCTACCAAGGTGACGGGTCGGCGAGGAGCGCCGATGAGGACGTGAACTGGAGGCACGGCATGGTCCGGAAGATCGTGGCCTGGCCGGTCAAGGGACGGAAACATCCCTTAACCCCACAGGTCGTAAATAGCAAGATTGCGAAGGGACGCTCGAAAACAGGCTGCATCACTTGTCGGAAGAGGAAGAAGAAGTGCGATGAAGCAAAGCCACGCTGTGAGAACGTTCTTCTCAACGCCTGACAATGCTCTCACTAATTTGTTTTTTTTTTCTTGGGGACAGGCTTGAACTGCGAAAAGAACGCGGTGGTATGCGAGGGGTATCACGAGAAGACGCTTTGGAAGAGTGGCCGAGAAAAGGCAGAAGAAGGTGAGGGCGAAAAATTGATTCTGCGCAAATGTCGCTCTCTTTTGCACGTTACTTACCAGTTCACCTCAGAGCGTCAGAGGAAACAGAGCCTCCCGCACATTACTCTTCAGCCGATCTTCCAAGGTGTTGAGACACCCGAAGATCGCATTTTCTTCGGCCATTATATCAACCATCTAAGCAGCGTACTCACCGTCGAGGGCCAACATAAGAATGCCTTCCGGGATATGCTGCTCCAGATGGCGGTAGAGCACCACGGACTGATGCATTCCATACTCTCTCTAGCTAGCAAGCATATTGACTTCGAGACGCCATACGGCATGAAGCTGCTCACTTCTAGTCCTAACGTCAACCTCGCGAGCCTGACGTCCAGATCGCACTTCCACCATAATGCGGCGATGAAGCAGTTACTCGCATGGGGGAGCAAGGACGAAGGCGCGCCGGAGCAAAAGGCGAACCTGGCTCCGCGCTACGGCCAGATGCTCTGCCTCATGCTGCAGACGGCGGCAGAGGGGTCCCCGGACGGGGCGCACCGGGTGCACCTCCAGGCGTACAAGAGCCTAATCTCGGAGAATCCGCCACCGAACAAGGCGTTCACGACGTTCATCACCGAGTTCTTCCAGTACCGGGTGTTCGCCGACGAGCTGATCCGGTATCCGGACATGCAGACGAAGCGGCTGGCGACGGAGGACTGGGTACCGTGGACGGAGATCGAGCCGGCGCGCCTGATCGGCGTCGGCGACGGCCTGTTCCACCACCTTGCCAAGATCACCACCATCCGGAACGAGATTCGCGCCAACATGCTGGCCAAGGTCGACCCCGTCGTGGACTACGCCGCCCTCTACCGCGCCACCGAGATCGACGTCGCCATCCGCGAGTGGGCGCCGACCTGGCCCGCCGGCGACAACCGCGACCGCGTCAGCCTACTCTACAAGCAAATGATGTGGGTATACCTCTTCCGTACCATCTACTGCCCCTGGACGTCGTCGCCCTCGCCCTTCTTCACCGCCTCTGTCATCGCCGAGGCTCTGAACGGCTCCTCCTCTTCCTCCTCCATCCTGGGGGTCGGCTCGTCGGGCATCACTGCCGCCTCCTCCGCCGCGGCGAGCATGGGCGACAACAGGATACCTCTGTCGCCGGCCTCGCAACCCTGCTCGACTACGCTATCGCCGCCTCCATCCTCTACCAGCGTTCACCCGCCGATGTCTACCTCGTCCTCGTCCGACCGGCGGCTCTCGAGCAGCAGCCACAACGGATCATCGCCATTCCAAAGCACGCCCAACACTACCAACACGGCCGCCGCCGACTCGTCACCGTCATCGCCGACATCGTCGTCGCCATCGTCGTCGACCGCCGCCGCCATCGTACGCCACCCGCCGAACTACAACGCGCGCATCTCGCTCGCGGTCGACGAGTCGCTCGCGATCCTCGACTCCTTCAAGCCGGGGGACCCAGTGCAGACATTGCTGCTTGTGCCGTGCCTCGTGGTCGGGTGCGCGGCCTTTGCGCCGTCCCAGCAGAGGCGCGTGCGGGCCGCCGTTGCCACCGTCCGCGGCTACACCGGCCTGCGCAATTGCGACCGCGTCGCCGAGGTGCTAGAGGAGATCTGGCGCCTCATGGCCTGCGCCGAGTGGGCCCGCGTCTGGGACTGGCAGGGCGTCGCGCGCAGCATGGGGCTCGACTTCGCCTGTGCTTGAAGGGAGGGGAAGAAATAGCGAGGCATGAATGAATGAAAGAAAGGAAGAAAGAAAGGAGGAATCGCAACGCATACATAAAATACATACAGACGGGGACGAAGTATCCTCCCTTCTCACGCGACGAGTCAGGAATCATCAGTCCGGATCGGAGCAGCCGGCTACTCAACAAGCTGGGGAAATGTACGCCTTTTCTTTCGAGAGGTTGTCATCCGAATATATATATATCGTGACCTGAGAGGACAGGGAGAGCGATGGGGGGTTGAAAGGGCAAAGAAGTATTTTCCATCATCTAAACCATCACCTAAATCAACTAAAACATATACGGGCATATACCGAGGAACAACTTTTTTTTCATTTTTTTTTCACCCATGGGCATATGAGCTCATCACGGTGTTGGGGAGCAAGGGCACAAGGGCGTTTTTATGTTTCTTGGTTCTTTGTTTTCTTCTCTCACAAATTAGGCGCAAATGGTTGGTTAATGCAGGTCACACAGGTTGGGACACAGCATCTTGGCGACCCGTGGCTTTCGCCCGACGACACATGGGAATTTTATGACTTGATTTGATTGGAGTAGCGTTTTTTAAACGCTCTCATTTTGCCGACCTCACTCTCCTCACTCTCGCTATCCTCTCGGTTCTTACTCACGCTCTACATTTCCCCCTTCATGACATGTTTCCATAAAGGAGCACGTCTCGGCGTTTATACCCGTTGTTCATCTCTTGTTCTCCCATTCATCTTTTTTTTTTTTCTCTTTCTCTCCGATACCAGGGCGAACACTGCACCGGCGAACCATCGTTTAAGAAATTCTAGCATTCTGATCAGCGGCCTGGGGATGGGGATTTTGGGCGTTTTTGGAACTGGCTATTGATATGCTGCATTCCGGATCTTGTTTTTACAACATATTTTTATTTGACACGCGCTGAGCCGCATGAACAGGAAGGGGGCAGAGACGTTGAAGAGAGAGATTGCATATTAATTTGTGCAGAATGGTGCTTCTGAATTATAGGGTATATGCATGCACATGTCCTACTAGACAATTGAGCACCTACGCCTCTATTTCTGAGAGGGGTTCATTCATCAACCGAACTAAATATCCTGGGACCGTGCACGCCGGTTGGTTGTACCAAGCTATGCGACGCTCCCCCATCGTGTTCGGGATTGGGCGCCAACGTATTATGATGACATGATGGTGTTCATTAGAGATTTACTAATCCTGCTCCCTACGATCAAAAATACGTCCTACAAACCCGGGGGGGTTCGCGCCTCTAACGTTCTTACATGAATTAAGCATTGGTCTGTTGGCTCAACGTCGGTTCGGAGCGCGTCCAGCCAAAGGTATCTAACAAATCGAAATCAAAGTCTACTTGCGTCGTGAAATCCCAATCGAACGCCGCGCCAGGCGCGTTCTCGTACCCCGCCGCCGGCGCGTTCAGCGCTTGGTCGAGGACATGCTTGATGATGCTCTTACACTTACCACACAAATCGCCGTTGGGCGCCGTCGGCTTGATCCAGTCGAGGAAGCCAACGAGCAGGCTCAGCTTCTGGATGAGGCTGGACCTCGTGATACGCGGGTCGTTGTGTAATGTCGGCATCAGCAGCTCTTGACACAGGATGCCGCCCCCGGGGACGCCGAAGGCCATGATCTTGAAGAGTGATATCTTTTTGTCAGCTAACAACGCAGTGATGAAGGGGCGGAGAGAGGCTATATAGTAAGTGAGGATCTTGGGGGTTAGTGTTGCTTACGAGCCATTCGCAGTCGCCACGCAGCGGAAGGAGCGCATCCTGGTGAGTCCAAAAGGGCAGGGTGTAGGTCACCATGTCGAAGCTGACGGAGAGGAGCTCGCTTCGGGTGTGACCGCGCTTCATCAGCAGCCTCTCGATGAAGAAGACGTTGAGGAGGTGCTCCAGGCGCATTAAGAGCTTCCAGTACAGGACGTGGACCTCCTGTTTCCGGTTCTCCAGGTCGGCGTCGTCGTATTTCACGAAGCTCGGGAATTCCTCTATCGTGCGCGACTCGCGAGCTTTCACGTCCCTTGGGTAACCATAGCGTTAGCTTTTGCGTGGCGGATACAGCTACAAGAGAATACTACTGTTCGTCACGTACAGAAGCTCGTCGATTGATACTGCTCGTTTTGTATTTAGGGCGAAATGCATGATTTCTTCGCGAAGCAACGAGATCTGAGATCTCGCGCGTAGAAAAGTGACCGAAAACTTCCTTTCATGTTTGTCCCAACCAGCGTCACTTATGTCGACCATGGCGTTCATGCAAACATCTTCCTTGTCTTCAAATAGAATGGAATTGGGGATATCGAGAGGCAGGGGCGTCGTAATGTAACTCTGGCTCATTAGGGGCGGCCGCCCGGTGAGTGATACTAACGTCATATGTGTGTTGTATATCTGGTAGTAGATTCTCTTCTTCATCTCGGTAATGAAATTAGGCTTGTATGACGGAGAATCCGGAAGGACATGGTAACCCAAAAAGGTCAGGAGTGTGATGACCTCTCCGAGGAACAGCCACGACCTGCGGCCTATCAATAACAAGATCAGTAACGATTTGCAATACCACGCCCCCGGCACGACCGACGGGCACTAACTCATATCGCCGTGGAGCACGGTCTCCAGGATGAGCCGCTTGTGGCTCAGGAAAAGCAGCATGGAATTGGCCGGGGAAAACTCGTGGCACAGGTCGACGCAGATGTCGACGCACCTCTTGGCGACCCGGCTCGGCCGGCCATTCTCATCCCGGATGGGGCGGCGGCCCTGACCCGCCGAGGTGCCACCGACGCCACCGACGCCACCGACGCCGCCGCCGCCGCCGTCGTCGCCGTCAAAGTCCCAGAAGGCGAAGAGCAGGCCGATGGTCTCCCAGCGCGCGCACGGGCCGGAGAACTGGGCGATCCACCGGCCGGGCCGGACGCCCTCGTCCTCGGGGAACGGGAGGGCCGTGTTCCGGGACAGCGTCGCGGCCAGGGCCCCGAGGGCCGCGTCCCCCCTGCGCGGGCCGAGGAGGTGCCCGAAGGCGTCGTAGAAGGACGCGAGCGCGCGCTCCAGGAGGCGGTAGTACCAGGCCTCGCACGGGCTGCCGCGCAGGCGGACCCCGCGGGGCGGGGCCGGGGGCTCGGGCACGTGCCGCAGCACGAAGAGGCAGTCGTCGCGCGTGCGGGCGTCGAGCGCGAACCGGTCCGGCGCGGACGAAGACGTCCCCTGGCCGTACTCGTCGGCGGCGGCGGTGGTGGTGGTGGTGGTGCTGGTGTTGGTGGTCTCGGAAGGCGTAGTGGTGCCGCCGCTGGAGCCCTGGATCGTGTTCAGCCGGCTCTGCGTCTCCTCGTACACGGCCGAGAAACTCGTGAAGCCGAGGTAGCCGGAGGCCATCTGCCCTGGGTCAGTACTGCGGGACTCGGCCGCGTCCAGGCCATCGGTGGTGGCAGCAGCAGCAGTAGCAGCAACGCTCCGAGGAGGAGGAGGAGGACCAGCAGCATATGAAGCCGAGCGGGCTGGTGAGGGAGGTAGTGGCCGACGGGGGGTGGGCGTTGTCCCGCCGGTGATGGTAGTGGTGGTGATGGTGGTGTGCCCCGATGATGATGATACCAGGTACACGCAGTCATCCTCCTGGCGCCTCTTCCTACATCGGTGGCAGGTCGGCTGCGTATGATCGCATGCCACCTTGCGCTTCCGACACGGCTGCGCATGCCTTGTACGTTAGGCTTGGCTGTTTGCTGCGGCTAGGCTGAAAAGGGGGGGGGAAGGGAAGGGAAGGGAAGGGGGTGTTGGTTGCGTCTTTGTCTCACTTGCCTCGCACGCCTGGGGTCGACCATTGGGTCTGCGGAGAAGTGGGCTGGGGCTGGCCGGGGAATTCATCGACGGCAACGGCGCAAAGGACGGCGGTGACTCATGGCCGATCACGCTATTCCCTACCTATTATCCCAGTCTTACTGCCTAGGTAAAAGAAAAGTGCAACGACCAAAAAAAGAGAGAGAGAGAGGGAGGGTGGGAACCAAAAAAAAAACCCCCAAAAAAACAAAAAACCGGATGCTGATACGACTAACACGGTTGATGCTGTGGTTTGCGCCGCCAGGCGGGAAGCCGAGAGAGATATAGGGGAAGGAGTGCGTCGGGGCTCGGCTTCGGAGCTCGGCTTCGGCTTGGGGGTGGCTAGTGACCAATTGCCAATTGCTCTCTTTGTAGTTGCGCCTCTCTCTGATTGGCCAATGCGGATTGGCGTTTTAATTTTCTCGGCTTCGGTTTGCATGGTCCAGGCCAGCCATCAGGCAGACTCACTCTCTCAGCTTACCATACCATACGACGACAATGGCACTTTTTATTCAACCCGGCTTCGTGGAGTCCAGTCAGTCGGAATGACCAACTTGTTCCAGTCATAGATCGGCGACTATAGGTAGATGGCAGGGTGAATAGATTGAGTATATAACAATCGTATGCTCGTGTAATGATTTGATTGATTCCTGATGACTACTACTTACTCAATTATTCAAATCCACACATCCACACATCCACACACGCTTATACACACTCATACGTACCCATACGCACCCATATATCACTTTCATATCACGTATACATACATACATGGGGATACCGATATAAGTCACCAATTGCGACAAGAAAAGCGGCAATACCTCGTACATCGATTGACTTTAAAAATAATTTCATCTACTCAGGACCGCATTCAGCATTCACATTAACACCAGATTGTTTTGTTCTCGACATTGGGTATATGACAAGTCTACACATGACGACCCGAGATACATCACCCCGCCGGACCTCTACTGCCACGGAAAGGACGTTGACCGACAATACCCGCAACATCCCAGATAGCATGGCGGATTACACGGGCAAGCGAGAATATCTCGACGACGGTACGTGACAGTCAATTATCCCACATCGGCTATTCATTAGGGATGGGCTCTACGTTACTAACTCGCCCATTCATATAACTAGACGACAAGACATTGTCCGATGTCATTCTAAACGACAGCTCCTCAAGTCACTCCTCGAAGAAGAAGCTCTCAAAGGCGATGACGCACCTCAAGACCAAACTCAAGGCGAAGGAGGAAAAGCCGAGGCGGAAGACGCCGATTCCGCCCGACTACTACCCCAATAACCTTCGGACCTTCGAAGCGCTTGCCGGTAGGTCTTATTCTCCGACACACTTCCAGACCTTGATCATAATCTCTGAGCTAACGTTCTTCATAGCGTCTCGGATGTGAGGCTTCACGCGGCATGCCAGATCCGGCCCCCAAATGGCCGTATTATGTGAGATGGAGAGGAGAAGGAAGGACTTGACAAGCGAAGAGAAAACGCGGTGGTAATCTGACAGGTTTGCAATCATCTACTACGACATGTGCATGAATTTATTGATATTTATGGAGGGAGTTACAACACAGCGACGCAGCATCACTGTTGGGAAATCGGGATATTAGGATGGACGGGAAATCCCAACGGCATCATGGGGGAAGGAATGGGTAGACAGACAGGTACATACAGAACTAGGGTTCGGTTAGGTAGTTCACGAAATCGCCTTTTCATGCACATCATTTAATACACATCTTTCTTCGGTCAATTGCATCTGATGGTACCCATTTGTCTATCGACAGACGTGCATTTTACACTTTCAGATGACAGTGAGGGTGTGAATAGGTCACCACTACCTACCTATATTACCCCCCCGGCTTCGAGTAGGTCAAAACCCACCCTTTCCCCCCCCCTTCCCCGAAAAAAAAAACCTGTAGCATGTTTTTCCATTTCCCAACGGTTAGTTAGTTGCACTTCGCGCGCAGCCCCCCGTCATCTTCTCACCAGTCCCGTGCCCCCTTCAACGCAAATTGCCCCAGGCACCAACCTCGGAGCAGTCTGGGGGAGGGGAAGGGGGGTTTATTCGGGACCGACAAGAGCAAAAGAACAACAACCTCCCGTATGCCGCAAATCGGAAACTCCATTCTAAGCGACAGTTACTTTAGCCCCCCCCAACCCCCCAACCCCCCGGGCCCCTAGGCCCAAGTCCCATGTCTCCTCCTGGGAGCTATTCCGATCTGACTTCGGCTCCCCCGGCAGCGCGGGGTTTGGGATCTGATCGCGTCGGAGTAAAACAGAAACTGCTGACGACGCTGGGCTGTCGCTGGGCTGGGCTGGGGTGGGTGGGTGGTTGGGTGCGACGGCGCGAAGGCAGCAGAATGGGAATGGGAATGGGAATGGCAATTAGGCAGCCAGCCGGCTTACCCTAAAGGGGGTGCAATGGGGTTTCCCGACGCTGATTTTTTTTTTCTTTAGAGCAGGGATGGTAGTCTGCCTCGCCGTCTTCGGTTCGGTGCGCGGTTGGAGTTCGTTGGTTTTGTTGCATCGGGGGACGGCTGCATCAATTCCGCGTCATCGGCGTTCCCGCTTTTCTATCCGCCCATCTCCCTCGCACCATCATCATCATCGTGTTACTATGGCCCGCCCAGTCTCCCTGTTCAAACCCGTACTTGTTATCATGTCATGATAGATGGTACGGCTTGAAACGGAGAAATGGAGCTTGGCGGCTCGGCGTCGTGGAAATGGGCTGCGGACGTTTTGACTTCCATTCAACCATGCATCGCTTATCTGTTTAAGTGTGATTTCGCTTTTAATTCTTTAGCATATTATAGTTAGTAGGTAGTAGCTGGACTTAAAAAAGCTGGATTTTATCCGGTCACGACCGTGATGGGGACTGAGTTCTCGCGCGAACGGTTTGATGTCCCGAGCGGACAACATCTCCTGATCCGACCGAGATGCCGCCAACAAGCCGGAATTTTCGGGGATACAGGGGAGTCACCAAGATGACGCGTCTGGATTCCAATGGGTAGTATGCCGGCGAACGCTGAGCTTACTCCGGCGCCCCTTTCGGCGCCGGTATGACGAACGGGTTCCCCACCACACCACACCACATCACGTCTCTATACGCGTAGGCAACGGCGCGCCGGAAGCGTTCTTATTACGTGTCAGTAAAACCGACCCGGTTCCCCACTGCCGCGCCGCAAGGCGCTCTATCTTGGCTGCCGATGGCATCCCTTGGCATCCGTGGCCGGGCTAGGGGAGGCGACAACTTCCGTCGCACGGGGTATAGAAGGGTGTTTTGAACTACCATCGGCAATGGACACTGACTACCCATATAGGCAACCATGGTGCAACTGTCGATAGGTATGATCACGGATTGAGGGAGGGGGGGGGGAGAAGAGGGATAGTAAAAGTCGGCATCCGCCACCGGTTTTTAACTAAGAACTTCACCGGGCGGGCTGTTTGTTGATTTATCAATCAAGAAGGGATATTATTGTTGCGTAGAGAGTGAGCAACGAAGCGTATTGTTCCTTTACATGATGAATACCTGAGCTCTATCTCCCTATTTAGTGGGCTGGTTTTTTTTTGTGGTACGCACGGGATTCTGAGATCTGCCTACTATCCCTCCGCTAATCATATAATTGGCTAAGTTCTTATATATATATATAGGGTGTTTGTCAGGTTAGTCCACAAAGATTTGGGGGCACGACGGGTTGTACTCTGTCTTGGCGTCTGGTCTTCCTTGGCAGTGTGCTAGGGGAGATAAGAGCTTCTCGTCATAACGAGATCTATAAAACCTTGGTCCTGTGCGACACGTTAACTTGGGTCAGTTACCTTCTGTAAAGGGGTAGACGTTAGATTATCACCGTTCTGCATTTCGCTCAAGATTCCCTATGAAACATTTCCTACACTAGATGTTTTCCCAGAGCGCTAGCATAGCTAGCAAGTCACCAAGCTGCTGGTGCAATGCGAGTTACCATATACCACGTGAGCAGAACTATTTAAGCAGCGCGTCAGTTAGGGCCGATGAGCAGTTCGACAATAGGATCAAGAGTATATTGGTAAGGCATAAGGAATAGTATATCAAGCACTCGTAGTGCGATATCATCGCTATCTTTAAGGATACACCATTTCCGGTCACGAGGGGTGTTAGTGGAGTGAGGACGCAGGCATTCGAGTCTACGACAAGTCTAACCCAGGTAGACTCCTTGTTGAGAGTACTGCAAAGTTGGACATTTATTTCAATTTGTTACCCGCAAATGATCAAGGAGAAGGAAATAAACGAAAATGAAATGAAAAACGACGCTAAAGCTCGGGGCTCGTCACTGCTCACCTTGTTGGTCCCGTCGGCTTCAATATCGACATGAATATCGACATGATCATGCCCCCGGGGCGCTAAGCTAGCCGCGCATTAGCACGCTAAGCCCCTGCGTCTTAAATTGCCGCCTCGGTTCTCTGGGTACATACCTGGGTAGCGCCGTTTTTACTCGTGGAAAAAGGAACTGTGATTAATAAGTAGGAATTGATTGCCGTACGAACTCCAGATGCCCATCTAACCCGCCTTTTGCAGGGTTCGCGATTATCAACAATGTCTCACAGGTTGGAGATCTACGAGGTAAGTCTGTGACAGGGTTAGAAAGATGGAGTCGCTCCCGGCGCTGCCGGGAGTTCGCAGTCGTGAGCCGACCGATCTATTCCCGATCTTCCCCCAGGTTTCGTATCGTCCGCAGGCGCTCTTTTGACTCGGAAGAGACTGAACAGCGCTTTCAACGTGTTGATATGAAGCTTTCAAGTGAAAATTTTAATCGCTGTCATTTTTTGACATTCATGCTAATTAGTCTAACTAGATGTTCAGTCAAGAACCACGGCGTCTGGCATGGCGGGGTATTGCTTCTGACCGGAATGAGACGATGGCTTTAATTGTCTAGTGTCGGTGGTGGTGGGGTTAGATCATGGCTGCTGGCAAGTACCGTGTGGGCTTTAGCGTCTTCGGTCATGGACAGACTGTCACCAACCTGGCTATTCATGACCCCAAGAGTTAGGAATAACGGCTCGCGAGCTCCGCGGACGAAGAGATTTTCACGAGCCGAACAGGTGGGCGGTGGCAGTGAATGGGGCAACTTATAACTACCCAATTACGGCTGAAACGCTGGAACAATGGCCTCTGCGCTACTGCATGGTGACTAGAAAGGCCGGCATCGAACCTTATTACTTAAGGATTACTCGATGGATGGAGAGGCCCTTACCGGATTAGGCAGATTATGAAGGTATTTTGAAAGGCGGACAGGCGGACAGGCGGGTGGTATCGGGATCATGACATACCATTACTCGACCAGATTGTTCGATTCGATCGAGCAATGATTTTCGATAAGCAACCCAGATGTAACGTGCATCAACCCAGACCTAACCCATAGGACCTGCAGGCTCTGCCCAGGTTCCGCCCAGGTTCTGCCCAGCAGCCTGGAAAGTGTGTGTTCGGCTTCTGGGGCTAGTCAGTCTAGACGGGAGAAGAATGGAGATGTTCCCACATCGAGTGTGTCTGGCATCTCGTCTGACTCGTCCGTCCTTCCTCACGCCGCCGTTCATCTAGCTAAACCCACACATGTAGATAAAAAGATGTCGACGTGTTACACTAGGAAGAGTATTGAGCAAGTGGGAAACGAGAGAGACATATATATGTATAAGGTACGCAGTAACCCTTTGAACGAGTATAGGTAGGTACTAGCACGAGACAAATCGGCGGGGTGGCGTGTGTTATCTATGAATAACCTGCAAGGGCGGGGGAGAGGCGCGTTAGCGTCGATGGTGGATTGGGGTCGGTGAGCCCCGATGATAAGGACCGCAACCGAGAGTCAGCTGCGGTACGATACCTAGGCTGGATGGACGGACAGGTCAGCCTGAGGCGATTGATTAGGGAGGTAGTAGGTAACGTGAGTTCTCATGTATGTAAGCGTTTTGTCCGACTTTAAAATACACACCTAGGTAGGTAGGTAGACATGTACTCACCTCTCACCTCTTACCTCTTACCTAAGGGGGGTAGGTTAAGATAAGCCCACGCTGTAAGGTAGGACGGCAATCAAAGTACCTGGATAACCTACTTGGGTATAGGTGTGGTTGGGTCTAGAATGGGCGGGCAAGATACCTAAAGAGGTACACAAGATAACGAAGAAAGGAGGCACAAGATAACGAAGGAAGTACGCACCTAACCTACTTGAGGTGGCATTACATGTCTTGGTGTTATGTTGCACTTCGCCTTGTCCAGCCCAATGGCCAATCAGGGATCCGGGATAACAGGCGCTTGGAATTCAGGGTCCTTCCCAGCTTCGCGCTAGTTACTGCCGATGCGGATGTGATGGACTCCAGATTTCGACAATCGAATCTGTGTGACCAAGACCAGTCTTATCATGGTAATGCAGCCAGCACCTATGCTAAGCAGTACCTACCTACCTATGCTACCTAGGTAAGCAGCAGGTACGGGTAGGTATGCTAAGCACTTGCCATTCCGCTGGTTTTTTTTTTTTTTTTTGACCACATCTAGTCAGAACCAGTTCTAGCCCCCCTCTACCCGGTGTCTCCGACCCTCTCCCCGACCCTCTCTTCCATACCTATACTCTCTCACTCTCTGACACGTTCTCACACACTCTCTCGCTCCACTCTCACTCCCGCTCCTCCTCGTGACTAGCTTGCCGTGATTCGCCATGGCGTTCCAATCTTTGTCTCTCCGCCTCACAGCTCGTACAGCACAGCACAGCACGGCACGGCACAGACAGAGAGTGGAGATAACAGACGCCGCTCGCACCCGGTCCGATCCTCATCATGGCGGCATCGGATAAGTGTCTCCCCCTCCCCAGCTTGGGCTTTCCCGTCCATCCATCCCGTCCATCCATCTCGTCTGCTTCTCAGTGACCTTCTTTTGGTGATATTGTCATCTCTGTGTGTGTGGCACCCCCTAGAACCAACCTGGCTTGGTGCATACCCCCCCCCCTCTCTCTCTCCAAGTTTGACCACAAAGATAGTATCCCTCTCTTTTTCTCTATCGCCGTGGTGGTGTATTGTCTCCTTCTCTCACGATAAGCCATCAGTCTGTGATTATCCCAATCGACCCCAACGTTTCATCTCCTCCGCTGGCCCAGGTTATCGGTAAACAGTTCCCAGGGCTCAAATCGCGTGCTGTGTGCCCTGTCTATGTGCGCCCCAGCCATGTCTAGCCTTGAAGCACTAACCGTTCTCGTGTCGACGAGGGCGGTACTGACACTGCCAGATGACAGCCTGTTTCTAACACCGGCTTCCATTTCCGTTTCCCCTGTCACTGGCAAGATTGTAGCCATCGTGGCCGCGGTCCTGCCAAAGACTTCGTTTCCTTCCACTGCCACATATATCAACTATGGCTCCAAGCTGTTGATACCCGGCCTGGTTGACGCTCATGTCCATCTCAATGAGCCCGGTCGAACGGAATGGGAAGGGTTCAACACCGGCACGCGAGCGGCCGCATCCGGAGGTGTCACCACAGTGGTTGATATGCCCTTGAATGCTATCCCGCCTACCACTACCCTAGCAGGCTTCAATGAAAAGCTAGCCGCCAGTCGGGGCCAATGCTGGGTCGATGTTGGTTTCTATGGCGGCGTCATCCCCGGCAATGCGGATGAGCTATTGCCGTTAGTGGAAGCCGGTGTGCGTGGCTTCAAGGGATTTCTAATCGAGTCTGGCGTAAGTCCTATCGCGGATATGAACACCTCAAATTGTACTGATCATTCCTGTAGGTGGACGAGTTTCCCGCTATATCGTCGACCGATATCGCCCAGGCCATGAGAACCTTGAATGGAACACCTACCACACTCATGTTCCACGCCGAGATGATCCCACCGATCACTGACTCGGTCGGTGACGCTGTTCAGGTCTCCGAGCCGCCATTAGCACCCACAGGTAATCTGAAAGAATACCAAACGTTCCTCGATTCTCGCCCGCCAGCATTCGAGACGTATGCGATTGAAGAAATCATCTCTCTCGCCCACCTGGCCACGAACCTCCATCTCCACATCGTACACTTATCAGCTACACAGGCTATACCAATTCTCAAAGAGGCGCGTAGCAGGGGTGTCAACATCACGGCAGAGACGTGCTTCCACTATCTCGGATTGGCCTCGGAAGGGGTCGAAGATGGCGACTGCCGATACAAATGCTGCCCTCCCATCCGAGAACAGCTAAACCAGGATGGTCTGTGGGAGGAACTACAGGCCGGCGACTCATGCATCAAGACTGTTGTATCCGACCACTCGCCTTGCACACCAGAGCTCAAACTTCTGCCGTCCCATTTACAAGCTATGACCACCCGCCCACACATGCGTCATGCTGACTCGGGTGTTGACATGCGCGCCGACCTGGATCTCAGCCCCCGAGCTCCGGCGCCTTCGTCGGTGGGCGACTTCTTCGCCGCCTGGGGTGGCATATCGTCTGTCGGTCTCGGCCTGCCCATCCTCCATTCTTCGGCCAAAAAGCGCGCTGCAGCTGGCCATAAATCAACACCATCCATTGTTGATATTGTACGACTCTGCTCTCAAGCGACGGCCAAACAGGTTGGGCTGTCACACCGCAAGGGGGCTCTCAAGATTGGTATGGATGCCGACATCTGCGTCTTCGACGATGCGGAGGAATGGGTACTGCAGTCGCATGGTATGCATTGGAAAAATCGCTGCTCGCCATGGGAGGGTCATCGTTTCACAGGCCGGGTGAAAGAAACATGGTTGAGGGGCCACAAGGTGTTCGAACACGGTGGTGCAAACGCTGGTTTCATCGGCATGTCGCCTACGGGCGAGGCGATTGTCGAGAAACGAGTAGCGTAATCGATCCAGAATGGTTCTCATATCAGGCAAACTAGCAAACGCCCCGTATCGAAATGGGCGGTGCAATAAAATAAAAATATAAGAGATAGACGTCCGAGGCGTCAATCAAGCAAGGTATGGCGAGAGGGGAAGTCTGGTTATGACAGGGAGTAGATTTGATGGCTCTGGCTCTGCCTTGGGGAAATGAGGAGAACCTAGGCATGCGCCTGAAATGATGTGATACCAAGTACATAGAGCGTGCGAGCAATGGTGTAATAATTACTATAAATAAATACTTATTTAGACTTGTGCCTGATTTCTCTCAATTCGCATATTTCTTTATTCGATGCAGCGACGAAGCCATGCCTTATGAAGTGCTTTAACTTGAAGCTCACTAGGTTCTAGGTTGGGACAGTATCTTGGAGGCAGACATTGATCCCACGATCAAAAAGAAAAGAGAAAAAAAGGAGGAAATGGCCAGAATCAAAAGAATGGCAACCTAGCGTCACAATGAAGAGATATTCAAGTATGAAACGGTAGACTCCAGATAATATTTCAGTTGTAGGGAGCTAACGTCTCCTAAGGAGAGATTTAGTGAGACATGTAAACAGGTGGGTAGCAAGAAGCTGAATTCCAAGAAAGTGCCCGGTTGCACTTTGCACAAGTTTGCACAAGTAGATGTATGTATGTAGATAAACGGGTTATGTGTTTATTGTGTAATATGTATATAATAGTTATATGATATTAGCATACCTACCAAGGGACTGTTATGCATATAGAGCCAGCACAATGCTGGGCACTTATCTAACCTACCTAGAGCAAACATTAGGTGGTAGTAACCTCCCATCTCAAGTTGGAAGCCGGAACGCAAAGCTCCTAACCTACCTAGTTCGTGCATAGGTACAATAACTGGGGATGCTCGCCAATTCATTTTATCCATTATCCTGAACCAAGGTGCCATCCATTACCGGACGGTTCCCGCAGCGAACACCCTCCATCCCTCCTTATCAGCCCCGTGTACATGCCTACTATATCTTGCAGGCCCCAAGCGATCTGCCTCTATCTAGGCGAGCGAACTAGGCGAGCGAACTACTCCGAACGAATCCCAAGCTGCTGATCTGGAGACATATCATAACCCCAAACCATCTCCTATCCCACGTGAATGTCTGCAGTATGCAGGGGGCTACTTATCTAACCGAGAAACCGGAGTCACTTCAGCGATGCGAGCTTCAACATTCCATTTTAGTCAGATGAAATATTCGGCAGGACGGGTGCAATACTATAGGTGCATACAGTTAGGTATACCACTCCACATGTTTGACCGAATTTATGGCTTCTAAACCGTACATCTAACGTATTCCATCATACCATATCCCGCCTGTCACCACTCAATTCTGCCCTATGTGATTGTCCGACAGGGGTTACAACGCTGAGTCTTTAGTTCTATTCGACTTTTTTAATTCACATGATAGTAACGAGGGGAGCGATTACACATGTAAATCCTGTGCCTGTGCTAATTATACGACTAGCTGGTACGTACTACATAACGTGTGTGGCCTAGGAACGCAAGAGACAAGCCTAACCAAGTATCCATCCGTTCCGGGCTTGCGGAGATCTCGCCCACCGCTACGGCTTGAACATATAGTTTGCGCCTTCTCGTAAGTCCGAGCTCAAGGTCTGGATAATAACTTCTCTCGTAACTATTGACTGCATGTTATTTTGTCCCTCCAACTTAGAGGTTAAGGGCACGAAAGACTCCATAATGGAGATGAATATCATGTACATTTGGACATCCTCGCTTATCATAATCTAGCCAATATCCAGGTGCTCTTGCCGCTCATAAAGCCTTTATCCGCGTAGATTCCGAAGCTTTATCATCCTCCCCGACTTCGCATAATTATCACAAGCTGAGGGTGGTCACTGAGATTGCACTTACTCCTAAATGGACATTGCATTAAGTCATGAGTCTCCCGTCTCCCGTCTCCCGTCTCCCGTCTCCTCAACGAATCAACACGACCGATCCTGCGAAGCTTCTTCTCCAATCTATTGATTTTAGTCATGTAGAGCGTGAACGGTGGGGCAACGCAACCATGTGCCGGCCCATTTACCGCTCGCCGATGTTGAAACTGGTGATGTTCCTACTCGATAACCCCTCTATCTAAGGATTGCATGCCTTGATCCTATGGGTTAGGATACGAACTCCTGTCCTTCGTGAATCCCTCCGAGTTCGTCATTGGTCATGCAACTACGGAGGACTAAACTCCCGGGCCTAATAAAGAGAATATTGCCTGCGCCAAGTATTTAAATCCAGCGTGGAGGACGTGCTGGATGTCCTGGTAAGGCATCCACCGCACCGAGGAGTCAATATCTCACTAGTCTCATCCGCCATCCAAGAATTTGACTGATACGGCGTTTAGCGTGGCATACCGAGATACCTCGGGCATAGCCGGATCAATCCTAAAAGCGATCTGTTCAGCCGTTGATATGGGATATATCTTCTATATCCCACTCCGAGACCGATCCAATATTCGCTCGCCATACCGCGCACTGTACATGTAAGTTACTATAAGATATATCTTCCTTCCTCCGAGACTGACTGCATGAGCCTAATATATAAGTATATAAGCTTAAGAGAACGAGAAAGGTGAAGGTTATGTTGAGGCCTACATCTGTCTTCTCACATCGCATGGCCTGTTTCTGTCTTGAAGACATCCTGAATCCCGTCGTCGCGTAGCTCGACCTTTTATTTTCTTGCTGTGTTTAACCTCAATGCTAGTAAGTCCTTTATTTTCCTTTGCTACCATACTACCTTCCGACGACCACATATCTGTCGCGCTACCCTGCGGCCCGCGTCACAGCTGCAAGGCACTTTTCAGGGGCAACCCCCATTCTCAACTCCGTCCTCATCTTGATTTCCATCTTGCAGACCCTACAACGCAGCTGCTTAATCCAAACCAATACGGTCCAGGACCATATAGAAGTTGCACAGCGCAAGGCTGGCTACCTCACAAGAGTGGGTGGACTTGATGCTCCTTTGTGACGAATAGTGTCAGATAAATGCTGCGGTGTTTAGCAAACGAAGGCATAATTCGTACCCTCATGATCAATAGGGTTAAGTCTGACTTCCCCAGGTGTTTTAAGAACGTCCTTCCGTTTGCAAGAGGGGCTAGCGAAGGAGGTTCTAGGATATTTCAGTTCTCTCGAGTCTCAGTGTCCTCGGGTATACCGGTTTGGCAGAACTTTCACCTTCACCTTCTTATAGTAGGTCTGCGAGAAGGACAGAGAGAAGCGGAAAGCCACGGGAGTAGAGAGAGAGAGAGAGAGAGAGAGAGAGATTCATTGAGTCTAGGCCCAGCGTTCTCGGGCGGGTCCAGCCTAATCCACGGCAAGGGCTTCTGCCCGCCGCACAACAAATGGGGGACGGGCGGGAGCGGAAAATTATATGCGCCGTGTTCCCGGCCACCCACTCGTGAGCCTCATGTTAAAATCCGGCGAGGCTATGACATGTCACGTCAACTCCAACGCGACCTACCGACAAAAACCACACCCGCTACACAATGGCTGTTAGGCGCGCTCGCTCGCTCGGCCAGGTAAGCCCTACCTACGCCGAGCCCGTCTTCTGCGCGTTCCGCATCGCCTCGTTTCGTGCTGGGAGGGGGAGGAGGGGCTCAAGCTTGGGCATCCCAGCCAGCCGCCAGGCTTCCACGGCGAACGTCATCTTCCGCTCTTCTGTCCGCCCATGCTGCCATCTCGCCGCAGGCATTCATCAACATCGACGTGGCCGCGCGTCTTCGCCGTCCCTCATCAGCCTAGGCCCGGCCGAGCATGCGGCCGTCATCGCTTCGCCTAGGCGAACGTCGCCGCGTTGACCTTGCAGAAGCTGCCCGATGGGGAAGGGGGCGGTGTGCGCGGACCGCGACGACCGAACAGTAATTCCCTGTAACGGCATCGTCGAGGCGAAGGTAGGTAGGTAGACGCGGCCAGGCAGGAGCCCGAGTCGCGTTTATTGTTGTCGTGGTGGTAGCGTATCGCCGCGAGGTGGTTGGTTTCATGTGGCTGGGTTAGTTGGGGGGACGGAGTTAACGATTGCTTAGTAAAAACCCGCGGCGGCGAAAAACTCGCGATCGCTTTTGTTTACAAAGACAAATCTTTTTTTGGGGGGGGGGAGGGCTGGGGAGGCGGCAGCACTATACTAAAATAAGAGGTGCTTCACGGAGCCGAACCGAGCCAAGCAAGGGTTGCGAGTTGTTTCGGTATGCTTCTCCGATGTCAGTTTTCGCTTTGTTAATTTAATTCCATCTTGGCGGAAGCTACCCCCCCCCCCCGAAACTGGCGGCGATAAGGCTATACCGCCTATGGTTGAGACGCTTCTTTGTTTTTCGGTTCGGCGATTACACAGCAGTATGTATGTATGTGTGTATGTATGTATGTGTGTATGTGTGTATGTATACTAGGTATGCACCACCCCGGAGTTGTCGCAGTTTGACGTCAGGGGAGGGGTCCAGATCAAACCCCACCCAGGAAATCCGGAGCTGCAGTCCCAATAGGGCGACGCAGAAACTCATGCCATCATAGGTGCGTGCATATGTCATTTCGACACCCTTTTTTTTTTTCCCCCCCTCAACGCTTGCCCATAGGAGATTCGCATCCGGGCTGAGACAGATGGCGGCCAGCCCATTCCAATGGAAGGAAGACGAAAGCTTGCCTAGGTAATCCACCTAGCTAACCCACCTAGCTTGGCTTACATACATACATCCATACATACCTGCACTGTATGTGGTGGTGTAAGTGATCTGGGACTGTTAATAAGGAAAGCAAGTGAGGGGTTACAGAAAAGGATATAAACTTCGATGTGGCTGCATCTGATGCCATTGTCTCAACAATCCAGCTTCAATCCCCCCAAGTCTCATCTACACTTGATAGCCCTCATTCAAGCTTCGCATACATTACATCGTCAACAAAACGACCAACCCAACCCTATATATAACAAAGGGTTGAACCGAAGTTAAAAGGACACTCAACTTGATCCCAAAAACATAAACGAAAAAAAAAATAAAATAAAAAAATAAAAAAAACCCCCCCTCTCACAATGGCGCCCAAGGTCCTCGTAGTGCTGACCTCGTACGGCTACATCGAAGCTGCCGACAAGCCGACAGGGTGGTACCTGCCGGAGCTGTCGCACCCGTACGACGTGCTGACGGGGGCGGGGGTGGCGGTGGAGACGGCGTCGCCGCGGGGCGGGGAGGCGCCCCTGGACCCGTTGTCGGTGGAGATGTTCCGGGACGACGCGTCGGCGCGGGCGTTCCTGTCCGCCCGGGCCGCGGTGTGGAAGGAGACGGCGCCGCTGGCGCGGTTCCGGGGCCGCGCGGCCGAGTTCGACGCCGTGTTCTACCCGGGCGGGCACGGGCCCATGTTCGACCTCGTCGACGACGCCGACAGCCTCGCCGTCATCGGGGAGTTCGCCGCCGCCGGCAAGGTCGTCGCCGCCGTCTGCCACGGCCCCGTCGTCCTCGTCAACGCCAAGGCCCCCGACGGCCGCCCCCTGCTCGCCGGCAAGGAGGCCACCGGGTTCAGCAACGCCGAGGAGGACGCCGTCGACATGACCAGGTACATGCCGTCGATGCTCGAGGATCGGATCAAGGAGGTCGGCGGCAAGTATCGCAAGGCGGAGCAGCCGTGGGCCGAGTTCGTCGTCGTCGAGGATGGCGGGAAGCTGATCACGGGCCAGAACCCGGCTAGCGCGAGGGGCGTTGGCGAGGCCATTCTGAAGGCTATCCAGGCTTGAGAGTGGCGGGGATAAGGGTCTGGGGATAGGGGTGGGAACGCGTGTCTAGTAGGCATTGAGGCCTCCGGATAAATCGTGGGATATCTACGAGCGGTTGGTAGGTATCTTAAAGCGTGTCTAATCAAATTCATGGATATCACCACCGGGTACTGCTAGGGATTACGCAACGAGACGGGATAGATACCCTGGACCTCGTGATGATTATCTTTCCCACTTAGTCAATTGAAGGTTATCACTTCCATTTCAAGATGTAGAACTTGCGTAGACACGGTACAGGGGCCTACAACGTCTGCATACGACAGAAGCAGGATGACTTGATGGGTATATCGGCGTTTGCGACGGCCTCATCCAGCTGCCCCTTGATGGCCGCGGCCCGATCCGCGTAGCCCAGCTTAGTCAGGCACTCGTGGCATCCGTGGAGCGCCCAGACGTTGTTCGGATGCCGCAGCGCCCGCGGAAGCGAGCCGCCGAGCCCCAGGTCCTCCTCGTAGATCGCCAGCGCCTCGCCGTACCGGCCCTGTTCCGCGAGCAGGGCGCCGAGCGCGTGGGTGGGCGGCTGCATCCAGCCCCAGGGCTCGTCGTACGGCAGCGCGTGGCTCAGCCTGTTCGCCTCGCGGAGGTGGGCGAAGGCGGGCTCGTGGCGGCCGCGCCGGTACTCGAGCTCGCCGTCCAGCATCGCCCCCGCGACCCGCAGGATATCGACGCACTTGTTGTTGAAGAGCATCCGCGAGTCCGGGACCGCCTCGTGCGCCTTCGTGAACAGCTCGCGCTGCTTCTCGGCCTCCCCCACCCTGCCCGTGGCGGCGAGGGCGACCCCCTTCGCGTAGTGGACCATGGCCGTCGTGACGCTGTACAGGTCCGGGTCGCCCGGCAGCGCGAGTTCGACGATCTCCTGCCACCGCCCGAAGCGGATCAGCGCGTGGACGCGCATCGCCAGGAAGCCTTCGAGCCAGTCGGCCATGGGCGGAGACCCGACGCGGAGGAGCTCCTCGGGCAGCGCCGCTTCGAGTCGGGACACGGTATCGAGGGCGACGGCAGACTGGGCCGCGAACATGGCTGCGTAGATGCGGAAGTGATAATCGTGCGCGCGGTATAGCGTATAAAACTGGAGAGGGTCCTCTCGCGCGAAGAATACCTCGTCTGCGAGGATCGCTTTCTGATTTGAGTCGATGGCGGCTTGATAATCACCAACAAGGACGTCAATGTGCGTCGGCATATGGTTCAGATGCCCGGCGTGGGGCACGAGATCCCGAAGTACGTCGGCCGCGTCTA
This sequence comes from Rosellinia necatrix, assembly GCA_021209875.1. Lineage (NCBI taxonomy): Eukaryota > Fungi > Ascomycota > Sordariomycetes > Xylariales > Xylariaceae > Rosellinia > Rosellinia necatrix. The sequence goes on along the minus strand of JAGYVD010000001.1, from coordinate 6,843,699 downwards.
GCGCCGTTTCGGGGGCCGATGACATCTCCATGAGATGGATGTAAAGGTGTAGAAGCCCGGGGTGATGTGAGCCGCCCTCGAGAGACATAGCTCTCTCTAGAATCATCTTGGCCTCGAGCGTGTGAGCTCCTGATGCAGGCTCACCTGTCTTCAGGTCCCAAAGTTGCCACGGGGTAAGATTCATCAGCGCATCAGCATATAAGGCCGCCACATCGAGATCATCACCGAATCGCCTGTACACTTCCCCCATCGCGCTGGCGTAGCCCTGGTTCCATATCGAGCAATCCCCGTCTGCGTGCTCCTGGGGGTAACGTGACTGCAGTGCCTCCACAAGCGCCTGCTCGACAGGTGAAGCGTTCTGAGTCGTTGCCAGTGATTTCGCCTGCTCGACGGCGTGGTGAGTCTGCTGGACGGTAGCCTCGAGTTCTGCCGCATCGAAAAATTCCCATGGCTTGTTATAGTTTGGTCCTAATGAGTAGGCGAGGCCCCAATAGGCCATGCAGCATAAGCCATCTCTCTCGATGGCCCGCTGGAAGCACTTCGCCGACTCCTCGTGGTTGAATGCGTAACTCCATATTAACCCACGATTAAACCACCTCAGCGTCTCTTCATTCCTCGTGCTGATGGACCGGCGATACGAGCCAAGATCGTAGTAATCATCGTTATTTTGGTCCATTTTATTGGCTTGGATGATCACGGGGATGGTCCGTATATAAGGACTTTGGCCGGCTTCCGGCTTGTTGGGACTCGCCTATGGCTGCCCAGCCCTGCTCTGCAGGATATACCCATGGTCCATCCGCCTACCCTATTGGATTCTTTCTCGTGTCATGCAAGTAAAGGGGTAATGCCAAATCTTGTGCATTTACCGAGGCGGTAGATTGACTAAGTATATTGATTAGTCCCGGGATTATATGAGCCTCGTTAGACAGGTGGTTGATCCCGCGGAAGAGCGCACCCGCCCACTGAGCCTGCAATAAAATTATAGTACCAGAAGCTAGGTAAGTGTTTTTGATCGCTTGGGCGCCAGGTTTGTAACTTCGCGCGGCTGTATCGCAACAAGGCGTGTTCCTCGGCTGTTGGTTTTACAGAGTACCGTCAATTTCACCCAGTCAGGGATGAGTTTTATTATTGCTTTTGATCTGTTATCGGCCTTCAGCCCGCGTCGAAGCATAGGCTCCCTGTAGGTTTACTACTTATTTGGCATGGTCGAAGGGTGATTGAGGACATACCTACCCTCAAAAGTAAGATCACCAAGGTAGTGGCCCATACGTTCGGGGTGGAATTTCAGTTATACTGCTAAGTCCAGAGAGAGAGAGAGAGAAATAATCAACGAGTAGGTGGTATGATGCCGTGCACCGGCTGTATTTCAGTCCTACCGCTGTGGAAATGCTGCTGGCGTCCTTTCTGCGCTAATGCCTTGAGTTGAGTGCGGTGGCTTGTCTTCATCTGCTCGGACCCGAAACATCGTCCAGCCCTTACTATAGATTGGCGAGATTGTCAAGCCTTGCCTGCATTGCTCTGTGCTACAAGTCAAGGGATCTCATCCGACGAAGAACCGAGGAAGAACCGACGGCAAGTGGCAAAGCCAGCGTTAAGCCAACCCCCTATCCGCCGGCTCGGACGAGGGTTGAAGACGCTATTCAAATATATTCCCAGCAAAGTCGATACATACCACCACAAAGTACGCACTTCTGTTGCATACAATGATCACGTGTTGAGTTTCTGGGATGGGGTTGGCATGCAAGTCCGCAAACGATCGTCCACGCATGGGTTAAGACATTAGATCAGACTACTTCGACTAGCCAAGTCGTATTCTCCGGTGCTTGTTTTCACGGAGTTCGGCTAATGTGCACATATTCGACTTGCGTCGGTTCTCGGCCTGGGGCCTGTCCAGTAACGTGGTAAATGATATCTCGAACGATCCGACGGTTAGTGCGTGCCGGTCATATCCCTCTCTCATACGTAACCCTTGGAAGATTTAACTCATTACGATAGTCAATGCGTTTTCGACCCAACGGGTGCCATGTACGTCGGTGTTGGAAGAGCCTGGACAGTGCGTTTTCGGTCATGTGCTTGCTTGGCCCCGGCCGCCAGCGTACAGATGCCATTAGGACGAGCAGAAATCTGTGATGTCCGATATTCTCCAATATGGCGCACATTATAGTGCACCAGGGAGCGACGGCCATATCTGCAGACATGGGTATGCCGATTCTTATAGCCACTAGTTATGACACACTTGGTTTCCCATTGGTGTCGGTACCACCTTTCTGTCGAGGATATCGGCCAACCCCTCACACGAATCTGCCACCGTGATATCCGCCTCGCCAGGATGAAAAGACTATAGTGATTATAGAAGCTTGACTCGGCATTTGTCACCCACACACAGTCCTCACATTCAAATCAAAGGGGAACGACCAACCAACCGCCCAATGAGACCGAAAACACATGATATTAAGAAAATCCTCTTTTGATAGGCTCATGGTTTTTTGGGGGAGGATCTTTGTAGCGAGCGGCAACACTACCCGGAGAACTAGATAACATCCCCTTTATGAATATTCATGAATATTGCAATACGTACCTCACGCTGTCTTACCAAATTGGAGCATATTGGGCTCCCCAACCTCAGCGTACACGTACAAGGCCGGCAGCCCGCGCGGGTGAAGGGACGATCGGTATGACAGAGAAACGTGGACCACATTTGGTTTGGAGGGTGATGTTGTCCGTGACTAGGTGATTAGAGTGAGCAGTTAACGCTGGAGGCGCCCCGGCCATATTTCGTGACGGTGCAACATAGCTGCTGCTGAATGAGACGGATGGCGTGTCTCAACCCATGTGTTGAAGAAGAAAAGAATTAAGTAATTATCAGAGAGGGTTCGCAGCCGCAGTGCCGGTCGGGCCGGGTATGGGCGCGACCGCTCAATCAGCTGTGCCGTCTTCCGAGATATAATCTGATGTAGCGGGTTGGGTGTGCCGGGATGTGGGTGGAGAGCTGCCCATTGATCTGGATTTTGAGTGGTCGTGCTCGCGTAGAGCCATGATGTGCGCCTCTTTTCTGCATAAGCGCACCGAGGAGGTGGGATTCGACTTAGATGATGTGTCGCCGTGATGTGATCCCAAATTTCTCAAGGCTCTCTGACTGGTCCGCCCACGTCAGGCAGTTGGCTTGTTCTAGTTCCAGGTTCAAGAGCGATAGGGGGGGATGGAGGGGGGACGCCTGGGGGGAGACGGCATACCGAACATCAGCACCACACAGGCTGGCGGGCAGGCACAGACATAGATATACACAATCATGGCATATTAGTTCTGTTTCAACTGGACCGACTGACGTGCCTTAGTAGGGCGGCAGGCTCGGCATGGCCGATCGGATTTGAGCTGGCACGCCTCAACTCACGAAACCCGGGCCAGGTCTCGAGGTAGTCCTGCTTTCAGCCGTCTAACAATAGGGCTAGGCTAGCCGGATTGTGTGGGCAGACAGGTCGGTTGTCATTATTGCCCGTCTAGTGTATGTAGGATGACGTTAGGGCTTGGACAAGCTTTTGAGACGAGGTTTGGCGTTATTGATTGATAGCATGAGGATCGGCAAGATGAAGTAATTTGCCTTGTTATTAACGAAGATGCGTTCTGCGCTAGGTACTTACCTACCTAGAGAGGCGCCAGCGAGGGATGCGCGAACGTATGCAGTTAAAGGGACCTGCTCATGCAAGCATGCAAGGTGGAGGTGGGTGGACGCGGGCGACAGACAGATAGACGCGGTGCGACACTGTCCGTCGCCGTTTACCCGCACTGTACCTGGGTCAGCCTTATGCCAATTCGTTTCTTATGTAACGCCACTTGTTGCCTTACTGTAACAGTCCCTCCCTTCTGCGTTGGCTTACCTAAGGCCCCCAAGGCCCCTCCAACATATGCCCAGGCATGCATGCCCAGGTGGCAGGTGGTGGAGGAGGCAGTAGTGGTGGTGGTGGTGCTGCTGCTGCACTGGTAGTAGTGAATACAGTGTGCGACAGACTGTGATACCCCGTCCAGTGGGTACCCGGTGTGCTGTTTCAGCGTCTGCGTCGCTGTAACATAGAGGGAGGTGCCTGCTGTCTAGCGTCCAACGGGTAGGAGCCCGACCTGGCAGGTAGGTAGGTACCTACCTGGTCCCTCCGCGGCCTCCTGTAGGTACCTAGGTTAGGTCCTTTTCTCGCCTGGGTTGGGAGGTTCCAAAGGTCGGCCTAGGTGTGGGCTTGGCCCGGATCATCGGCACAGGTTAGCCCCATCTCTCGAAGCTGTCGCGGCCAGAACCCGTCCTGATTGTCTGATGCATCACTGCCGTGTATCCGTTTTGGGGCAGTATCGTCTGCACAAAGCCCTCATGGACACACTAATAGCCCCTCTGAAAGTGTTCGCATTCCCCAGCGAGCACCTGCTCTCGACCAGCTCCCGATTCCGACTTCACTGGTGACTGCTCTCCTCTCTCTCTCGCCATCCGCAGCGGCCTCGACGTTGAGATCGCCAGCCGCGCTCCAGCAACAGCCACGACAGCGATAGGCAGCCATCCGTCCGAGCTGTCGCTGTCGCTGGCGCTGTCGCTGTCGCCCTCATTACACCTCGCCCGTCAATTGCTGGTCGCCAAGACCCCCCGTCAACCCAGGGTCCGGCCTCATCGCCACTGTCATCGCCCATTTCTCTCATTCTCATCGCCATCGTCATCGTCTCATCGGCATCGGCATCGCCATCGCCATCGCCATCCGCCATCCGCCATCCGCATCCGCCATCGGCCGTCTCATCGTCATTTTCATCGCCTTGGCCGTCTCCGTTCATCGGCCAGGTCGCCACCATGGCCACGTATGACACGGGCTACGAGCTGAGCATTTACAACAGCCGCAGTTCACAGGCACCAATTCCCACCAAGTCATCCATCAGCGATCTGCTCAGCCTACCCTTGGAGCTTCACTATCTCATTATCTCGCATCTGGATCTCGAGGGTCTCTTGCAGTTGCGGCGGACGAGCGGCCTTTACTATCACGTGATCAACTCGGATCTCGTTCGTAAGCTCTTCATCCGCAACGGCCGCGCTAGCTTGGCCCTGGCCGCCTGTTGTTACGAGTGTCTGGCCACGCCCGGGCTCGATCGTCTGGTTGTCGACAAGGACATAGACCCCGTCCTGTGGCGGTCTGTATGTTTTCGCTGCTGGAGTAAGCGCATCACTGTGGATTATCACATTAACCCTTGGCCCGTTGTCCAAATAGCAAACGGCGATGAGGGCTACATATGCCATTTCTGCAACTGGCCTGTCGTGAATAATGGCCGCGACGATGGCATTGACCGGCTCCACGCCGCATGCCGCGCCAGGAGACGACTTGTTCTCGTCTTGTGGATGGCCATGGCTGTCTTACAGTTCGGCATTGGGGTTCTCTGTGCCGTTTTGGCATGGACGCGCTATAAACATCAGCAGGGTATCCTAATCCCTTCCAGCGTACGCCTCTCGACCCTACACTCTCCCTCTCCTTCTGGCACTCCCTAATGTGTTATCCAGATCGATTTTGTGCTGGCCATGATTTCTGTCGTCGTTTTCATATGCCGCATCTGCACCAATAACGAGATCAAATACACCAGGCTCCTCTTCGCAGAATTGATATTGACTATATTGCGGATACCTCCAGTCGCCTACTCTGCCCGCACAACTGTCGCGTACCGGACTGGCCAGGGATTACTTCCAAGGTTCGGGTTTGGCGTTTTTTTGATAAATCTGTAAGCCTTTCCTCTAGCCTGTGCTTACCCCTTTCGTTCGTCTCATAGTAGTGAAAAAGACCGTACATGCTCATTTGTTGGCTAGCATCTTTCGCATTTTAGACTTCGTAGGGCACGCTTTGCTCAACTCCGGTTATGACCCGCGAAGGTTCTTACAAAAGGGATTGAGTCGGAGGACGAAAATCATATACGGGGTAGCGACCTTCCTAGTATATTTTGCATATATTCCATTTTGACCAACTAATCGGAGCGGCACGTCACGCGAGTCATACCAAACCCCGTATTTTCGCCAGGCTCTTAGATGCCGCATAACATTTTCCACGACATCGCATAGCTAGATATACGGTCTCAGCGCAATGCACGGAGAGCCTTAGGTACTACCAACCACCGGCGCGAGCACAGGCGGATCTACCGCATTGCATCATTGATCGGTTAAGCGCCACAGTTTTATGGATTTACCTCAGGCTGGGGTCTGTACACGAATGCTGGAACATGACGGAGTTTCCAGGCGATACACTGGAAGGGTAGAGGCTGTGCGAGCAATGAACATATATATAGAGCTTGCACGAACAAAAGCTGAGGGGACAACAGCCCAAACAGTCGGCATAGGGATACCGAGTTATAATCCGATAACCCTGTGGTCCAACAAGGGCGAGCCTCCACCCCTCAAAATTAGTAAAACAATAGATAATCCGAGTTGTATGGTTCGGTATTAACGTCCCTTCAATAAATAATCAACTCTATATTTTCAATTACCTTCCAAGTGACAGATAATAGCTGGCAGGCGACCATCCTTTTTTTTTTTAACCTTATCATTATCCTTATCCTTATCCCAATTTATCACGACGCCGATCTTATTCCCGATTTATCAGATCCGTCTTAGAAGGAAGCTAGTTATAGAACGGTCAACGGTCTGTCCCGTCGCTTAATTCAAAACTGCCTAGGTAAGCTATGTCCATACTTGGTCCCGAGGACTACTAAAGTCAGCCTGGGGCCTACAGATACATATGTAGACTGGCTAAGGAACTTTGACAGGAAAACAAAAGAGTATGCAGAAATAGGGGTAACACCCCCTAAGTCCCCCTCGGTTTCGTCTCTATCCTCCTCAACCTACTACTTATCTAAAAACGGCCGGGACAAGACACAATCCTTTTCCCACTGCCATGCTTAGGCCGTGCCACAATCCTTGGGGTACATATCTAAGAGGTCGGCTGGTAAATACGGTCAGATCGTAACTGACGCAGGCGGATGCTCCAGGATGTCCGGTGTTGTCTCTAGGAAGACAGCCGATGCCAGACTTGCCCGCACAGGATTTGAGGCATTGGAATTATCCCGTGTCAGTGTCTTGTTTATTTTAGCATTGTTCCTTTTTATTCCTGCAAATGTTGAATATATGGACCTCAAACTCGCTCGGCGAGCCCTCCATCTCGGACGTGCCAGTGATTCTGATGCACGCCCAACCGCATGGCTCATTCGGATGCGATAGGCCATTCGGACCATATCTCCTCGGTATTGCCCGGTGTAGCAACACAGGTAGAAGTCGGGGTATATATGCTCCTCTTTATCGTCTGGAACATATCCCCCGACGCACAGGCATCCTGAAAGTGCCGTATTCAGATGTTCCCCTTCTGGGCCTCTTCCATGAGCTAACTCATTGGTCACTGTGCAGCCCTAGCTGCGAAGAGTGCAGGGCATGAGTTTGTCGAGGGCGTTGGAACGATCGTGATACTTCGGGATATGTGGTTATACCCCTTTAAGTGCTAAGTCAGCGACGCCTTTGCCAAGCACTGCTAGACGAGGCCTGCGCACCTGATAAAAGGTTTGCATTTAAAGATACATGAAGCCAAGTGCGAAAATCTCATCAATTTATCAACTATCAATGCCAGTAGGGGCCGTGTATATTTGCGCGGATTATTTTAAAGGTGTTGTCGCCAAGTGAGCACTTAAAGCGATGTGGTTAGGACGGAATATTTATCTGGGCTAGCGGGGAAGAGCGGATGCATTGTACGGGGCCATGCATAGAACAAGAGCACACAGCTAGCTGTTTATGTGGGTGAATTCACCAACCAGTCAGCAACCCGTTTAGAATCCTAAACTAAACTAGGCAAGGCGAGTCATCATGTCAGGGCAACTACCCAGGCTACACCACTGTAGTCAGGAGTAAGGGTAGCGGTTATGTAAGTACTTGCAAGTAAGTGCGAGCATCAATGGAACAGACCCGATCTTGGGGGCCAAAAAGACATAAACGCAAAACCCGATTGGCGATGCTGTTATCTCAGTATTTGCTTATGGTGATTGATTGGATCATACATCTATGGCATTACTAATATTATGCCAGTTAAACCGGGGGTCCTTCACTGCCCCCACGACCGTCAAATTCGCTACTAAGATCATGTGCGAAAATACAGGCATAAGCTTGAAGATGACTTGGCCATGGTTGAAGATAGGCACCTAAAGTATGGTCAACTACGTGGTGTTGTTTAAATACGGTAGCCCGAAAAGATTAGATATGAATTGTCGCGGGGTGTCATATAACTAAATTGTTAATTCTAATCAAGATTTACAACATCGTTTTTTCCCGCGACACGAATGGAGCAGCTTTTACAAAGTCCGATCATCTCATCATGTAGCTCACGATGGGGTATCACTAGCTAGATAACATCACGAAGATTTTCTTTCTTCGTTCCCACCGGCTCTATTTTACTAATACTTGGGTTTGAGGGTCCGTGTTGTTTAATTATCCTGATGTATAATATGCACTTTCTTGCATCTTTTCAGGTCACATCTTGCCTGGCGCGTCCCAAGACGTACTTCTATGCTGAAAGGTTCGAGACCTTCTTATAGGACAAATATGTTTCATCATTACCGCGGTTCCTATCATATTGCTGGGTTAGAATGAATGGAACCTCTGGGGGAGTTATATTCCTGGTGCTCTAACATTGCTTTTTTATGATGTTTATCATGTGGGGTTGGAAAATGCTAATTCGTGCGTACACCTCAAATCTATCATTTCGCTGTATTGCCTGTCAACTCTGGGAGACACGTATGTGGTTCAAACAGAAGCATGGTTTTCAACAATCTAAGCTTTAATGAATTTAATGCCTACTATGCGCATGCAACTACTGCAGGTGATTGATTCTACGGAAGGTATGCAAAGCCTAGCCTCTTATGAAGGATTCCTGGGGCGCTTTCTTCCGCTGCGTCATGGCACTAGGTAGCGGGGTCATGGCGAGAGAAGTTCGGAGTTGGATAAAATTGGCGCATTATTACTTACGACTATCTATGTTCTGCTTACCTGTAGACAGCCCCGTACAAATACATCCCAGGCTATCAGTCGACCTAAAAATCGCATCAGCCGTCTTATTTTGGAGCCGTCTCTATCTTACCGGCTTCTCTCTATAAAAGTAGAGCACGGTTTTCCCCCGTAGTATCAGCATAGCGCCCTTTCTCTTACCCCCCGTGCCTCTCTTTGGGCATCAAAACAAGTATAGGCATAGCATTGAATTTCCGCCTGTAACATATAAAGCTCTTTTATATCTATTAAACCCACCAAGCCGTCCACAACAGTTCGCAGGGCCAGTTCCTCACAACAACAGTCCAGCTTGTCTGGTCCAGGGCAGTGTTAAGTAGAGCCTGCCTTCTCGGTTAGTAATTAACATAGAAATTGCCCGCGCTGAGCCAAGGGTGGCAATTCCTAGGCGCTAGTAACTAACAAAGTAAGGAATCGAGTTAATAAAACGGAGGTCGACAAGACTTACAGCTCGTTTAAGGGGGCGGGTAATATAGTTTTTTTCGTTAAAGAGGCAGGTTCGTTAGGTAACGGCAGCATAACGATGTAGTTGTTTGCTCTTAGACTGTCCGATGCGCTGTTCTGATGTTATAAGTTCTTACTTCTGTCAGACCGATGAGTCTGAGCACTCCAACGTTCGAAATCGCCCCTAAACTTCATCGCCAGGTCGAAACTGATCGGAATCTGTAGTATAGATTCTCCTTTGGGTTAGGGGTGTAAAGCTTATTGCTACTGGTTAATGGATATCTCTTAGATTCCTTTGTCGAGTAAGTCGAGAGACGTGAAGCAAGCAATCCCGTGGGAGGAGGATACAATTCCGTCGCGGACTGGTATTAGACTCTCCAGGCCTTCATCTCCTTTATAGAAGGGCAGGCCATATAAAGTATGGCTTTGTAGTCACGGTAGTAAGTAGCTGCATCGAAGCCTACTGACGACCTTCCGACCTTTTGGATCACGACGCACCTAGCAATCTCACATTTGGTTAAGTCAAACTTTTTAACACTAACTACCATGATTAATAAATCTATATGACATGGCGCTCTCATTATTTTACAGCGAGAAGATAATGATAGCCCTCTCCTTCGAAACTAAGCAGGCAGGTTACAATTCCTGCTGTATAGTTGAGCACGTCGGCCTTACATATCTTTGCGAGGCTAATATCCCTTGAGAGGGTAGAGATATGAACGATTCCATTCGACATAGTTCTCTGGTTTCCGCCAATTTCAGGATTTATCGTCGGATAATGAAGAGACAAGTGCGCGGGCCAAGTGCGCGGGTCAAGTGCGCGGGTCAAGTGCGCGGGTCGCAATTCAGTGTGTAGAAAATGATGCGTGAAATGACTTCAAGTCCTGCTTGTAAGTTGCACCTAGTTAGAACAAATTGATCCACTGCGTCTAGACATGGGGGGACTGTGGGCAGATGTGGGGGGAGGCCCAACGCCCGACCCACCAAACCGAGTCCCCACAGCCTAGATTTAGTGTACACTAGACCACTGCTGCGGGTGGGCGGGTCCAGCGCCCATCCAGGTCCCTCAGTGAGCTGGCGTACAGCTGCGCAAGCGCATCCCTTGTTTCTCGCTTCTCTACTGCGTTACATACACCTCGAATCGATCTACGGTATCAGCGATGTTAGGATTAGAACCCGGGCGAGACCTGCGTAGCTGCTGTGACAGTCATATTTGCCGATACCGAGACCACCAGCGGCATGGGCCACGGCGCCACGGCCATCATGACGCACGACGACAGAATCGTCGACCTCAGGCAGTATTCTCTTAATGCCGTCGTCGCCCACAACAAGTCGTTATGGCGGCCGCCGCGACTATGGACACAGGCCAACCTACAGGCCCTGTGTGTCGATCTCCAGAGCAATGTCAATGCCGATGTGGATGACCCCGATGTGGATGACCTCGATCGGGATACAGACGGGCTGTCCATACACGCACTCATTCCCGACCTGCCCCAGGACCGCCTGAAGCGCTTTATTACAACCATGGGCCGGGAAGTCGAGCCGAGGGCGAGGGCCGCGGCCTTGAACGCCATGCTGGCCTTCCCTAACCCCCCGCCGAGGCCCATGCAGGAGGACGTCGACACTGACGTCGACACCGACATCGACGTTGGCGTGGGTAGCAGCCCCCGCCTTGACCTCCACACCAAGCCGATTCCCTTCTCCAACTACGACGATTGCATCATGAAGCTGGCCGTCGGGCGACGCACATATCGGCTTCCGCTGCTGTTCAGCTTCCGTCTCGGGCCCTCGATGCTTGCCTACCTCGACTCCGCCCAGATTAATTGGCCGTTCCGCCGCGTCGGCCGTGGCCGTCTCTCCAACCGGCCCTACGAGCCTTGCATTGCTGCTGTCTTGATTGCCATGGCTCAAAACACCGGCTCCTGTGCAGACAAGTCGGTAGTGGTACTAAGCCGCCATCCTTGCCTGCTCGCGTGGAAACTAACGTGCTATGTTGTTTCCTCCACCACAGACGCGGCTGATCTTCACGCACCGCGACGACGACCAAGATATGCACGTCTACACCGCGCGTGTGTCTCAGCCCCTCCTCGAGCGTTTCCGACACCCTAACCGACCGCCCACGGCCCGCGCTTGCTCCCGTACCACGCCGTCTCTCATCAAACTGCAACACATGCGTGTGCCATACGAGCCCAATGATACCTTCCGCTGTCGTATCCTAGCCGCTGTGTCGGTCACCGCTACCACCATGCATGAGAATGACTACTTTGGTCGTCGGAAACGAAAGGCATCGCATGTATGCGATGTAATAGACCTCAAACCTCAAACGCTGCCGACGATAGGGCCCACGAATCTCCCTTTCCAACGTAGAACTGAATCCTTACCATGAAGAGCGGCTTTATGATGAAGTCAAGGGTGGGCAAACCTCGGTTCCGGGCTTATCTTGCTAATATTATTTGTCGTTGTGTTAACCTTATATTGCTTCCTGGATGCCTCTAATCTTGCTAGCGTAGTATCGAGACAGACAAACAGCCACAACAGAGCCATTATTTCACCGTGGCAACGACGCATCGCAATCTCAGCGCAACTACGCATGACTACCAAGGGTGACTAGTATAATGGCCGCCTATGCATGTGAATGCGTGGTGCGCTGAGCGAGCCGGCGGTACGTGATAGAACAACATAAACGAGGAAGCCGATGCGCCTTGAGCGACAATTCTACAAAAAACGCTTCAGCATCCTCAAACGCGATGCGTTGTGTTGCTTTCTGCCTCTTGCTTCAAGCAGTTTTAAGACATGTGCTATTACACGATGCCTTATTTTACCTCGGTCACGAGCAAGCAATATACTGACTAGTGCACCTCGCCAGGATCAGTTGCCCAAAAGACTTGCCGCTACTAGTTCCTAGGGCGCTAACCAACCGTTTATACTCCGGGTAGTCGTTGAGGCCATAAATACGCACATTCTCCTATAGATTATGGATCAGTAAGTGTCTAACCATACTTTAATCAGTTCCAACACGGCCTTTCGAGAATTTCCCCAGCCAAGTCCCCCCTCCCTTCCCACCAACACATATCGAAACGGATCTAGCAATTAGATACTGGCCTACTCTTGGTCAATTCCAGGCCGCTCGCAGATATAGTACCTAGTAGACAAGAGCACGGTTTTATTAATCCAGACGATGGCCATATCAGTAAGTAGAAAAGGAAGATAGGGGACGACAACATAGCCTTGACTGAAGGCGACTGGTGTATTCGAGCCGAAGATGATGATGGTTTGCGCTTACGCCTGTAGACTTTTTTTTTACAGGATGGAGAACGCGTTTACCACCGCCCCTGGCTTAGGAATTGTTATGATAGGCTTTTTTGAGCTTTGGGTCTTGCCGGGGGCCCGGCCGATGTTGAAATGCGCCCCCAAAGCCCATTTGGGCCATCAATTGTTTACCTAAATACACTTCTACCCATCACTACCCAGACAAGCTTTTCTATTTCACTCCGTGATATCCCTATTTGACATGATTAGGTGTGATGTGCCACCAAGACGCCAGAACCGAGGCTAACGACCTGCGGACCAGCTTTCTCGAAGTGAACGGCAATTCTCATGAATCCCTGCCTTTGTCTAGCTTTGTGGATAATGTCAACGCGACAGAAAGCTCACATTCGCAGTCTGTCCCAACCACCAAGTCTCCAAATATTTCTTCCATTCAGAACTTATACCACATGCCAACGCCATGGGCGTGGTAGCTTATGTGTATCATCTTCTCTATCGCCATATTCATCACCATGGTTCAGATTCTGCTTTTCTTTGACGCTGAGCGTGTTCCAGATTGGGGCCCGTACATCAACTTGAATGCAGTGCTGGCACTGCTATCTACAATTTTCCGGGCCCTGTTGGTGGTTGTGGCTGCTTCAGTCATTTCACAGAGGAAGTGGCATATAACGCTGTCGCTCGACCGTTGGCGGACCTCTCCAAATTTGATGCCGGTAGTCGTGGGAGTTCAGGGGCACTCAAACTTCTACCTACCGTGCTCACTGAGGATACCATTACGGCTCTCGCCATTCTAGTCATTCTTGTCTCGTTCTTGGTCGGCCCATTTGTCCAGCAGGCAAATCGAAACGCGAGTTGTGTGTTCCCAGCCCCAGACGAACCAGTTTTTGCCCCTTTTGCTCGATATGTACCACGGAGCTCTGGCAATGGAATTATTCAAGGCATACGAGGCGCTTACGAGTCTCCGACAGCTGAAAGCAGATTCGCCATCACATCATGTGCCATGGATCCCCTTGGCCTCGCAAACCAGATGAGGGTGACATGCCCGACAGCAAACTGCACATTCTCATGGGGAGATCCTATCGAGATACAGAACGTGGCAGTTACCGATAAAGTGCAGGTTTCGCACAGCTCTGTTGGGTTGTGCAACATGTGTATAGACGTCACTACGCGACTTATTACATTCATGGACCAAAGCCGAGGCGGTTGGGAACACTATGCATTACTTAATGGGCGGAATGTGAGTAGGAATGGGGGATCTGCAACTACGATACTTTCAACAGAGGCCAATCTCGATTGGATTGGAGACCTCATGACACCTCAGCTGGCTTCCGCTTCACGATGGGCCTTTGCCAATGTAACTCTCCTTTCATACGAACCAAAATTAGCGGTGGCTTGCGTTTTTTATCCTTGCCTAAAATCATATACCATCTCTGTCGAAAATGGCGCTGCCAACGAGACTCTTGCCACGACCGATCCAATGCAGGCAAACCTTGCGGGACAGCAGGGTGATTATGACTACGATTCATCCAACCGAATTAACGCAGTAAACAACTCTAATTTCATTTACGCTGCGGTGAAAACGCCATGCCAAGTTAATGAGACTCTATACGACTTGCACGACATATCTTCCGACCCGACGCAAAGGATACTGTCCTTCGTGAACGCCACCGACCCTGAGTTCTACAAGGTATATAACATTTCTGCACCAGAGCCGTGCATATACCAGCTGGATAATCTGTTCGGGGGGGCGCTGAGCGAGGTTCTGAGGCACGACATTTTTGACGGTTATTGTTACAGATCTCGGTGCCACGTCGGTGATGTAGAATCACAAGATGAAACGGACCGAATCGCCCCAATAATCATATTGAATAAACTTTTGAACAATATGAGCTTCCATGGGACAGCCGATTGGGTCGACTCATTTGCGACATGCGTCACGAACAATTTCAGGTCTCAATGGGGCAGTTCTCGTCCGCCTGAAATTGACCAGATCGAACCTGTGGGTGGTGTATCTGGACTGGCGTGGGAGACAAGCTCATGTGTGTCGTTCCACGCCCAGTGGCTTGTTTTACCTCTGGTTTTACTAGTTATGACCATCTTTACGGCTCTGGGAACTTTATTCAACGGGAATGATCGCCTGTGGCCGATCTGGAAAGAAAGCATCTTGCCAATTCTATTCTTCCGGGACCGATTCAACTACATGCAGGCTACTGATGAGCTAAATACGGAAGTGAGCGTTGGACCCAAGTCGAAGACAAATGATTTGAACAAAGTTGCTGGATGAATGCTGGTCACCTTCAAGTGGCAACCTGCCAGCGGGGATGAGGATGATACTCATCATCGAGCAAGCCCCGGTAATACTTTCATTGGGAAGATGAGACACTTACTTGTGCGTCATAAACCACAACCTACTGATATGAATTCCCTGCTTGAGCACTCAGCTTCGCCTGGAGCTAACATTGCTGCTGAATGATGCTTATTGCAATCAAGACATATGCATGCCAGAGAGAGCATGTTTATTCTCATTCCAACCCCCCTACCATGGAAATCTTCTAACTCCTTCATACAGAAGGATATTCTTTTCTATTTTCCTTTTTAAACCCATTTTGCCTTTATACTATTGGAGCAGCAATTATAACATGTCTATATTCATTCATCAGTTGGACCCCTATGTTCGATGAGACCTCCTCCTACCCCGTTGATAAACTCTCTGCGTGTTAGATTTGAGTCAATCACTTGATGTCTGGTCCAATGGCCTTCTGTATTATGGTCTTCTCTACAGCGCCTGTCTTCTGGCCCCCTCTTTTAACCCGTAGGTGGTAAGGCTCATCGTACCACCATGATACGTTGTGATAGCATGATTGCAGGGAAGCAATGATTATATCCGACAACTACTTAGTTACATGTCGCCATGAAAATAAAGCTAAATCATCGGCAGTAATATAAGGTATTGAACGTAATGGAAAATTATTTATATAACGGACTGCTTAAGTTGATGTAGTTAGACGACACGGAGTTAGACAGCCGCGATGGCGATAGCGATGGCGACAGCGATGTACCGCCGTTCTTCTCAGCGCGGCTAGAGGACTGGATGAAGTTCCGCCACAAGTGGCAGTGGGATAACCGCAGCAGGATGCGGCGGTCCACACGGGTCGAGTATCTTGCCTACCTTTACTGGTGGGTGGCACGACCGGGGCATGTCGCACGGATGAAGGTCGCGGAGCCACGATACCCCAGCGCGCGTGGGGACGAATTGAAGCGTTTCCTCGCATCTCCCGCCCCCTTCCTCCCCCACCTACATCGACGACCAGGTCACCGGGCGACGAGGAACTGCGTGCGGCGACGGCCGAACTGGAGGCGGCGCGGCAGCAGGTCCGCATGTTCATGCGGAGAACGGGAGCTTACCGGCAGAAGGAGACGGCCGTCCGCCGTCAAGAGCTGCGTGCACAGTGGGCGCCCGAGCAATTACCCTTGATCGAGACGGAACGTGAAACGGCAGAGTAGCACGGCTTGAGTGCGGGTGTCGGCAGAAAGAGGAAGTTGGGAGACGCCTACGACGCCGACGACGTCCCGGCATCTCGACGGCTGAGGGAGGAGCGGCGGCATTAAGCGCAGACAACCAACCCCGAGCTTCGCCGGAGTAGGTGCGTCACGGAAAGGAGGCGGAATACATGAGAATAGCAATACATCAGGGGTGGCGGGTTCAGCGTCGCCTACGTTTTTCGTCACGGGCGTTTCAACCCTTTAGAGCATATGGAAGTTTTTAATTCAATTCTAATTCTCATTTCATACATAGACCCACAAAGACGTTATGACAAGGTCGAAATGAGTTTCATCAACTAATGCGTATACCTACACCCTTCTCCGCTCGCCATGTCCAAGACAGAGAGGACTACAATCAAAAATGCAGCCAATGATAGTGAGTAGTGTCATGCAGCAATGTAAATCCAAGCCAAAGTAAATCCAAGCCAAATTAGATAATTGACATCCAGTTAATTTGATCATCCGTTAATTTATTCCAGAGATCACTGTTGTAGCCGCTCCAGGAGAGCTTCCAACCGATCTACCACTGGATTTACTCTTCAGTCATCCTTTATTATAACAAACGGTTGCTAAATCCGAAGTTTTGGAATGAACCCAACCATCGTTATGTCTGTAAAGTAAGTGATTTTATGGCAAAAGGTTAGGCCCATCGAGAACATAGATATATCGTTCCTCTTGCAACAGGCTTTTGGAGCGGCTATCATCTCCCACCCAACTACTAAGGGCATGTCGTATGTAGCATCTGTGACATATTGCCTGCTCGTTTTTCCAATGATCTGCATCTCATTATTGGGCATGTCATGCTATAGCCGAAAACATAGCTGTTAGGCATTATCGCGACATAGAGCTTTTCGAAGGAAGGCTTCCTTGGGACGCCTTCGTCACGACGCCTTCTCCTAGAATGCTCCTTTACAACGCCTTCCTTACGAAGGAATCTGAAGGGTTTACATAGGAGTTCTGGATAGAGATACTAAATCGAAATCCTCATCTCTCTCCAATTCTCTGATGCCTACCAACAGTCCCCTGGCTATTTCAGATATACTATCAATGGAGTGATCCCCCTTTAAACAGAGTGGAATTTACTGTATTGTCTCAGGGGGACATTGATGTTAAATACGACGGATTTGGTATCATACTGGAAAGTTTTATAGTTAACAAGCCATCTAGATTATTAAACGTCGCGGGTATACGTGTCAAATGTGAAGCAGCCTCGTAGCAATCTAGGGCATGCGGCCGTCATCCAATCTCCTGTTTGCCATTCCCAACTAAGAGTTCTAAGTGACTTATGATACACAATTCAAAACACACTATACGCGCCTTTCATAGCTCACTTAATCTATTAGTCCTTGTATTCCTTCTTAGCAGATTCCCAACTCTTTCAAGGTACATTCTCAATATGCTGGGACGCTTTTCCACCGAAAAGGACCACAATCAGCACGAGCATTCGAAACGGACGACCAACCCGACCCTATAGAACGTAGTGCTTAGTCAGCCTACGAAGCTATAGAGGTCGAAATCTCGTCCAATCGTGCCAGTCTGATGTCAACTGCTAAGGATGAGCTGCTGAAAGACTAAACGTCCGTGCCGATCCCCAGATATGGGGGAAAAGAGCTCCCCACGTACCTGGGAAATACGGTACCATTAGATCCTGCAAAGCTCTACTCAAAAGACGAAGAGATCGCAGACATCGTCCCCTAAAAATTAATGCTGCCGAGGCCATCCCACCCCGCAAGCGCGACAGACCATGATGTCGCTTCATCGATGGAAAAAAAGAACAGCCCTGCCCTCACGCTAAACATCCATGAACGTGAGGGCTTCTCGAATACAGAAACCGGCCATCCGGCTGTATATGTCGGCTCCTGAACCGACCAGTCGACCCTGAGCGTAACCGGCCTCCCCGAGGCTAACTCGGGCCTGACAGCCCGTCAACCACCACGGAGCTCCCCACCTACCTACCTACCTACTCACCCACGCCATCGACAGGGCCGTGGGTTCGCGATAATCCCACAGCGCGCCCTGTGCTCCTTATAATAACGCCAAAGGCGTCGCCGCCGGCCCCCGGCTGACCGAACATATCCATTGAGAAAAAAAAAAAAACCGGAGCTCGCGTCCTTCGTCGTCCTTCGTCCCCGTTTATCAACGGCACGGGTTTCCGCCCGGCAGGCCCTCCCCCTACCCCCTTCCCCTCCTCCGCCGCACCCGCAGCGTCTCGGTCAGCGGGGGCGCGATGTGGCCGAAGAACCAGCGGTTCGCGGGCCTCTCGGCGACGGGCTCGACATCGTACAGCAGCACGATGTGGCCCAGCGCGATCTTGAGCTGGTTCGCCGCGAAGAAGCGGCCGGGACTAGCAAACCATACCCCCGGTAATGCGTTAGCTCTTTTTTTTTCCTTCAACCCCCCCCTCCCCCCCCCTTTCCTCCTCCTCCTCGTTTCCTTTCCTTCTCTTCAGCCGAAGAGCCAAATGGGGCGGGTGAAAGGGAAAAAAATAAAACCAAAAAAAAAAGACTTACCAAGCATGTGACCCATGACTGAAACCCAGGAACGTCTCGCTCGTATTAACAAGCCCTTGCGGCCCGGCCCCGGCCCTCTTCTCCCCCGCGCCGCCCCCGGCCGACGACGACGACGACGACGGCGCGAACCGCAGGGCGTCGTACCGGCGCGCGTCGCCGGCGTAGTTCGCGTCGTCGCGGTGCACGCAGTGCGCGGAGACGCCGACGCGCGCGCCGCGCGGCAGGCGCGTGCCGTCGGGCAAGATCGCACCACCACCGCCACCACCAGCACCACCGCCGCCGCCGTCGTCGTCGTCGTGGTTGTCGTGGGTGCCCACGACGACCATCTTGGCGACGCCGCGCTCGACGAAGCCGCCGAGGCGCAGGCTCTCGCGCAGCGCCGAGTCGACGCGGTGCAGCCTGGCGAGGCCGGCGCGCGACCACCACCTCCCGCCACCAGCGCCGGCGTCGTCTACCACGGAAGGGGAGGCGGAGGCGGAGGCGGAGGGATAGATGGAGGAAGAGGAAGAGGAAGAGGAAGAGGAAGAGGAAGAGGTAGAGGTAGAGGTAGGGGCAGAGGTAGAGGTAGAGGAGGAGTAGGAGGAGTAGGAGGCGGAAATGACCTCGCTGCGGAGGGCGGCGAGCGTCTCCCCCGCCGCGCGCGGCGAGGACGCGAGGTCGAAGAGCGCGTTCGTCAGCGTGATGGCCGAGGACTGGATGGCGGCGAAGGCGAGGACGGAGAAGCGCGCGGCGAGGACGCGCGGGTCGAGCTCCGCCGGGTCGCGCGGGTTCTTGGCTAGGGCGTGGTCGATGGCCCATTGGATGAAGTCGTCCTGTCGAATGGGGGGAAAAGGGGGGGGGAAGGGAGGGATGGATGTTAGCTTGTTGGCGGAACCCCTTTCAGGAGGGAGGGAGGGAGGGAGGGAATAACTTTGATGGGGGAGAGAGGAGAGGAGAGGGGAAAGGGGTTGCATGCGCGTGTGTGTGTGGTGAGTTTGCTAACGTACGGGTGGAGGTATGGGATCTTCCGAGGCGTGCTTTTCGGCAGGGCTCTGCAGCCGCGCGGCCAGGCGCTCGCGGATCATGGGCATCAGGATCCTTCGGCAGCGTCGGTACAGGATGTAGTCGAACACTGTGATGATGGGCCCGACGATTCTGCATATGCGTATCTGGCGTGTTAGCAAGCGTTTCTCTATTTTTATTTATTTGATTTTTTTTTTTTTTTTTTTTCCTCTTCGCTCTCAGCACCGGCTCGTCTCCAACCCACGCCTTTAGAGTTTGTAGAGCCTAGCCGGTCGATCCACTGATCGAGAGAGGCACTTGACTTACGGCTTAAGGAAGTCCGGGAAGAGGCTGATGATGGCGGCGTTCAGTGCTACCCTCCGGATGAAGTTGCGACATATGGAGAGGAAGGCCTCGTCGCGGCAGAGCGGGAGGCCCATGAAGACGCGGACGGACATGCGCGCGATGACGCGGAGGACGGTGTCGTAGACGCGCACGTCGTGCCAGTCCCCCCCTTCATCCTTCTCATCCCCGCCGCCGCCGCCCCAGTAGTCTTCGAGGCTGGCCCTCGCCTCGTCGGCGATGGCGTCGGCGAAGCCGCCGAGCCGCTTCGTCAGCTGGTGCTGGATGACGTCCGGGTGGACGGGGTCCGGGACCCGGTTCGCGTCGAAGAAGGCGTACTCGGCCTGCAGGAACTGGCGATTCACGTGCTCCTGGCTCAGCACGTCGTCCGGCTGCGCCAGCAGCCAGGGGAGCTGCGACGGCGGCAGGACCACCTGCGGCCCGTTGATGAAGTAGGGCAGCACGTAGGCCTGGCCGTTCTTGGAGTACTGCCGTGAGTGCGTCTCGGTTGTCAGCTCTGCATGGACTTTCCTTGAGGGGAGGGGGGAGAGGGGGGGGGAAGGGGGGTCCAAGGCTGAGCGAAACCACCTGCACCGAACCGGACTGGCTACATTAGTAGATTAGACTGACCTTTACGTAACCCTCGTCTAAGAGGTCCTGGAGATGGAAGAAGCTGGATAGGTTGGCCTTGGCCCGCCCGAGGGCGTTATTGCGTTCTCCCACGCCGACCCATGGTAGGTTGCTCGGTAATGAAGCGCTTGAGAATAAGCGACGAATTAGGTTGAGGCATGTGATGACTAGAGCGGCTACGACCGCTGCCCCTAATATCCGGGGAGTAGCGATGAGAATCGCCCAAAGCAGAGCGGTCATTGTCTAACACGTTAGAGGGATGATGTGGAGGAAGCGGGTGTGGTATATGGATTGCGGCAATGATTTTCATTGTTTATGAGGCCCCCTCTCGTACCCATGAACCTCTATCTAATCATATAGCAAATCTATGGCGTTATGTAATATTTTGGTTCCATCCCTTGTTCATCCAGGACGTTGAGCCGGCAGAGCTAGATCCCGGGGAACCGGATCATAGTGATACAACTACTATCAGCCTTAGCCACGGGCTGGGGGGAGAGACCTGCCTCATGGGGAGTCATACCATGGGGACCAGGGCCTAGTTACGTCCGTATCGCTAACCGACAGCTACGTCGTGTAAACAGGTTGATTTGATTACTGATCTTGACAAAGACCCACGCATAGGAGGGCACCACGTAGAGGGATGAAGGGAGTAGCATTTCATGCTGGACTTAGACTATTCATCTCCTCCCTAGCATTGGGTGGCGATTTGCTAGGGAGACGGGGAGGCTCGGTGTCTGGGATAGTGTACGAAAAAAGTGTAGCGTATGATAGATCTCCCCAAACCTAATATCCTCCCGAGGATCGAAAGGCGCCGGGGCCCGACCCGAAACGGCAGGATGGCTGGGTTGGGTCCCATCTATCCAGCTGAGCGGATCGCATTCGTCACAGTCTCAGATCAAGATTACGCTAGCGTAGCCTGTATATGTATGTATGCATGTAGTGCAGTGCAGGTAGGTTATGATAAACTCCGGCCGCTTAGTATCCTGGCCCATTGCTCGCTTGCGCGCGTGTCTGCGATCATCACTGACGGGCCTGGTCACTGACTGGTAAGGGGTCGTGGTTAGTTTACGGTTCCGACTCCCGCCAGCATGGGGTGTTATAAACAAGGCGCGCATCACGTAGTTATTGATTGTGTATCCCTCCCCCTCCCTTGCCGACGCGGGGCCGTGCCAATCTTGTAATAGCCTAGTGTCTAGCCAGTAGGATGGGACCGGGCACGTTTGCAACTGCTGTTGCCATGCCGAACCCATGTGCTAGCCGCCGTCCGTGGACATGCGTAATAAATGCCATGCAGCCTTCTCCAACATCCAGTCCCGCCGATATCACGGGAGATGAAAAATCTTTTCGCGCCTCATAGCGATTGCATGCCGAGATCGAGCGTTATTTGGGGGTCATGTCGCTTTCAGCTTGCAGGATATAAGCAAGGGTCGTATGATTTGCCATTCGAAGCAGAGAGATGCCTGTTCCGGTGGTGGCCATTGGTTCTCCAGGGGGCTCAATACCCCCCCTAAACAAGGAACCAATCAACCTCGAAACCAGGTCCCAAAATGGGAGATTAGCGATTAACGATCATCCAACTGTGGCTTGTCTACACCCCCTTCCCCCGGCCTATCCCGGCTGGCTGAGGACTAACTTGGACCCTAGGGTGGTACCGACTCGGCAACCGAAATTCCCCTTTTCCATGGCCGGATACTGGGAATATCAGGTTTGATGGATGGGGTTGGGTTACTTTGTCATGGGGCATGGCATATTCACATGTTACACGAACAAGCCTGTATAAAAAAAGTAAGACGATGCTAAGAATTCTGGAACCGTCTTCGACTCAATCCGCTTTGACAAAATCGGAATTTGATAAGAATACGAGAGATAGGTCACTATGACTGATGCTAGGTATAGTTAGTCCTAAGGTGGCTTGCTAGGGATGTGGACTAACCTAGAGGTTTACCTAATGATGATTAGTTAACATACATACCTCGTTTATAGTTGTAGTGTATAGAAGTGCCATGCGGGTATCTCCCTAGGAAGCGAAATCGGCTGCCGTATAGAGAGTTTGGGTCGTGAAATATTGCTTTCTTAGGCTCAGTCGTCTAGTCAGCTGAATCGTTATGTCTTGTCGTATAGGCAATTCTTGCCTACTATGGCGATACCCCGGGTCGGTCCTCGGATCATCGCTTATGCAAATAGAGCCGGATTTTCATCCCATAGGCCTGGGAGGTGGCGCGTGCATAGGCAATGCATACATGCTAACTAAAACTTCTCATCACCGACGTTATTACGGTAAAAGATCATGGTGGTCCATGGGACTGGGCACTGACAGTTATGGTCCCTGCATAGGGCCCGCTATACCAGATTGGGGGAGGAGATGTTACCCTAGTTACCAGCAGGCTGGGTGTGCAAGTGAGATCGTGGGTGCTTGTTCCGTTGCTTTGATGTAGCCCAAGACCGACTTACGCAAGGCCCAGGGAAATACGCTGCCTGTTCCATTGGCATAAAAGCCTTGAGGCGTAGGATATCAGGCCACATTGTCGACGCTATATATACCCCCACGGCTGGACCTGCCTCTCCTCACGCGCTCTGACCCTCTGCTCTCGCTTGTATCGTGCTGGGTATCAACGCAGTTGGCGTCAAGCAGGCGTACGGCTATATAGTAAGCGTGGTTAGGTATGTTTACATTTGACACACATAGCCTCCGACCTAACGCGACTTAGATCACATTCTGCCCCGAATCGATATTGCGCTGCAGTAGCAAGCACCTCCCACGATGCTGTTCTCGTTCGTCATCACGCTCGCCTTTCTTACCCAGCTGGGCTCTGGGGCGCCGGAACCAGGGCTCCTTCCACTCCTGCCTATCCTCTCCTCACCGACCGGTCCGCTCGCCCCTGTGATCAGCCGTGAGTGCATCCATATTATGTATTCTGACTTGTCGCTCTCTCGTTTTTTGCGTTTTGCCATCCCTTCAGCTCGACTGATACCCCTACGCTAGTGATCGGAAATATAGGTAACGCCGACCCCCCGAAAATAATATGGACGCCGAATCAGTCGCCTGAATGCGCGAAGTCGAAAGGTGGCAATGACGGACAGCTGCAGTGTTGCCGCGCCGCAGTCGCCGGTGACCTGCCCATTGTCGTGTTCCTAGCTAATATTTACGGGTACCACCTCAACCCAAATGACGTGAATGGACTCGTTTGTAAGTCCCTTCGCCATAATCCTAGGTTTCCCCCCTATCCTCGTCGAGTGGGTGTACGAGGCTTCTCGGGATGGTCACAACCGTAACTTATTTCGCTTTGGCGGAAGAGAGAGGAGCCGGTACAGGATATTAATCTGATCATACAGGCGACGGTCAAATTAGCGACTGCCCTGGTGTAAGAATGTGCTGTCAAGTTACCGCGCTGGTAAGTTCTTGGTGGCTGCTGCTCATATCTATTAAATTGTTGGGTCCTAACCTTGCTAGAACCCCCTCGTGTCCCTGTACTGCGCGGACTATAATCCTCACTGAGAAGGGGGCTGTTTGACGGAGGTGCTGCTATACCCTCGGGTGGATTGGAATGGCTAGAGCAAGCCGTTGTGGATCGATGAATGGAATGGTTCTCATATCATTTGCATTCGTGATGGGAAACGGTAGTCGTCTACCATGGCTTTCTTATTTTACCAGATTATGTTAAGTCGTAAAGGGTTGAGTTGAAGGCTGTTGACCGGCTTGTTGCCTGCTTTCTATCCCCCTCCTGTATGTTGTACATTATGCACATATAATGCGATGGTGTGCCCAAACCCACGCTCTACTTATATACAACGGCACATCCCCGTCGAATGACTCTATACTGCGATGAACTCTATGCTGCGGTGATGATACAACCGGAATGCTGCGCAATTGTTTACTTTTGGCGTTTCAGCGTCTTCATGGCCATATCGATAAGGCCATCTTTTGCTTCGCTATTGGGGAACGTATCGAGAGCAGAGATTGCCCGTTGCGAGTAATCTTCGGCAAGCGCTCTTGTTTGCTCTATCCCGTTGCTTTGGATGACGAGTTCTCGTGCCTAGTTCTCCTTAGTCGGGATAAACTGTGATAGGACACCTTTAGCGGAACTTACTCGTTGTACGTCGCCCTCCTGCTCAAACTTCCTTCCTACTAAACGGCCTAGCTCAGGTGTTGTTTTCCAAGCGAATAATAAGGGTGCCGTGGCTAAGCCTAGCTCTAGATCCGCCCCAGCTGGTTTCCCGAGGTCTTTTCCCGACTTAGTATAGTCTAGCATATCATCGACTAATTGGAATGCCAATCCGAGATTCCGGCCATAGGCGTAGGCCGCATCGACTGTCATTGCATCGGCTCTGCCGAGCAGGGCTGCCGCCCTACATGATTTTGATATTAAACTCGCAGTTTTAAGATACGTCTTTTGTAAGTAATAGTTGAAAATATCTTCAGAATAGGTGGGGTTTTGCTCGTCGCGGGCCGTGTTTTTTAACTGCATGAATTCGCCTTCCACCAAATTTGCGATGACGGTTGCTAGAAGCTCGATAACTTCAGCGTTTCGTAACCGCGCTAGGGCAACGGACGCCCTCCCGAGTAGGAAATCCCCCGCCAGAACGGCCATCTTATTCCCAAACTCGAAGTTAGCAGACGGCGATCCTCTCCGCGACACGGAATGGTCAACCACATCATCATGGAGGAGCGATGCTGTATGAATGAGCTCCGTAATTTCAGCCAGCCGCCTCTGGGAGGGGAGAATTTCGCTTTCGGTGAATTCCGGCTCGGACGAGTAACTGGATAGTGGGGAAGAGGGGTTGACGTCGGACAATATGTCGAGGGGGGAGATTGGCGAGTTTACGGAGGCGTGTGAGGACGCGGGAGAGGCCTCGGCCTCATTTTTGGGGCAGAGTGCCGTTGCGCGAGACATGAGGAGGACTATGAGTGGCCGTACATGTTTCCCCTCGGCCTGTGTATAATATTTGGCCACACGATCTAACGACGGATGGCCGGATCCCAGAAGCTGCCTGATGTTCCCCGTCAAGAATTTCATTTCCTTCGCCACCGTCCGGAGGGGGTCGATGTGCATGTCGCCCTTGGCCGTGGCCCGAGAGACGGCATTGGTGACGACATTGGAGGCTACCGAGACGGCGGCGGCCCAAGCGGAAGATCGCGGGGGGGAATTGTGGTAGAGGGCCCTCGGTGCTACGCCCCGCAGGTCGAGGGACGCCGTTCTCCTGCAGTCGGAACAATGCGAGAATACGGTAGGACGGCCGACTGCACGCGCATTCAGCAGCACCGTTCGGACCGGCATGTCCGCGGGATACCAACCTCGGCCGTGACGGAGACCCAATTACCTGACTGGGTGGTCAATCGAGCCTACTCGGGCATAGGATTGGTGGTGGGGGGACCGGGATGGAAGCCCGGGCTCTACAGGTGCCAGTGGTGTCGGGAGGGTGTGGCGGAGAGGCGGTGGTTGCGACAATTCGGATGATACCGATTCTTGTGTATAAAAAAATAGTTTGAGCTGCAGGTCGCATGGCGGGAACTGTGGCGGTGCCCCGGTGAACACGATGAATCATGCTCTCGTCGTGGCGGTACTTGTGGCTAGACCTCGGCAGTCGGAGTGAAGGGAGACCGACCGTACAGTGTGGATGGGGGTAACTAGGGGGCAGTGATCACTGATCTGCAGTTAGGCTAGTAGTGTAGCTCACCTGGCTTGGGAAATTGAGGATGAGCTCGAGCCATGCGTCCTCCTGGTTCACTGCCTACACTACCTCCCTCCCTAAGCCTAAGTCGCTCCCATTTGGGCTTCCATCATCATACCATGACCCAAACCACCCGAATCATTGCGATCGCATTCCATCAAGCGCAAATATGGTGCTCCTTACGATGACCTCCCCCATGGTGGAGGCACTCATGGTCCTCAAAGATTCCAAGGACCCTCGCGATCCGTCACGCGACACGGCGCAATCCCGCGATACCGAGCTCGAAGAAGCCTTCATCACCGATCCCGCGGTCGGGCAACCCATAAGCCACGGGCAGCTCCTCAGCACGTTGAAAGCCCTTCAGGCAAATGGTCACGTTGGCTTTCGGCTCGAGAGCATGCTTCGTGGATCAGCCCTTTATGTGCCTCCGCCGCCTCCGAAACCCGAACCGGTTCGTCTGCACTGGTCAACATTATCGGTGCGCGCGGCGTCATTACTAACAAGACACCAGACCGAAGAGTATAAACAACTGATGGCAAGACTTCGCCGCGAAGAAGAAGAGAGATCATACGAGCGCATGATC
Source organism: Rosellinia necatrix (assembly GCA_021209875.1). Classification (NCBI taxonomy): domain Eukaryota; kingdom Fungi; phylum Ascomycota; class Sordariomycetes; order Xylariales; family Xylariaceae; genus Rosellinia; species Rosellinia necatrix. The sequence continues at coordinate 6,816,686 of JAGYVD010000001.1, read as the reverse complement.
CGGAAGGCGCCTCCGCGCGAGTCCTTTGCCGAACGATTCCCCCTTACCCCGATGGCGCATTCATTTGCCGAGGTGAATAAGCCATCCAAGACATCCGACATCGAGGGTGACGACATCGAATTTGGTGACGTGCAAAAGCAGATGACCTTGATCGTCAACTTCCTCGTCAGCGTCTTCGGCTGCGGCGCTGCGATCTGGAAGGCCGCGCAATGGTGGCCTGTGTCAACGCGACTGTTTCTCAGCTTGGGTGGAGCTCTCATCGTCGCCATTACCGAGGTGGCCGTCTACTCGGCATACACGTGGAGGATGTCACAAGGCGAAAAGAAACAGGCCAAGACGAGGGAAGTTCGGGAGGTTGTTCAGACATGGGTCGTCGGCGACGAGAAGGACGAGGACGAGGACAATCCTAACCAGCCTGCCCAGCCTGCCCAGCCCACCCCCTCGGCCGATGGTGTTGCGCGAGACAAACCGGAGCCTAGCTTACGGAGAAGGTTAAAGAGAGAAACATGATTAGGCGCTCCTCGGATTCTCAAACGTTGGCATTACTGTTTTGACTGGTTTCGGTTTCATTTTCACTTCAGCGGCATTGCTTGGCGTTGGACAATAGACTAAGGTTAGAGGTATCTTTTAATGTTGCTAGGGCTATTATTATACACACTGTGTCAATCGACAGATTGATGACAGCTGACAGCTGACGGCTACGTCTACGTCACCCCCACACGTCATTCCTGGTGCTCTATCTAGCTACCGAGGTACCTTATTCCCTTGTTCCCGCGACGCGTCTCAAATTATCTATTAACGCGTCGCCACCAAATAACTAACCTTGGCACCAACTTGAACCACCCCCATTTCTCAACCGTGATATGCATAATACGCCACACCCACCATTGTTTGTTTGTCTAGGGTATCGTCCTTTGGTCGCTCGTTTTCGAATATACATCAACTTGACTATTTTGTTGTACTCTCTATTGGAATTGTAAAACACCCCAAATGGACTTGAGTAGCTCACCGCCGAAGGAAGTGTCACGGTAAGTCGATTGGTAGATCAAACAGCCTTCCCCACGCGTCTTACTTAGACAAGTTATTATAGGACAACAAGGAAGACGGAACGCCCGTATCTCTCCTCGTTGAAGTCCTCTTCCATGGAGACGAGTCGGCGGCCGCTCCGGACATATAGTAAACGTCAAGTATCGTGCGAGTCGTCTGAGCCCGTCCCGAAGCGACAATGTATTTCCAGTCCCGCCACAAGTGCGGCCAAAGATGAAAAGACACGCGCGCCAGCTTCAGAGCCTCCGAATGTCACTGGAAACCCGGCATTGAAACCCCCCTCTACGCCACCGCCGATAAAGAAGGGCACAATCACAGCCTTTTTCAAAAGAATACCATCCCAGCCGCCAGTCGCCTCGTCGCCTTCAGAACTATCCTCAGACCCGACGTCAAACCCACCTTCGGATCCCTTGTCAGAACCCAACGAACTCACCACCACACCCCCGTCATCGCCACCGATGCTCCCCACAGCCAAGAGGAGAGCGCGAAGGCTGAAGACGCGGGTAGCGGCGCGGCGCATAGACGAAGATGAGGACGCGGCGGTCGGCGACGAGGAGGGGGAGGAGCGGGAGAACAGAGACGACAACCACGGTCGCGACGGAGAACAGGCGGCGGCAGCGGCGGCGGCGGGGGTAGATGGCGTGCTGTCGGAGACGGCTGCGGACACGTTGAACCGGGGCGGGAGCGGCGCGCCGGCGGACGAGAAGCTGAAGGACCGGAGGCGGCCGGCGGAGAACAAGGAGAAAAAGAAGAAGAAGAAGAAGACGGCGGCGGCGGCGGCGGCGGCGGCAGCATCCGTGCAGATGACGCTGAGCCTGGCGCTGTCCGAGGCCCAGTACACCGAGTGCGCCGGCTGCGGCATGCTGTATAACCACCTCCACCCGGCCGACGTCAAGCACCACGCGCGGCGGCACGCTGCGCTGCGGCGCGCGAGGGCGCGGGCCGCGGGGGGCGATGTGGATGGCTGAAGCGGATTTCACTCACCTATGCGACGAAACGTCTGGACTTGTACCATGTTTGGGTCGCGTTGCAGCGGCGCCTTTACACTACGTGGATTTATTTGGCTGGGTGGGTTGGAGGCTGCAGATTCGCTCATGGAAGCGCATTGCGCGGTTGTCCGACGGCTTCAGGGGCCGTAGCATGGCCATTGCCGTAACTATACAGGTTTGCAGATTATATTGTTCTCCCGCCGCGTACTTTGTCTATTTATACAAGGCCTAGGATAGCCCTCTCCTAGCGGACCCTCACCCTGGAGAGGCGAGAACTCAAATATAAATTAGTATACATCTACACGTCTGCCGTGCTTGCTCCCACCAATTGCAGTTATTACGGTTTTCGCTTCCAACTGTCTGGTTTACTCCCGCATCGATGACGCTTAAGTATCATAGCCATATACGTACGTCCCTGAAGATTTGACCGCAATGATGCAGTTCATACGAACCCCTGAGCATCGTCCGCCGCGCCCTGCGTATCCGCCCAGACGGGCATATCCATGTCAAACGCCGTGTCCTACCAATACCCGCGAGAGAGCGAAAGTCCAAGTCAGCCGCCTATGACATCGGACCCAAAACGCAAGATCTAGAGCGGGGAAAAGGGGGGGGGGAGGGAAAGGGGGGGGGTTTTAGGAAACAACTCACAAGCGAGCCGAAGTCAAACCCAAACAGCGCCATGGCATCGACAGCCTCAGTCGCCGTACAACAACCAGCCTCCTCCCACGCCGCCGCCGTCGCCGTCGCCGCCGCAGCCACGACGCCCCCGTCATCGTCGTCGTTCTCCTCCTCCCCCCTCCTCCTCCTCCTTCTCCTCCTCGCCATCAGGGTAGGCGTAGGCGTAGGCCGGCGACTCGCGCAGCAGCGCGGTGCACGTGCGCAGCTCGCGCCGGATGGTCTCGAGGATGGCCGTCCTGGGATCCCGTCGGCGGCAGCGGCGGCGGCGGTGGCGGTGGCGCCGGGACGCGAGGGCGTCGATGTGGCTCAGGATGCACGACGCGAAGAGGTACTGCTTGAGGCTGGGGCGGCCGAGGCGGATGACGTCGCGCCACTGCGCGCGCGCGCGCGCCGCAGGTGTCGCAGCAGGGGTTGGCGGCGGTCGCGGCCGAGGGCGGCGAGCGGGTCCATCACTCCTCTTCCTCCTCCTCCTCCTTCTCCTCCTCCCTCTCCTCCTTCTCCTTCCCCTTCTCCTCCTCCTTCTTCTTCTTCTTCTTCTCCTTCTTCTTCTTCTTCTTCTTCTTCGAGCTGCGTCACGATCTCCAGCGAGATGCTGAGGATCACGTCCTGGCCCAGCGCGCCCTTGAACAGGCCGCCGCCGGACATGCAACTTAGCGCGAAGTCGTCGGAGGGGAGCGGGGAGGAGAGGGAGAGGGAGGGGGAGGGGGAGGAGGGGGAGAGGTCCCAGGTGTGGGACGCCATGATCAGACTCGACTCGAGACACGTCTTGCGCGCGAGGAGGTAGCGGTGGTCCTTGCGCGCTTGGTGCGAGAAGGGCCGGTGCAGGAAGAGGATCAGCCGCCGGAGGTAGGTGTCAAGGAACTTATGGTGGAAGTTGGGGTTCGGGGATGATGTGTTTGGGCTTTGAGTGGCAGCGTCGTCATCGTCGTCGTCGTCGTCGTTGTTGTTGTTGTTGTCATCGTTGTTGTCATCATCTTCTTTGTCTGGTTGGAAGAACGCTGCCAGCTCGCGGCAGTGTGTCTGGAGGCTGTTGGAGAGCGTGATCGCCTTGCTGAATATGGCTTCCCGGCTCCCGTCGTTTAGGTCCTGGATGATTTGCATGCGAAGGGGCAGGGATTTCGCTAGCATGAGCTGAAGCGAGCAGTCTAGCTCGTCGTATTTGGTGTGCTTTTGAGGCGAATCCGAGTTTGGCTTGAGGCCTAGTTCGGAATCTGCGGTGTTTGAGGGCAATGGGACCCGATAGTCGCGGATGTTCAGGAGAAGCGGGAGTGTGGAATTGAGCGACGTGATCGCCATTAACTCGAGGACTGTAAGCCAGAGCCGGCGACGAATTTCCGACTCGAAGGGCGTCGCGGAAGAGTGAAACCGAGGGTCGACGTGTAAGCCTAGTGTAAAGGAGAGCTTCGACAAGGCCTCTGTCATGATAGATGCGGTTCCACCGAGTGCGCTGGTTTGACGCGCCAATACCAGGAGACAAAATACTTGTATTCCATCGATGCTCATAGCATCACGTTCCTGCATGGGGGTAAGCTATGTGTTTTTATATAGAAGAGAATGAACGAGGCCCTTCATATAATGTGATCAACTAAGGCAAAATGCGAAATCGGATACATGTTCGTCAACCCTTACCGTAGGACCTGTGAGCCACCACTGAACGGCATATGCCCAGTTACGAGCAGTTCTCTTAATGGCATTCGCTACTGATCTGTCTCTCAGAAAGATGGCGCCAATAGTAAGTACCATTGTGAGCTTCATGAGAAACTCTGTTGGAGGTGGTCCTGCTTGAGTCCAATAGGTTTCATACTCTGTCATGAAAGAAGGCACATGGAGAATTCGAAACATTGGTTCAAAGGTACGGAAGTAGCCGTCGATTGCTTGATCGCAGATATCCTTAGCCGGAATACTGTCACGCAATGTTGGCATGGGCTCCTGGAGCAAATTGGCTCCGTGGTTTTTGGCATGGCGACGAGCGCTTGCGGTTTCTAGCATCGACCCATTGGCAGCGATTGATGTTCCATCAACGACAGAGTAGGGCTTGGATTGCATCTGGGAGAGAACGTTGAACTAGTTTGTTGATTAAATACAGCTTATCGCATTGAGACGTTGAATGGGTGAATAAATACCTGATCAAGTGAATGAACCCAATGCGTCTTTCCGAACAACCGGGTCTTTTCGTGCTCTGCGCGGAGATGTGGGCGTGGTAATCGAATTCGAAGTTCAGATTTCTCTGATGGCCTTGATTCAGGAGACCAACCTGCGATACGCTGCTCAATTCTGGATAATCTTGCTTCTAGATCCTTTACAGAGTTCGTCTGCTGAGTATTCCGCTCTGAGTGCTGAAATTGTTGCTCTAGAGCGCTTACTCGATGTGATAGGCTTAACGTTGTTGAATCGGGGGTTGGGGAAACGCATGACGGTTCAATTGGACCGAATACGTCTACGCTATGAATTTCATCCGATGCGCTAGGAAATACGGCAACATTAGGTGTGAGATCGTCTTGGGGAGAACTATATGCCTGTGATACTGATGAGACGGAAGCACGGTCTGGTATGTAAGTGCATAGCAAAGACGCCCTAGATCTCATGCAGGGCCTGCATGGCAATTCTCGATTGCATTTAACTTTGCCTATATGTATATATTAGATGAAGAGCGCGAATATAAGCTGCCCAATCGCGATTCAAACTATAATTCAATCCCGTTATTCTCGGCTTGTTGCAGAAGGGATACTCACGAGCTCGGCATTGTTCACAACTCTTAGCAGGGCGGCGACGCTGGCGTTTGCGAGGTGCGGACCCAACATGCTCGGCCATGACAACAGATTCGGCCATAATACGATAGGAAAGAGACTTGTAGTAGAATATCGGTCTGAAAAGGTAAAAATAAAGAAAAGCCGGACCTGAATGTCGAGCATGCCATTGATGTTACCGTGGACAACTACGCTTAAACCCGAGATTTGAAAGCCGACGCCGAGAATGAAATTGCCGAGGTTTAGGGAGGATGACGGGTTGAGCCACTATAAATCCTCTCCACCCCTTTCCTACATCCCTTCATCGCATATCTATTCTAGTCATTATAGTACTTGGGATCAACATCTTGAGCCTAACTATGGGCGAGTACATACTCCCGTACATGGTTGCGAGATAATGCCGTATCTAGCTCGCAAGCCAAGCGCATGCCTTCTTTAGTGGCGTTAGACGCATGAATGTTAACCAAGAATGAAGAGTTGGGCCAAAGGATTGAGACCTTCGATCTAGAAGACCGAGAATCGTGCGACTGGGGGTTATTTCACGTTTCGAGATGATGACCATGTGGGCGCAACATGGGACTAAATCGACGATGCTGGTTCTAAACCCATCATCAAAATTCCAGCGTTTTCCGTGCGCCTTTGTCAAGACCTTCTAGAGATTTCTGTTCTATTGGTACTCGGATGCCTACTAGTTTGCTTGATCTTATTGATTATCCGCACCTCGCATTGTTGTTCCTCTGCCTAACACGACTCGCGAAAAGGTACTTGGCTTGTGTGTATCACGCTTACATCAAGCAGCTATATAATAGACCGTGTACTTCCTAAATGAATAACGTGGAAGCCAATGTGGTTGAGTCGGTATGGTTTGTTTGCTCTGTCGCATGCGATGACGGTGGTAGGCTCGGACATGGATATGCATTGATTTATTGTAAGATTCACATGTGTCTACAATTAAAACGTCGGTGCAAGCGAATTCTGCATTTTCTGAGTACACAGTGTCCTTTGTCTTTGTTGAACAATACACTACTATGCCGAGTTCGGAAAAGATCATTCGCTTTGTTTGGTATGTGTGCCAGTTTGACCTTTGTGTTCTCGATGGAACTCGGTAAACAATGGGTCACATCGTTCACGGACGCAGGCATCTAGCTTTGCGTCTCATGTGTCAAATCAATCGTCAGCTCGATTTTGGGAGTCACGCCGAGTCGCCATGTCTCCTCTCAGCTTGATCCGCGGTAAATTCTTCTCTGAGGACGAGCACATAACAGGTTTGGACACCTTCCGTCTCCAAAGGCAGACGCAAGACCCCGGCCTTGAGGCTCGCATCCGTGAGGCAGCAGAATATTTCGATAGCCTGCCTTTCTACGCGTTTGACAGTGTCATAGGGCGCGGCGCATATGGATTTACTATTTGTGTTGTCGAGAGGCGCTTCGGATCGCCCCCGCGAAAGCTGGTTGTTAAGAGGGCGCTATACGACAGCGCCATGTTGGAATTGCGGGAAGAGATACAAACTATAACGGTATGTGGGAGGGTAGTTTCCTTCGCTCGTAGTGAGAAGGAAATTGACACACTATACTGCCCTGTTGGATGTGGAGTAGTGCGTTGATTAAGGGATTGGAAGTGATCATGCGGGAACTGACAAGCTGCGCGTAGAGACTTAATGGCGCAGCGCATTTAGCGAGTATCATCGCATCCAGCGAAGAGTTCCGCCGCTCACCATCCGTACGCGGGTTGTTCAGAAGACTGGCCTCTGGTCTTGTACCCAGACGGAGAAAAAATATCTTGAAGGGGCTCCTGGGTCCGACGCTCGTCATCGAACATCTCGAGAATGGGACCTTGTCGGCTTTGCTGGTGAGGATTAGGGCAAGGAATCGGGTATTGTCGAACAGGATATTATGGAGTTTCTATCTCTGCTGTAAGTACCACCCCTTCCCCCTCCCCCAGTAGGCGTAAGGCGTAAACTAGTCGACTTAGGGCTGACTAAAGATGCAAGTGGTGAGGGCTTGTGTCGGCATGAAATTCCCGCATGGTCAACCACTGGGCACCGAGCCACGATTGGAAGAGATACCGATAGATGACAGATATCCTCAAAATCTGTACCATGGCGACATGCATGGGGGAAACGGTAAGTCGTAGGGTTGGCCACTGCATCGGCGGCTTTTGCTTGCCCTTGAACTAACTAGGCGTGTCATAGTCCTCATCGGCACCCCGGGAGACTTCCGGGAGCATGCTCTCGCTCCACCGGTGAAACTGATAGATTTTGCGTTCACCACACAGGATAGCCAGGGAGACCAGCGAAACTTGATGGATGCTAGTAGGCATATGTTAAACCTCATCACTGGTCAATCGCATGGTTTCGATAACATGCGCAAGGTGTACAAAGGCGTAGAGACTACTGCCATAGCTTTACTACCTTACGGCGGCCAAATCCCATATCCGACGCTCGATCCGGAGTTGCGTGACCTCGTGATTTCGTGTCTTGCTTATCGCCCGGATAACCGACCAGCCCTTGAGAGAGTGTTGGGGATCTGCAAGAATGGAGTGCGGAAGGGGGCGGCGTTTTATGGCCGGAATGCGCACCGAGAGACAGACGAGGCAGTTCGAAATCAGCTACAACAGCTGTTATTTAATGTATCATGAACCGCTTGTCGCCTTTGGGTTCCAAGGTTTGGGCAAGCCAACTCCCGAAAAGCTCTTTTAAGCCGTGTTCGGAACCAACTCTATAGTTATGAGTATGATATAACGATGGGTATCTCGGGCGGACTTTTTCTTTTCTTCTTTGTGATATCGGGTTACTGAATTTCGTCTATCCTGTATGTCATACCGATATCTATTGGCGAGAATGGCGTGTCCATGTTTGTGCGATCTGCAGAGTCCAGTACTTCATTTGGCCATGCGAGCCAGTCGATCCAATACTTCCCCAAGAATCTGGTAACGGAGCGTATGATAAAGGCGCCAGCGTCGCCAGTCAACCAGTTGTCCCTCGAGTCGTGTATCAGTAATGCATAATACGCGGTTATAATCAAAGCTTCGGGCCGCCGCTGTTCTATGAGCTTGATGAAATCGGCTGGCACGAGGACTGCCCACTGAATCACGCGAGTTGTTTGGGACATCATCATTTTAGGCTGGGCCCGAACATAAGACAGATCTCGCAGAAAGCCCAGAGCCGTTTTACAGGGGCCCAATACCGCCACACCGGGTTTTGCGTTTTCCAGAAGGGTCTCTAGATGAGCAAGTTTCTTGGTCAGAATGGTCTCGGCCCCGGTATGAACTATATATTCCCCGGGTAGATTAATGCCAACTTGCTGTCGATATTGGGCTATGATGAAGGGCCAAGACCTCCCGCACACAACCCGCACGCCGCCGCATATATGCAATGCGCAGACGAATTTGTCCAAGAAAGTCGGAAAGTCAAGACGGGTAGTGAATGCGTCGAAGAGGACTTGTTGCGCGAGGAATGTGGAAAAAACGAAGCCGGCCAGGTCATCATCGTTATCATCCGAAAAGTGGACCGTGGCAAACAACGAGACCCCGCGAGTCTGCAGCTGTGTGGCCTCTTCCTGGTAGAACTGCCGTTGGTGTGGGCGCTTGGTGCTCATGTTCGCGGCCGAGAGGGCGAGAACCTGGTCCATCAAGTAGGGGGCTTGGACTGCCTCGCGGACTGTCATGTCCATGAAGTTGTCGACGATGCCACCGTCCAGAAAACTGCCTCCCAGCACGCTCGCGCGAAAATTATGCAGGAGCTCCAGGTGGTGTATTTTGAAGGTAGAACTCATCGACAGGAGAGGGTTGCTTGCGAATGCCAGGCCATGGTCGGAGAGGGGAGTTGTCAGCTGCAGAGCGTAACCATCGGAACGCGGTGGGGAAGGGTGAGTCTGGACAGACTCGTCTGACTGAGATGAGCTAGATGACCCGGATGCCACCGACGGGCTGGGAGACGGGATGGTGACGGCAGGCCGCGAGGGGATCGGGAGCAACGAGGTAAAGGAGCACTGCGAGTGGCGGATAGCACAGTTGGCACAGGCCGGCCGGCCCTCGTCGCATTTCACGTGACGCCGCTTGCACTCCCGGCAGCCGTGTCTGGACTTTTTGGCTGATCTCCGTCGCATGGTGCTGTTGGGGGAGAGGAGGGGGGGAAGGGGGGGGGCCACGAGGATGGCACACGCTTGAGGGAATCTATACTACCTGCTTAGGTATATTGACGAAGGGAAGGCACGAGGTAAAAAGACGTTCTGAGAGGACGATAAAACGCGGCCGAGGGACGGGATTGCCATCATTGGCCAACTGCCGCCGCCGTATTCCCCGTCTTCCTATTGGCTGTGCGGGAGGCCACTTGCTTAAACGGGCTGTGGGGTGCCGTATTGGCCGCTACGTGATTCGGTAAAAGCCATCGCAGGGGGTGCTGCGCCTGTGCTATGACCCCAGGTACCTCCTGTAAAAGTGATGCCTAAACCACGCGACGCCAACGTGCTGAGAGAACGGCGAATTGACAATGGCATTGAAATAAAAGGGGTCGCAGAGCCCTCACATTTCGAGGCTATGCCGGCGATGGTAAATTGTTGCCTACCCGGACGCGTAACCCGATGCTACCGATGTTCTGCCGGACTCCTATTTTGCGAGTGTCGATGGACAAGTGAGCGGGTGCACATACAGATCAGGGCCAGGGGTACGGGATGCACTGAGCCGAATGACAAGACCACCATTGTCCACCGTGGTATTTTGGCACGAAGTAATGCCGAGTAAAATACGAGTTGGGTTACAAAATGTAACACCAATCTTGCGCCCGAGGCTTCAGTGAAGCCATCATCCGATAATTGGGGGCTATGCGACGTCAAATACCAGGACCGGAAGAAGATGGTAGTTAACTAGTTACTTTGGTCGTATCCGTTCGTTACATTGACGCGGGAGAATTAGCGACTCCCAATGAGAGGTCAGAGGTCCATCTGGCGCTCATCGGGATAGATACAGATGGGACCCCCGCAACAGGACGTTTAGTAGAGACAGTGCCTAGACAGTGATAATCACCGCCATTAATGCAGAGGCCGGATTCGTGAGTTTAGGTATCCGGTGAACCAAAACAGGCCCCTCCCCATCTCCAAAACCACTTGAAACCACCTGATATTGAAGACAGCTATCAAGCGTCACTAAAGCGTCACCACGACCGCTCATCACGTAACGGGGGCAATGGCAACCACAGACCCGCCGCCGCCGCCACCACCACCACCACCATTGCCACCACAAACCCTGACCGTCCGCTGCCAGTGCGGGCGCGTGACGTTCCCGACACCCACCGCGGCGCCGCTGGCGGTGTACCACTGCCACTGCACCGAGTGCCAGAGGCAATCGGGGTCGGCGTTCGGGACGTCCGCCATCTTCCCGGCGGCGGGCCTGTTCCCGCTCGCGGCCGAGCTGGCGGCCCGGGTGAGCAAGTACACGCGCGCGACGGATAAGGGGGCCACGATGGACTGCTATTTCTGCACGGCCTGCGGCTCCCGGCTGTTCCACCGCGTCGTCGGCGCCGACGGCGCGCCGCGGCCTACCGTCAGCGTCAAGGGCGGCTGCGTCGTCGAGCGCGGCGGCCTCGACTGGTCCGCCGGCAGGCACATCTACGTCCGCTCCGCCGTCATCGAGATCCCCGACGCCTGGGACGCGTATGAGACCGTGCCGCCGGAGCTACTGTGAGCGGCGGATTATCGGTGAACAGAGAGAACGGAACAAAAAAAAAAAGAAAAGAAATAAAAAAGAGAAATGCACAGGGTTTCATATACACATCAAGCGAAACAGACACAGTGGTCTCGTGGCGATCGTCGAATCGATAGTTTGCGGATGCACGATCGGCGATTGGTGGAGAGTGATACCGCATCGTCGTTCGTGAATTTACGTGGGCGGATACGGTGCACGGGAGACATGTCGTGAGACAGACCACCAATCTAAGTTACATATGTACGTACATTGGTGAAGTAAGTGGCTTCATTAGATCAATCCAGATCAATCACCCCTCGGAGGCCCGCGTCCTATGAGATCATCGATCTACAGGAACAGAGACAGGGTTACTGCCTACTATAATCACCGTCCGACAGGGTTCGTAATTGCCGTTGCCGCTCATCTCTCATCTCTCGTCTTCCGTATCGCTTTTACGCTCATTAGCAATGGCGAGCCATAACCCCCCATGGGCGCTGCGCTGGCGCTCCAACACATTCTTCATTCTCGCCACCGTGGCCATTGGACTCTTCACCGACCTGTTCCTCTACGGGCTCGTAGTGCCGGTATTGCCATTCATGCTGAAGCGCAGGCTTTCTATCCCCGACAATGAAATCCAGTCGCATGTCTCGAACCTCCTGGCCGCCTTCGCCGGGGCGGCCGTGGTATCATCGGTGCCCGCGGGATGGATTGCCGACCGTACCAACTCGCGGAAGCTACCCTTTCTCAGCGGCCTTTCCTCTCTGCTTGCCGCTACTATCATGTTGGCTCTCGGGCGGGATATGGCCGTACTGCTCGTCTCCCGCATACTACAGGGCATCAGTGCGGCGGTCGTCTGGACTATCGGTCTCTCCATGGTGCTTGACACCGTGGGACCCCGGAATTTAGGTAAAGTGGTTGGATCGGTAGAGCGCCTCCATCCGCATTGATGCCGATCGGGTTGGAACTGACATCGACCAGATATTCTCCTTCATCTCGGTTGGGGAGCTAATGGCACCTGTGGTAGGCGGAGCGTTGTACGAGAAGACGGGGTATACTGGGGTCTTCCTCGTCGGCGCAAGCATGCTCGCGCTGGACTTTCTGATGCGACTCCTTGTTATTGAAAAGAAAACAGCTGCGAAATATGCGGGGTCGATCCAGGAGGACCAGGATGATCTGGTGCACACCGGGTCGGTGTCCGGTAATGATGATGACACATCCCCCCCGGTGGCATCCGAAGAAGATGCCTTGCTGCCCAAGGGAGAACATGAAGCGTACAAGATACGAGGGGAACCAAATAATCTCGTGCGCGCCCTGCCTATCCTGATATGTTTCAAGGATCCGCGTCTGCCGATGGGGCTCTTCCTAGCATTTGTCCAAGCAGCATTACTTGCTCTATTTGACGCCACCATTCCTATCGAAGCACAGAGGCTTTTCCAGGTAACCCCCCTACAGGCCGGACTCCTCTTCATCGCGCTTGATGTGCCATACTTACTCCTCGGGCCCTTTGGGGGCTGGGCTGTCGACCGCTATGGAACAAAGTGCGTGTCGGTGTTTGGGTTCGGGTGGATGGTGCCCATGTTGATTTTACTCCGTCTTCCCTCGGATGAGATACTGCCCAAATCAAAGAATATCGTGCTCTATTGCGCACTGTTGGCACTCAACGGGGTCGGACTGGCGGCTATAAGTTCACCGAGCGTGGTAGAGGCGAGCATTGTTGTGCGGAAGTACGAGAAAGCAAATCCGGGGTTCTTCGGCAAGAATGGACCGTATGCGCAATTATACGGCTTCAACTCACTGTTTTTCTGCGCGGGTCTCACGGTCGGACCGGTCATGGCCGGTGCGCTGAAGGATGCGATTGGCTACGGGAACATGAATCTCGTGTTTGCTATCCTATCTGCCGTCACTGCTCTCCTTTCGTTTTTCATTATCGGGGGAAAACCTGTCATGCTATCGAGAATATGTACCTAGTTAGAATAGAGAGTTTAGATTGCTGGCCCATTCATTAATTTCTTAAATTCAGGTCCAAAACTATTATTCCGGGAATGTTTTCCACCTCTTAGCTAAATATGTCACCATGTTGGCACATTCTAGGTGCCTGCATACTTAGGTACGATGGATCACTTACTTCTGTGATGTGGAAGTCTCAACCACTCAGTTCTTGGTGCCGCTAACTCTCACGCCTTTCAGGTCCCTAATACACCCATCTGGTCGTATTTCCCCATCACTAGCTCGCCTGTATTGCCGCCAATCTCAAACACAGCCCCCATATTCCGCTTATATATCGTCACATTATCGTAGGCCAGGTAGGATCCTGAGAAGAATTTGATTCAGCAGCCAAACGTCCTTGGCAAAGGCGGCCTGCAGAGCACTTAGATCGTCTAAGCAATCGTAATTGATTGACCTTATTTCCACACTCACTATATGATACGTCAATCAACGGTTGTCCTTGATTTGGAATCTCGTAGCAAGTCTGGGTATGCCCAGCTATAAGAAATTGCTACCTATCTTCGAGGGTGTCTTTAAGGGGCAGGATGAAATAGAGTAGAAATTTATTTTCGCTTTGATAGAAAGTAGCTGTGTAGAGCTATAATTATACATCTTAAGTTTCATGCCACACGATAAATTACATAACATTATTTCATAGAATAGAATCGCCTATTCCTTGGAAATCCTAAGCGTGGAATACCCCCCCTCTAGCAGCAGTGGAAGCCTATGGTGCATGGGTGAGTCGTAAACATCAGGACAATCGCTACACCGCAGGAAGAAACCCCAGTCGATGGATGAGTATCTCATAGTGCGGACATTATATAATTCGTATTTTGATCTTCATTTAATGACTAGGCCATCATCAAAATTATCCGTCATCCTTCACCCATAGAGGTGTCCCCAAAGTGGCGGCGCCACTCCATCCTCTAATACACCGAAGCCAAGGTGTCCGACCAACATTAGATCATAGCCATGCCTGGCATACCACTCCTGAGGCATCCGGATTACTCCCCAGCTCAATTTACTCTGCGCGATTCTCTCTCGGTGATTTTCACTGGTGTTTTCGAATTCTACATCATCCATTGATGATCTTCTATTACCGTCTCCAAGCAGTTCATAATTTCCATCTTGGTCTATTGAACGTGCGTTAAACTTTTTGAGGTTAAGCATTGCTGGGGAGGGAGATATTCTATCATTGGAATTATCTGTCTTTACCATTATATAAGGCAGATCAGAAACATGGCAGGCCGAGGAGAGGGCAAGCGAATTGCAGCCTGGGATAACGATATTTGGTGGCAGCCGCGTGAGTAAACTCCACATCGGCGGGATGAGCGCCAAGATAATGGACACTATTATCAAGGTTATAAGGGCCATAGGGGAGTACCCTACAAGGGTCGCCGAATCAGCTGGAAGGCTAGAATCGCTGATAGTTGAATCGTAGTTATGGTAACCTATAACGGTGTTAATTTTACCGGTGTTCTATCATAGGTATATGGCATGTGCAAGCAGTGAAGATCAGGGTCGTCTTAGGAATAAGCAGGGGACCCTAGCCAGTCTAGCTTGCATATTGATGTCCGGCGGTACTTAGCTATTGGCCATCACCACCTGCTAGGTAACGAACATCCGAACAGAACGGGGGGTGGGGGGACATCATATTTACCTCCTACTGATATCAAAACATAGATAGTATTCGCCAAAACCCAGTGCAGAAAGATACTGACTACGATCAGCGATAGGCTATACCGATATGGTAGTTGCAATCTATATGTTGATAATTGGTGACCCTACGTAAGTCAGAACTTTCGATCCAAGATAGGTAAAACGACGGGTTTACCTTGGGATTAGTGACGCGTAAGGGAAAGAGCCCATAGCCAAACTGAGCCCACTCCCGAGCCGAATGGAGATGTGTGAATATGTTATTGTACTGGTATGTGAGGTATCCAATCAGCGCCCATCCTTGAATTCAACGATCCCAAGAAGTATGCTCACCGTAAAATAGCAAAATGTGAGTAAAAGCTGCGGGCTATTTGCTAGTAGCACCGAACTGACGAACGTAAGGTCCAATGGTATGACGGGGCTGTTGTTACTTGGGAAGAACTCTCTGGCAATACTGAATCCTTTCCTAACATTGAGGCATGTTAGAATGAGTTTTATGATATAGATAGACTTCTGCAACATCCAGTGGCTGCACTCACCAATTCGCGGACGACACAGCCATGCTGAGAAGGCCGATGCATAGACTGATCCCGATCGTGATGAATAAATAACTAGTAGCCCATTGAGATTTCGATATGACCGATGCCCAGACCATACGGGACCCGAACCATGGCTGTGCTCCTGGTTGAGGAAGCGAAGAACAAGAGCGAGAGGATTTCCGGATCTGCCCATGGCTCATTGCAAAATATCCAGCTGTAATGATATCTGGTTGAGTAATGAAGGACACTATAGCGTCTCCGGGTGTGACTAGGGGCTCTTGTCGAGCATGACCAATGGAAGTCGCGACAATAATAGCCGTACATGTCTTTATAACTACAAAAAGAGTGACAATTAATAGCAAGACTGGCGCGACGCCAACTCCTATTATCCCGAATTGTTGTTAGACGGAGAGCGATAATCCCAATAATAGTTCCAGCCAAAAAGGGGGACAACATACGGCAAGTTGCTTCTATCGGTTGCACAAGGCAGTAGTCGATGGATAGATCCAGGGCAGAAGGCCGGAAATCAGAGGGTAGGTGGTGCAATTCATCTGGCCCAAACCGCCCCAGATCCCCGTAAAATAAAGTTTCTAGTACTGATATGTTGGTGAAACTATAGCTCGCCCAATCGACCTCTACATCGGCTGAGTAGACATCCGAATGGTAAGGCCCACCATACAGCTGTGAGATAGAAGGTTTACCGAGTGCACCTATGCACGCATTTAGGCAAAGGTTGGGTATATAAGAACTCCTGCGCAACATTACACTGCACTGGGCGTCGAAGAATAGATGGTTTGGCTGATCCGGCGGAACATATCGGTCCCAAAAGCGTGACTCATTACTCCCAAGCTGCCACATGTCGTCTCGAACCCAGCCACCTGGTTTATTCGCAACCAATACGACATTACCATACTCTAGCAGCCCTTGGCACGAGGCATATGTTTTCTTGCAAGCATCAGCATCGAGCTTTGTCCACTGTCCGGCATCTTTTGCGGTTGTAGATATGTTTCTGAGAAAGGGGGAGTTTTCGTCGTCATACCCCGAGGGCTGCACCAGGAATCCATAACCTTGCTCATGCTCTGAAACTCCATTTGCGTCATACGCGCTTGTAGACGCTTCTCCGGTTTTCAGATACTCATCAAGGTCCCTGGACGAGAGGCCTGGGAAGAAGAGGCTTGCCCCAGGAGGGAAATAGGTGGCGCCCTTAGTGAAGTCTTCAGTTGCTATCGTGAGATGAAAGTTCGCGCCACGATAATCTGTTCTAAAGACGGCCGCATTGAATAGGAGGTGAATAGGTATGGAACTCAGGATGAAGACACTATAGCCCGTTGAATCAGCATTTGGACGGTAGCTTCGCATAACTATGGCGATTCCCTCCATTCATTGATCTAGAATTTTCAGATCGAGCCAGTATGTCTTCCGAACCGTCTGCTAGACCGGAATCACGAATACCAGAGGGTAGCTTACGTCCAGCACGATGATTTGAATTTGGAGAGTCGGAAAGTATTACGAATTGAAGAAACGCCGACGTCAAGCCAGGAGCCTGCAGCATGGGCTCTATCGATCTCCTCTCTTGAAGGCGAATTGAGGACCTGCATAAAGAAGTTGCTGGAGGCAAGCCTAATTTGCGCTGAATTAGCTATACTGGACCAAGAACACCCGCGAAAAAGATGACATATTTCCGCTGCCTGCATTGAGATTTTAGACTACTACTATTTCCACCAAACTAGTCAAATATTAGAGGAACTGACATACTATTACACTCAGAGTTAGCATCGAAAATATGTATGAGCTGTCTCTTGGCCAGCCATATGAGGAAAGTTCCAGTTCAGTAGGGGAGATTTACCACAAGTGTCGAAACCACGTTAATAAGCAAGTGAAGCGCAATATTAACAGCCGTCACATTGCGACCGCTACAGCTCCCAGCGTAAAAGAACAGGGCGGTCTTGAACCCGTAGGATAAAACTGTGCTTGATAACCCGATTAGGGTTGCCGACAACACAACCAGGATCGCGCAATTGACCCTAGCAGCCCTCTTCCAGCCGGCTGTTTTGAATGGATTGATGGCATCCATGACTGATACCCAGATTCCGTGTCGCTGGCGGCGTTATTTCACTCCTCTAGTAAGTGTCTATGCCGGTTGTCAGTATGGAGTAGGGAAACGGAGTTGACGACCTTCATACTCAGCTGATGTATCAATTCTGCTTATACCGCTCATTACTGATACGTCTCCGGAGATCATCCGGTAGAGCTAAGCCGCTCACCGTTCTCTTCACCAGGCGACCAGCAAAACCGAGAGCTCGTGATGCGGGCCGCGAAATGAATAAGAAATAGTTCTAATGGTTATGCAAGTAGCTGTCACCCAGCTTGGGGCAAATACCTAAGGTCGTGATTGGATATACTGGGGTAACGACAAATAGGGGGTGGATCTGTAAAGATACTGGAGTGGTGGGTTTGTAACGGATATCATAGAAAAGATGGAAATAATTACCATGAAGGCACTGCAGGGGCAATTTGGGGGGCATTGTTTGTTGTTCCAGTAAGCTGCGCCGCAATCATGCTCGCACCGCCCTGGATCGTCGCCATTGCTACCAAAAAGCATGGCGCAGTGGGGGTATTCTTTCTATAATTATCCACTAATTCAAATGTGCCGTACATGTAAATGAAGGAATGTTACACGCGCAGTAGTGCCAGCTTCTTGATTGATGCCTGAACAAGCCAAGACTGTCAGCCAGTCGTGTAGAAACTCTGATTGCCGTGAACATGATGCAAGCCACCACGCTTTTTCTGAGTAGCTTACCGCGCTTGCCCTTGGCGGTAACCTCGAAAACCACCTCGCCGCTGATCTTCCTGCGACTCGGGTCGGACGGCGCGATGGTCGAGCACCTGGACGCCTGCATGACCTACACTAACTCGCCCGACATGTTGTCCATTGTCATGTTGACGACGCTCTGCTCGCTTGTCCAGGCCGTCTCCGGGCTGCTGGGGATTGCCGAGTCGATGCTCAAGGGGAAGTTGACGGGTGGATTGGGGGACCATAACGGAGCTATACGGTCTACACGGTTACCGGATCGATCTCGAAAACACATCAGGGGCATGTGTCGCCGGCCTATAGGATACGGAGTTCATAAACCTCGACAGGAATGGCGTCGGGCGAACACGTACGGCCCTTGTTCGTGGCGAAGAACTGCAATCTATCGATGGGGCTCTCAGCGCGACCCTCGATACGTATGATGCGCTCGTTATTTCATGGTGTGAAGATGCCGGCCTCGTCTCCGGCCCGATCGGACTTTGCGACGGTCGGCATTGGTAAAGACGACCTTTATAATCAACACTATCAGCATCGGATCATCGCGGGCGTATCGTATCACACTTACCTATATTGGGCGCGAGGATTTCATCTTTGCCGCCGTCTCCCAGAGTGCTTTGTCGCGCTGCTTATGTTGGATGCGTTCTTGGTGGTCTGGGGTTGGGTTGGGATGTGAGTCTCGCGAAGTACAAGTCGTCGATGAGTTGTGAATCCTCTCCTCCTTTACCTATCATCGTCAATGGAACGCTCTTGGTTTTCCCACTGCCCGGCCTAGCCTTTTCGGATAGCATATTGACTAGACTGGATTTGACCAACTGGCTAGTCCTCAGGACTCCCTGCGCCTAGATCTAGAGAGCTGAGCAGCACTCGGAGGCCCAACCCCGGTTTATCTACTATCAGGGGCGTTTCGGCGTCCTAAGTTGTGCTGGGACCTATGCCTCACCTTGAATCTTTTCCGTCTCCACTCCATGACACGCGCTGGCTGGCTTCAGCACCGAAGGAACCCAACTAGGATATAGTAGGGCTGAACGACTGTAGCAGGTTGTTCTATACGTGTCAGTAGTGGCTCGCTAACGTCTCTGGGGAATCAAGTCGCCAGGCCAACCGCAAATCTAGACTCGATTGGCGGACGGCCGCGATCCCTCAAACGGGCATAAGTGAGTACCAGCATCTCAATTGGGGGAGCTCACCGTACAGTTACCTTTCCAGGCAAGGGAAGTCTTCGGTTTGGGTGGCGCGTTTCAAGAACGCCATCTTCGTACACGAACGCCGATATTTTTGCTCCTCCACAGTAAGAGTTGACGAACTCTGAAATGGCTCTGAGGGGGTCTGGCTACCAGAGCGTAGCTGGGGTGATGTAGATGGGATTCCAATGCTTGTTCGACACAGAAGACAGTTCATTCAAGCCTATACGCTGGAGTCACTGATATATATCTTGGTACTATTATACGGGGATGCCTCCCGCATGCAGCGCATGCTTGTGCCTGATCTATGACGCTCCATTGGCGCCACCATGTTCAGCTATCCACAGCAGTCCTTTTCCGAAATGTGATAACTTGGCCATTCCAAACTTGATTGAAACATTAAAACACTTTGATCAATATGAACAATACTTTTGTCTATGATTTTACGTTTGGTACCAATAAGTCACCACTTTGTCTAGGGTCCGGAGTGGGCAGGGAATTTCTTATAAGTCATCTCACTTCAACTGCAAGTTCGTGACACAACTAACCCTATATTTCATATGATCATTACTGCGAATCAGTACAGAGATGTATTTTACAACTTGACTTACGCACAGACCACTACATAACCCGATGCGTCTCAACGGCAGCCACGCCATATCCGACACTACTTCTACGCCCTGCATCATGATCCAAACCCAACCTCGACGTGTAGCGGACCGTTCACGCAACACCGACGCAATAATAATACCCGAGCCAGAACTCGGTGCCGCAGTCCGCGCCGGCCGCGCCGAGGACGGTGTTCCACGCAGCCAGCTGATCAACGGTGATCCCGTTATCCTGCGCGAATATGTAGCAGTAGTCCCCGTCCGCGGCGATCTGGTACTTGTTGCAGTTACTCGCGATGCTGTTCGGCTGTGTCGGCGACGGGATCGCGGGGCCCGTGCTACTACTGCTCGTCGTCGTACTACTACTACTAGACGTGAGCGTCGTCGTCGTCGTCGTCGTGCTGGTGGTGCCGCCGCCCCCGGTCTGTCCGGCACCGGCCGCCTGGTCGAGCGTGAGCGTCAGGGACACGCAGTACGAGTAGTCCTCCCAGAGGTTCTCGCACTGCGCCCCGACCGCGGGGTTCCACGTGCTGAACTGCGCGATCGTCAGGCTGAAGTAGTCCAGCACGCTCTGGCAGCTCCGGCCGAAGTTCACGTCGAAGTAGGCTGTGCAGTTGGTCCATGTGCCGGGCTGTGTGGGGGTTGCAGTGGTCAGCTCCGGAAAGTCCGAGTGGAAGGGTAATGGTGGTGCTATTGGCTTACCCGTATCATATCCGGAATTGCGGTCTGAGTTGGTGTCGTGATGGTGGTGGTGGTTGGGTTGTACGCCAAGAGGCAGTATCGCACTCCTGTCTGAAACGCACAGTTCGGACTCGCTGTGTCGAGAGATGGGTTCCTGCGTTGTGATAAGTAGTTGATGCACAGTGGAATAGGTAAATTCCTGTCGCGCAGCTGCATTTGACAGGTGTAACTCACCAATTTTGCAATTGATCTAACGACACACCATATGTCGAAGAAACGAGCTCACATGTCGACGAGTAGAATGTGCCGTTGATGGGGATCTGCAACATGTTACCATTGGTGAATGACCAACAATCTGATCGAGTGCCATTTGCGAGTGGGGTGTTGTCCGTGATGTTCAACACGGGCGGAGTGTAAGTGGCCTTGGGAGCGGATGACCAGGCGGAGGAAGTGCTCGCGTTGTTGGGCGCCACATAGCCGGGATATCCGGGGTAAGTGATTAGATCGCCGACCGGCGCGACGCAGTAGCTCTCGAGAGCGAACAGATTCGTACAGTTGACGTTGACGGCCGAGTTGAGGAAGAGAAAGTCGTTCAGGTTAATGTTGAACCTGAGACAAACTATATTGCAATAGTCACCTGGCTGGACCTGGTAAAACTCGCCGCATTGTGTTGTTGTGTTTGTCGCGATATCTGTCGGGGCCGGTGCTGCTGTCGTGAAGCTTGTGGCAACTGGAATTGTCACCGTTGGACTGGCATAAGGCACCCCTGGCTTGCTAACGCATATTGGGTCGTTTAATGAGACACCGATATTGCTGCATGTCAAGTCCAATACAGGGTTCCCTAGTGATAGTCAGCGATAGTTCTTGTAAGTCGCATATCCTGCGAGTTCTCACAGCTGATGATTTGCGAAGACGTTACGTTATTCGCTTGCGCAATAGTAGAACATGTGTCGTCTGCTTTGACAGTGTATGTGGTGCAGGTGTTCTGAATGCACAGAGAGCCTGTGGCGTTGAAATCAGCGCAATATGCGTTCAAGCTGTTATCTACACGGGTAATTGGCTTTTAGTATGACTTGACACGTAATGATCCCGACAAATGTTCATGCGACAGTGTTGAGCTTACCCGAGACAAGCCACCCGACGCTGATACCCTGACTTTGGGCGATTGAGCGACATGTGTCCGAGGGCGAGACCTTGTATGTCTTCCCAGAACATGTCGGAGTTGTCATTGGGGTGGCAGAACTACGACATTGTGAGATGATTAAACCAATTGGGCAACACAATTCCGACTTACACTGTACTTGAAGACAGAGTAGTGGTCGCGATTGGCATGCCAGTCACCTTGCAGCTGCTGGTCAGAGAACTGTACGATGTGGCCAGCTCATCACCGCCAGCGAAAGGCGATCCCGCTTCAAGTTGAAGCTGCTTCACGAAACAATTGTCACAAGACGAGATGGGCGTAGTATCATTAGGCTGCCCTGTATTAGAATCAGCATTGTGTTAAAGCCGAATTAATCCCGTCCTCTTTCCATGGACTTACCGAGGGGTGTTGACGCGTTGACGTCCGCTTGCAACGAGGCTTCATAGGCGACATAGTTGCAAAATCGCCCACTGTCCTGCAGACACGTGAGTGAATAGACATAGTCGAGCATCGACCCGATTGAGTCAATGGGCAGATACGTCGTCTCCGTGAAGTTGTACGTCAGGCCCTCGCAGTTGCTAGCGAGGCTCGATTGGTAGTTCCTGATGGCAGCCTGGCAGCTCGTCGTGCAGACACTCTGCAGCCCGACGGGATTGTAGTAGCTGCCCTCGCGGAAATGCGAAACCCACGGGTCACACGAGATATTGCTTGTCAGGGCGGCCGAGCATGCGGGCGTGAGAACGGTGCCTGGCAGAGAGTCGCTGAAGACATATTGGAACGACTGCGCTGCGGTAGAGGGCAGCATAATGAGGCAACCTAACGCTTGAATGAGCGACTTGGAAGATCGTGTTCGCAACATGTTGACTGAAGTTGAAAGAGCAGCGCGAAAGTGCCAATGATTGCGATCATCGAGCGTAGAGCTTGCCGAAGCAAAGGAGTCGTACCACCAGCATGATGGTGACCGCCTCTACTGACTAGAAGTCCTTCACTATAACTTTATTCCCAGGCGTAGTTGCCGAGGGTGTGTTGTGCTGACGCCAGTGCCCCCGATGATACGATGCTTAATTAAGAAAGCGGCTTTCGTAGATCTAGGCCTCACCAAAGACGCCATGGGCGGTATTCCCCATCTGCAATATCGCAAGCTATTGCCAAGACAAGAATGTCCGTCCGGAGAAAAGATGCAAGGGTGAATGGCTAAGCTTTTTAATAGGCCGCGACGTTGCAGTGAGGCTTGCGGGAATATGTTCTCGGCGCATCCGGGGAATCCTTGGCTTACATCTCATTTCAGATTGAGGGTTAATCGACATCGCATTGGTGGCCTTCTGCGTGACACGGCGAACTGCAGAGCGCATCTGACCACCGCGCATTAGAGCTGATGATTAAAACTTTGCAGGATTCTTAGATGTCGCATTAGAAATCTGAAAGTCCTATGTTCGACGCGTCGGCAGTTAATTGTATATCACGAGCCGGTTTAAAGGCTTTCTTCAAGTCCTATGTTTTGTGACCCAAGGCCGCCCATCTGAGTCGCTGAAGTTCGCCTGCTAGGATATTTTCGCTCATTAATTGAAATATATTGTTTCAACATTCATTCCCTACTATGCGAACTATATTTTTCTTCTTACTGAGCCTTGTAGCTCACTTGAAATATGCCGTCTGCCTGCCAAGCTCTCATCTAGAGGTGGTACCTGTTTCTAACGGTATCGCGGAAGCAGACACATGTGTTCCAATCTCCCCAGTCGTAGACTCGATAGAGAGTCTCCTGGCCAAGGCAAAAGCCTTGCCAGGTATTTGCCCAAGCGAAGATCTCTACTATGCTCAAAGCACCGTCCTGCAGAAACGACAGGCCGGCGGCACCGTTGAGGATTACTCCTGCGATGAGAATAGGCCTTGCAAAAACGGTGCTTGCTGTGCGAAAACTGGCTTCTGTGGGTATGGCCCAGACAGTTGTGGTGACGGGACCAGCCCAAATGACCACTGTTGGAGTCAATGCGACGCAAAGGCTGAATGCGGTCGCTATGCTAAAACTCCTGGTCAAGAATGTCCCTTGAAGGTGTGCTGCAGTCAATTTGGCTTCTGTGGCACGACGCCCGAATTTTGCGCGAAGACCAATGATGCAAACACGACATGTCAAGTCCGTCTCTCATTGTCCCGTGGATGAAAATGATCGAGCTAACCGTCTGTCCTAGTCGAACTGCGACCAGCCTGGCTCCGGGTCTTCCGGTGGCGATGTCCAGTCGCGCATCATAGGATACTATGAGGCCTGGAACTGGCGGAAAAACTGCATTGGCATGCAGCTGAAGGACATACCGGTTTCAAGCATCACTCACCTGCACTATTCCTTTGCGTACGTTGCGCCCAGCAGCTATGCTATCACAACTATGGATGACACTGTTCCCACTGAGCTGTTCGCGCAGTTCGCTGGATTGAAAAAGCAGAACCCAGCTTTAAAGGTCATCGCGTCCATTGGCGGGTGGACTTTCAATGATAATGGCACTATTACGCAGCCCGTATTTGGTGATATTGCCAGCAGCTCCGGAAACAGAGCCAAGTTCATCGACAGCCTGCTTTCGTTCATGACGAATTACGGCTTTGATGGTGTAGACTTCGACTGGGTAAGTATAGAAAGTGCGCATTCCCTCGCCGAGCTAATGAGATCTTAGGAGTATCCAGGAGCGGGAGATCGCGGTGGCCATGATGATGATGGCGTCAATTATACCCAGCTTCTCAGCGACCTGCGAGCTAGGTTCAGTGGCGTGATTAGTTTCACAGCTCCTACGTCGTACTGGTATCTGCGGCACTTTGACCTCTTCGCCATGACAAAACATGTCGACTGGATCAATGTTATGTCGTATGACCTTCACGGGACATGGGACAGTTCAAATCCGATCGGGAATCATGGTACGAATGCTCACTCCAGCCAAGTTTTACAGGCACTAACTTAAACGCAGTCTTGGCGCACACCAATTTGACTGAGATCAAACTTGCCTTAGACCTGTACTGGCGAAATTCCATCCCAGCAAACAAGCTCAACCTCGGCCTAGGTTTCTATGGCCGCTCGTTTCAATTGAGCGACCCCGGGTGCTCTACACCAGGTTGTCTGTTCAAGGGAGGTGCTTCGCCGGGTCCATGTACTCAAAATTCTGGAACCCTATCGTATCGTGAGATTATGGACGTCATCTCTACCAATGGACTAACGCCCTACTATGATAAGACCAACCAGGTCAAGTATGTGACCTGGGGCGGAGACCAATGGGTGAGCTACGACGACCAGGAAACATTCCAGGCCAAAATCAAGTTGGCCAACGAGATGGGTTTAGGAGGCGTGCTCATCTGGTCGCTGGATCAAGATACCGCGCAGCTTGATGCTTTAGCAGGTGTGATATACCCCAAGTCGCTGGGCGCAATCGGCGCGGCAGCCGAGAGCGCGAACAACTGGGAGCAAGCTGGAGGAGGGGACTGTCGCGTAACGGACTGTGGTACTACTGGCTGCAGAACAGGAGAAGTACTCATGTTCACGCAACAATGCGATGGAAAGGGTCATCAAAGTTCTATTTGCTGTCCTTTCTCGTCGGCCCCGGACGCAAAGACCTGTTCGTGGCGTGGTGGTTATCCGTTTTGCAATGGCCAGTGTCATCCCGGTGAGGTCGCCCTAGCATCCAGCTTCTGGGGCGACGGCAAGAAATGCAAAGATGGGAGAAAGTTCTATTGCTGTCCAGCAACGCGAGAGCTCCCTGCCTGTCGATGGACTGACTGCGGCGAAAGCTGCAGCTCGGACGAGAACAAGCTCACGTGGGCAGAGGAGAGCTGCTGGGACGACGAGCAGAGTTTCTGCTGCAAGAAAACTCAGGATTGGCAGAACTGCCAATGGTATGGCAAGGGGGGAAGCTGCTTCGATGACCACTGTCCGACAGGCCATTCGGTATCCCTAAGCACCAGTTACGAAGGTGAAGGTACGGACTGCGGTATACATTTCGAACGACAGCGATCTTTCTGCTGTGACCCCCCAGCTGGACAATCGCCATTCTCGCCTGTTCCCTTGGAGTACCTGTTTCCAAATCCACCCACGGGCCCTGGTGTCGACTCCAAGTTCGATCTCAAGTTGGACCCAACGTACGGAGGATCGTCCCCTCTCAAGTTTGGTGATGATCCCAACGACGCTGAGTTTGGATTCGTGGTATTGGCATCACCGGAGACAATCCAAGTTTCACTAAATGCCAGAGATGGGTCGCATTGGGAAGTATTCGACTGTTTCGATGATAAGAGCGAAGAAGCACAGACCGTCCGGATGATGTGTACAGACCGTACGGAAACCAGCACTTGTGACAAGATTCACCTAGGCCATGGTGCAGCCGGAACCATTGTGGAAATGCCCAAGGGTTGTGGGCCCGGCAAGTATGCGGTTGTGAAGGAAATGAGAGAGTCTCGAAACCAAGGCCTCCCCAAACATCTTGTTAAGCGTGGGTTGCTTCAGTCTAAGATCTTTGATTTGACTTTCGATTATGACTTTTCACGGGTTCCTCGCGATTTAGGAAATACACAAATGCGTATTGATTACTCCAACGAGCCAGGATACTGGGACAAGATCGTCAACAAAACCGCGACCAAACGCAAGCGCTCGCTAGACACGCTCGACGGCAATCACAGGAGATGGCTAGAGGGCGCATGGCGGGAGGATTTGGCCGACCATCGAAGAGGTGTGCTCCCCTATGACGAGCTGCACAAGCGGTGGTTTGGAAGTGACATTATCTCTTGGCTCCAGGGTCTCATCAACGGTGTGACCGATATCCCGATCGTCTCTAATGGTTACACTGATGACTTCACGGTCATTCTGCTAAATGAAGTCGTTCAGGGATGCCCAATTGGGCCCGCCGGCACAACTGTGTCTGGAAAACTGGATGTCCGGGCATCGACACACGTCGAGCTTCACACCAGTTTTGGGTTCACCTTGATCACAACGCTTAGTAACTCGGGACACGTCAGTTTCAAAGATTCCTACCTTTATTTCAATAACCGTGGCAAAGTCAGTGCCAAGTTTACAGCCGATGCTGTCGCAACAGCCCAATTCGACAGCGGCGACAAAACGCTCGTTTCTGCCGACCAATTCGGAGCAGCGTTTGCGGTCCCAGGCATCGTTACCATTGGGCCGAATTTCAAGCTCGTGGGGCAGGTCAAAGGCCAGCTTACTTTGGGGGCCTATTTCGAAGCCAACGTGAACCTCGCAGATTGGGACATCCGCCAGACTTATCCAGACCAAGGCCCGGACTGGGATCCCAAGGCTCCTCAAACACCCAACCGTGATGGAACACAAGAGCTACTTACACCAGAATGGATGTACGGCGTCTCCGCCTCCGGATTCGTAGAGCTTCATGTCAAGCCAACGATCACTTTTGGCATCGACTTCAACAAGAATTTCATCAATACGGACGGCGCGAGTGTCAATCTAGTCGCCGACGGTTGGATTCGATTCCACGCGGATGCTAATCACGGTGGAGGCTCCGGTGCCCCGTCGTCTTCGACCTTTTGTTATGGGGTTGATGCTGGCGCAGACTTGTACGCATCAATCAAGGCGCCGAGCTTCAATGGCTGGACGTTGGCCAAGTCGCCGCTCCCAATAGCTTCCAGTGACCCTATCCAAATCATTCCCACCACTTGTCCCATCACATCAAGAGGCCTTCATGAATTATCTGGATTCGATGAGAGTATCTACAGCCGACGTGAAATAGCCTCGAGCTCATCGAGTGCTGATCTCTTTGACATTCGAGACGGCCATAGGGCCTTTAACGGGTTGTTGGAAAAGCGTGCTCAAACGTACGGTCCGATCATTCGTCTGGGTATCCAGTGCCCTGTCGGTAATAATGGCGGTGGGACTTCGCCAGGGCCGTGTCCATTGTGCGACACCACAGCAATCAGTCGAAGGGCAACCGATGACTCCTGTGTGCTAGTCCTCGGTCGCCCAGACGAGAGCACGTGCGATTCAAATATCATGGATGCGCGCGACCTTGACGCTTTAGGCGCAGAATGGGGGGCAGAAAACATCAGTCAGATTGACCACCAGCTGTGGAAGCGAGGGTCCAAGACTGGTACATGGCTCCTGGATCCCGGGAACCCGGCCAGCGCCCAGACAGTCTCCTTCAATCAGTACCCCGAGTGTAACAAGCAGAACACAAACGGAATTACAAAGTGGTTCGGTTTCGACGAGCAAGGCATGTCGACACCCAACTGCCCCACGGACGTTTCAAAGTTCACATCAGCTCAAGTCGATACAAGCACGTACCAAACCGACCATATCTTCGAGGCTCAGACCGTCCTTCATTTCTTTGATTTTTTGCGGGGTGGTGGTCAGTTCAATCTCCCCATCCGACTACCCAACGGCTATACCGCCGCAACAAGTGCTTGGGTGAACGATGTGCTACTGAATGCTGCAACGGGCAGTTTCGCTGTGCAAAATCTTGGTGGTTATAGTGTCTTAGAACTCATCAGCAACAACGTGCTAGGGGATAGCACGTCGGCTGGTCGAGGCCGCATGGCTTTGCTGTATAAGGGTATTAATAACGACAAGGGACATTTTTTCAAGTTTGAAAATCTTGGGACCTTGGATGTAACTGGAAAAGTGCGTGCGTCTAAGATCATCCAACGCAATGTGAGTCCCGTCCGCAAACTTACCGTTAAGTGAACTTGAGGCTAAGTGGAGAGATACAGACGGCTGGGGTTTTTGGATATATGCGCAGGCAAGAGATAGCACCTAAATTCCAAGCTTCGGGCCAGGCATTTGAAAACGCACTGGCGCTGTTTGACGCAGCATATGCCTGGGGCAGCCATGTCGGTGCGGAACCAGGCAGGCCAGCCGGCGCAAATCGGGGCCTGCGAGATTTGTGGGCGTATTGGATCGATGTATATCTCGCGACCATCGAGGCTCGCGCGGGCACTTGGGCTGGTCAAGCAAGGACAGCCATGCAAGGGCTCTCTACCTCGGCGACCGATGAAGCGGCAAACTGGGTAACGTCGTTCTTCGGGCCTGGGGGGGCAGGTAATGTGCTGCAGTTCGCTCAACCAAACCCAGGAAGCCAGGTCGGTCCGAGTGGTGTCGCTGTGCCGAATAGTCGTTATGGAATGTGGACCACGGCGAGTGGCCCATGGACCTAAGATGCGCTTGTAGGGTGACAAGGAATCAAGTAAACGACCGTTCGTTTGGTTTAGGGCAAGCCCGATCATGTGCGTTGCAGCAAGTTCCAGTAGCTATATTTCTATACCAGCATAGAGAAAGTGTATCATTTTTCGAAAACCATGAAATGATGGCCTAAGAAAGCCAACCCGTGGCATCCAACGTTGTAGCGCCCGCTAAAATACGGCCTAGCAATGGTAAAAACGAATGGCAAAGCGCATGACAGGATGAGACCCAATGAGGATGCACCCTGTAACTAAGCAACCTCGGGTCGGCGAGCCTGCCGGGGGGCAATGGCCGCGTAGCTCATCAACAGCGGTCTACAAAGCGTAGTAGTGTGAGAATGGCATAAACAGCAGTAGCGCTTCATAATCACGTTACTCTTTGTTGAAATATTGGAAGGTATTTTAGGCTTGTCAAGGCTGCTCAGACCGTGGGCCATGCTCGATACCACGCTCATCACCATTGAACACGCCCCTCTTCAATAGCCTCTCTGTATCTTTCGTCAAAGTCAGCCCAGTCTTCGGTGTTGTAAGCAAGCCCGCGCAAGTCAAGAGAAAGCGAACTTCCGATAGAGACCTGGCGTATCGGCTTATGAACGAACAGAATTCCTTCCTCGTTAGTGCCGTCCCCGAGGATCGCCTCCCGCTCGCTAGAATTGAGATGTTGCGCTGGCGGGTCATGAAACAAGAGGTGCACGCCATTCTCTTCCCACGCCTCACCCATGATGACAATCGCAAAGCCGCAAAAGCCGTCTGCATGAGTAGCATAGCTTTTCAATGCTCTCTTCTCTGAGGCATAGTGTTGTAAGATCTGGGTGTTGGTGGCACTGGGACGAAAGTAGATGTCAAACCGGACAAGATCGGAGTCTTGGAATTCTTCCAGTGCGATATCAAAAAGCCTCTGAGCCAGATTCTCGCGTTTCGATACGAGATCGACCTTGTATGTCACGTAGACCTGGAAAGAAAAGAGAGGTGTCAGGACGGCGGCAGCTGATGAGCCTTCGATGGCTGGAGTTGTCGGCACAACCCCACGGTAGATTGACAAGGCAGGGCTGCCGTCGCAGTCGTCGAACATCTCTGTAGAGATGGCATATTTGGGGGCGGGACTGAATAGGTTTCTCATTTTGACGAGTCTAGTGAAACGTGGGCGAAGACGTAAATGCCGCTGAGACGAGAAATAGGGCGATGGAAGATGGAAGAGGAATTGAATGTTGGATGTGTAAAGTATATGTAGTTATGTACTGCATGTACTTATGTAGTATGAAATTAACAAGTGTATATATGTATTTAAACGTACGGGCCTGGGGAACCTGCACACTACCATGGTATGGTGAGTCAGCACAGACTTTCATGTTGAGTTCTCAATATTGCTAATTACTTGGTTATACGTAGGCTGTTGTCTCTAGCTTTCCCCCACTCTCTTGCTACATAGCGCTGCATTGGGCTGCTATCATCAGTCCACTCGAAGTTTGAATCGTTCACTCGTTTATCAGTTTTTGATATGCATTGCCAGACAGGACGCGCTTTTCCTTGGTCACTGGGCAAGAACTCCGTCTCACGCCCCCTTTTCCCCCGCTCGAGTTTTCGCTTCACTTGAGAAGAAATATAGCTAACGTTAGCTTTTTAAGCGCTGCAACTTGGTTGAGATTAGTGAGGTACTGATTAGGGAGTATTTATAACATAACATTTGGCCCATTGCCTCTACTCTACCACTCTTCCTCACGAACCTACTAAGCTTCTGTACGAGGCCAGCATCCTCTATTTCCCACTAGACATAGCTGAGGAAATTTCCGTAGCGAACCTAAAGTAGAACTTGGAAGCTATTACCAGTGAGTTCCCCCACATACTAGTCAACATGTGCAAGAAAAAGCATCTCTCCCGACTACGTTTCTCTGTGGTGTAAGGTGAATTGACCGCATTTCGTTGATCCTTTGAGCGACAGTCTTATATTGATAGTGGAATCGGTATTGAAAAATTATCGCGAATTACCATGTTATCTACATCAAATGCGCATTCTTTGCAGCCTGTATCATGACTGCCATCAATACAGACGCGCCCATCATTGCCAGCTACTACTTGACACCTCTGGTGGTTGTAATACTGGAATTCGCTGTATATAGGGATCTTCAAGATCCCGTTGGGTCTTGAAGGATTCGAGAATTAATTGTTCACCCTATTGAGCCATAAATACCACGAATACCGCCTACTACCTAGAACGGGCCTATTTACTCACCCCGTGATACCCCTATCGACAATGATGCAGACCATGTTTACTTTTAATGTCTTTAAGCCCATGCATATTGTTTGTTATTTTTACGATATGTTCGCTTGACTTTCCGGTGTGATAGTTAGCATCAGCTCTGTTAGAGGAATCATACCATATGCATACAGGTACGAGCGCGAGAGCATATCCCTCCAGGTCTATACATCGAAGTGAGAACCGTAGAATCCAACTTCATACTACACCTTGAAAGTCACCCTCCACAATTCATCGAATACTTTCCTTGTTGAGATGGCGTCTTTAAGGTGAGCTATCCCACCCCCGAAAATATGAAGGAGTCCCGTCACCTCAAAATTTACTACAACATCTCAATGTGATTGTTCTTACAATGCGTTTTTCAGATATCTTCGCATGAATTCTCTACCCTTGATCTTTATGACTTATCTCCATGTCGTCAGTGACGAGATCAGGGCAAACATCTTGAAGTAAGATAAGAAGAGACTGTTGCCCGAGGGTATGTGTTCTCCCCAGCGAGTCCGTGCATTCCTTGGGAGCAAGAATGGTCGGCTAACTCGCGAATTTTGTTTAAAAGGTTCATACCTCCATTGGCTGACGTATTCAGACAGCACGTTGAATCAATACCGGGCAAAGATAACTCTAACTGCTTCTTAGTCACGGTCTCTTAATTAAAATAAA
Source organism: Rosellinia necatrix (assembly GCA_021209875.1). Lineage (NCBI taxonomy): Eukaryota > Fungi > Ascomycota > Sordariomycetes > Xylariales > Xylariaceae > Rosellinia > Rosellinia necatrix. The sequence continues at coordinate 6,784,861 of JAGYVD010000001.1, read as the reverse complement.
CACCAACTTGGATACCACGGACTAGTTTGTCTACTCCCGCAAGGCATTGAAACAGAGCTTGGATCAGTATTCACCCGCCTAATTTCGGCATTGAAAGCTTTCTGGACATTTGTGGATGACGCACCATATGGGTACGTCAACGAGCTCGTTTCAACTTGATTTTGAACTAAACCTAGCTGAAAGACCATATATTCACCTTCTTGTTTTGTTTTGGGTACTCGAAGCGATTTGGAAACAGAAGACAAATGGTCACGAGTGCAAGCATGTAGCTTGTGAAGGTCGTTACAAAATTCGCCCGAGAGACTTCAGATTGAGTATTCACTAAGGTGTCTTGGTAGCAAGGTGCTAGCTAGGCAAGGTACCGTTTTCTGATGATTTTGCGCGGCGGATGGGCCATAGTCCGCGTTGCATAGCAATAACATCGCCTCTTCTCAGAACTGAAGTCTCGCCCGAATCAAACACCAGCTCGAATCCCCTCGAGTAGTCGAGAGACATGCCGCGATGCATAGGAGACTTGACGCTGGGGCGAAAATCAATTAGATGGTTTACGGTACTGTTGGTGTAATGCAGAGGTGGCCGGGCAATTCAATGTGAGTTTCAATCCCCCCGAACAACAGAGGAGATTGAGGCTGTCGAATCGGAGTTACACCCGGTACTGTGGCGGAACGTATAGGGCAGACCTAACACTGGGAATCCGTTGGTGGCGTAGTCCGCCCCTGGTCATTTCGGACCTGATGATACCGATGTACACTACTACCAACACTTCTTCAGATCTTGGCCCCCAATGCAATGATGGCAAACCCTGTGATTATCCCGCCCTATGATGGCACAGTATGCTTTGTATCGACGAATGCACCCCTTCCAGTACCCCGCAGCAGTAACCTTGATGCCTACACATGTACGGCGGTTAAATGACCACGCATAGTGTACAAGTATAATCCTGCTTAGGTAGGCCTGATGCTACCTTGGTACTAACTCTTATCTAGATCTGGAGTTTGGAGTTTGGCCCCCAAGGACGTGCCACCATCCACAACCATACACTAGCACAGCCCATGATGTAGCTCGGCGCGGAGCCGCGAAGGAACATTGCAACGTCGGCTACCTCTTCAGGACTCGCTATACGCCTCATCAAGATGATGGATTCAATCATTTCTTTCAGGCCTGGTATACCCTCGACGGCCCACTGCACCATCGGCGTATCGACCCAAGACGGACACAGGCAGATGCCATGTGTCGCGTTATCGAGTGCTATTCTTGTAACCCCGGAGTACCCAATGTGGAGCAAGACGTGCGGTACTTTGCTCACCTGCATTCCTGGTGATACCTAGCATTGCATGTTTTGATGTTGTGTATTGCATCATGTGAGGCTGAGGCAGACAGGAAGCGAGCCAACCAATGTTGACACTGGCGCTCCCTGTGAAACCCCAATTGCAGGTGGCTGTTGGGGGAGGCGCGGATAGCTTCTTAGACCTTCATCGTCGCGGAGACGTACCGCGCCACCAGAGTCGTTCGAACCCGGACACGTCGGCTTCCGAAACCGCCTTTGCGGCTTGGACCCAATCTGCGTATAATCGGCGCGGTCGGGGACTAGATCACGAACATCATAACATAATCAGGCGACCCTCTAGCACCGGCACTGTTGATGCAAGTAGTCGATGCGTGCCCAAGGGATCGAATCGCCTGTTGGGCGGTCCTCTCTACTGACCTCAGCGTCGCATCGACCGCTATTGCCTAGGTTCGGACTTCAAGGAGGTGTCCAGAGACGTTACCTCGGTAATAACCTTCTCGGCAGAGTTGAGTTGTAAGTCGGCAACCATGACACGAGTCGCCCCTTGCTGGGTGAACCCCATAGCACACGCGTGCCCAACCCCGCTTCTTCCTAGGGCTTAGTAAGTCCTTGTTCGGTTAAGGTTAATTTATTCTTACTTGCGTATCGCCGCCACAGAGAATCACGGTTCTGTTGATGATCATGATCACCTATAATAGGAATTGGAAAAACAGGGGTTCGTCTGATTTGCTAGTCGTAATTCCAGCATGGGGCATTAATTCTAATACTTGCTATGAGTCGTACCCCAGCTAGATACCTAAACAAGGCATCAGATTGGCCGTTGCGCTGTTGTTACTGTCATGTAACCTGCTTTACATCGTTTTATATTATCATTAGTTATAATTATTCGTTTATGTTTTAACTATTCTTTCAACCACTTAGATATAAAAATAGATGTAGAACTAACTATAACCTAATTATATAACTAGTTACATTACGTTGGAAACTGTTCAGACTTAATTAGTAAAAGTCTGTTACAGTACATGCAACATATTAATTCCCTATGGGGCTTCACGGTATTGTTTCCTTTATGTACTCAGAAGAACTTATCTCTACTGGTCCGGCTGAAGTTCGCGGGTCTATCACCTACCCTGGCACATTTGATGTACCGTCCTAATCCTTATAGTGGAGATGCCGCTGGTCATACCATATCCATATCATATTGGTCACCCAAAAAAAAAAAAAAGAGAAATTGGCGTTAGGCCCAATAATTTCGGTCAGCCTCCAAAGGAGGGGGAAAGGCCAAGTTGATTGTTCGTGGAGTTTGGCTTAGTTACTTACATGCCGTTGAGACTCGCAACGACGTATGATCTAAGGGTGCGGGGGTTGCGTCAGCTCAGACCACAATAATACCTACCCCCCCCCAGCCATCTGGTGATACATACGGCGTATTTACTGTGGGCTGATATATCTACCTACAAGCGAGGTACCTGGCCCGAACAGTAGGTAAGATCAGAGTTGAGGTGGTGTGTGGCTGACTCCAACCAACTAACATGCTGAGTACATAGTATTGGTTCGGCGCCCGCTTTGAAAACCCCTTCAGGATGCTCGCCCAGGATCATCCTTCAAAGTCTCGGATAAACCTCCTAGAATGCTTCTCTCGTCATCCTGGAAATGCAAGTCATAGTTGCTAGTGTACGCGGAATGAAATCGCATGTCGCATCGCATCTAATGCACAGCGGTAGATACTAATAGCGACGCGCGCGCAGCGCGTTACATTGAAGCTACTAAGATATACTTTATAGCACGACCCGTTCCGTTTGCTAAACTTATATTTTAGCGGCATTGTTGTTGAAGATGTAGTCCCTGTAATCCTGGCTTCGTGTAAGGCAGTTCTACAGGCTGCGGCTCCACGCACACATTTTCTCGTCACTGTTAATCGTAACCGCAAGTAGAGCTAAGTAGAATGAACAGGTCCTCCAGAAACCGTCCGTCGCATGATGTTGTACAAATACCGCTGTGTCACTTGACACTAGAGAAATAGAACAAAAAATAACTGACTATGCAGGTAACTATGAGATCTCAGACTTCTCTCGTCGAGACCCCGTTCGAATCCCCGCTCGTGCTAAGCTTGGTCAGCTGCAAGCCGTCCGTCTCCATTTCTCCGTCGTATAGGTTGTTTTTCGGCTTCTTCCGCATGTATAGCTCTCCCCCCGAGCGCTCGGTGCTGCTATCCACTCCCGAGGTGCCGCCTCTGGTAGATCGCAGGAGGCGGTCGACGGAGCTTCCGGCCTGCTTCACGAGGTAGACGACGGGCCGCGGGGTGGCGGGGGCGGCAAAGACCAGGATACCTGCCGTCACCTCCGCAATACACAAGATAGACTGCGGAGACAGCAGGTATGTATAGTCGTTGTTGGTGACATAGGCAACGCCAAATACTATGCGGAGTATCGCGCTGGTGCAGGCTCTGCCCGTATATATATATTATTAGCTATTTTTCATTCCCCCATGCGCCGCAACGGTTCGTTGATTTCGGACATTGTGCGACCCCGTTGGGCACGTTGACAGGAATACAGGAGCATATAAGGAGACATACCCGAGACCGACGACGAATACGGCGGAGACACCGACGCGTTTTCTGCGCGACATGTTCAGTCTCCAAATCACCCCTTGCGGGAGCAAAAGGATAGCAAGGTCGAAGAGAAGATTGATCAGTGCCGATGTCAGCGACAGGGCGGGCCCGTTGTATACGCATTTGCCGCCGGGGATTGTCTTGTCCCAGTAGAACGCCCGCGGTCTACACGACGTCACCTCGAGGCTAATATTAATCGTGTAGTAAATCGCGTTGAGGACTGCGAGGATGTAGCACGTCAAGCGAAAGGCGCTGCGGCTGCCCGGTCCGAAGATGCGCGCCCACTCGAGCAAGATGGCCGATTTGACAAAGATCATGCTGGCCAGGTACATCTGCGTCCCAAGAAACAGATTCTGCGACCGGCGAAACAACGCGTTAGCTGAGAGATGATTCTCTCTGACGGCTTGGAGCCGCTCACATAGTAGAACCATGATTGGTCCTTGAGACGGAAATCCCAGCCATGGACGAAGAATCCCGAGGTGAGAGCGACGCGATAACAGAACACGCAGCCGGCAACGTAGGTGAACTGGTCATCAAAAGAGGTGCATTAGCATTTTCGTGCCGGCAACCTTTAATTTTAAGGTCCTTACTATTCCCGGTAAAATCACATCTATAAGATAGAGATTAGAAGAAGCACTATTCTATTAGCAAGTACATGCGAAGGTCACACTTACAATCGCTAAGGTCGGGCTTGTTCTTCAGGTAAATGGTCTTCGCATAGATACGGAGAATTATGAACACAAGCGCAATGGAGAGGAAGAATGAAGTAAGACCTATGACCAAGGCGTTCCCATTTGGGGGGTTATCAAGGTTAGATTCAACGCCATCAGGAGGTGGGAGGACTGGTCCGTTTGGATCCATCGGTAACCCAAGTTGGTAGGGCTATTATTGAGCAGAGACTTGTTGCGAGCTTGTTGGCTCGAGAAATAATAAGATCAAGTTGTCATCACCGGCGGCTGAGAAACTAAACGGGAAGATGTGCGACGCAGGTTTACTACCTATTTACTTGGAGTGGCGTAGGCATCTACGTAGTATAGGTAAGGAGGGGGGAATTGATTCCGCGCGAGGATATTATTCGATAAAGGTTACAGCTCGCTAATGCGCTGCAACACTATCGAATGCATAGAAGGATTCGATGCTTGTGCATGCGCCCACCCCGACCAAGGGGGGACCTGAGGCGCCCACATGCCATGTTACGGCGTCTATATATGCCGTGTTACGGTAACGTCGCGTAGAAAACGTGAATCGGAAAGAAAGAGCGGTGTGTTTAACAAGATATGTACAAATGCTAGCAACATCCTTTTCTCCGATATCCTCTTATCTTCCGTCTCGCCATAACCATCGTTATTTGAAATACCTATCGCGAGGCGAGTTGCCATCTCACAGATAACAGCGACAAGCTCGATAATTCTACCTAGGTGCTAGAGATCATGACCACGTCGCACTCTACTAACGAGGCTCCGTACGAGCTCATCTACTGGCATGTTATCCCCGGCAGGGGTGAGCACATCCGCCTCTGCTTCGTCGAGGCCGGTGTCCCCTACTCCGACACGGCCTTTACAGAAGGTGGCATGGACGTGCTCCATGCATACATCAGCGACACTAATACGGGCGACGAGCTGAACCCCCCTCCTTTCGCGCCACCCATCCTGAAGCACGGCGATCTCGTCATCTCGCAAACGCCCAACATCCTTCAATATCTCGGGCCAAAACTCGGCTTAGCCGCCAACGGAGGTGACGATATCTTCAGGATCAACGCCCTTGCCTTGACTGCATTAGACGGGCTCAGCAACGAAGTCCACAACTGTCACCACCCTATCGCCATTGACCTCTACTATGAGGACCAGAAAGAGGAATGTCTGCGCCGTGTGAAGGATTGGGTCAAGAATCGACTTCCCAAGTATCTCGGCTACTTTGAACGAGTCCTCAGCGGAAAGGCGAGCAAGGACGGCCCGTGGTTGTACGGCGGTGTCCTGACCTGGGCCGATTTGGTCTTATTCCAAGTATGCCCACCTACCCTAATTACCCCTCCCCAGAATCAGGCCCTACACTCCCTGCTGTTAGTTGATCATGCGGCTGACAACGGACGCCTCGGGCTCGCAGACTCTCGATGGCACTAGCTACTTCTTTCGCAAAGCCGTTGCGGCTGCGAAGAATTCCGGCAAATATGACCGCGTCTTCCAGCACTATGAGGCGGTCAAGGCACGGCCGCGCATCGCTGAGTATCTCGCTAGTGATCGACGTCAGAAATACTCGAACTATGGCGTCTATCGCTACTATGAGGAGCTGGATGTTGTAGCTGAAGAATAAGAAGAATAAAATCATATTGCGGTTTTGTAAAACAGTGGCTTTTATTGATATTTACTAGATATATAATTGATTTGCTAAGATATAAAAGCAAACGGCGATATATTCAGTTTTCTTTCCTAGAAGGAAAAAAAAAAAACCATGAAGCAAGCTATATAGGCGTCGTTTTTCCTATTGCGGTTACAGGATAGTTTTTTCTGCCTTGTACCTTGGTCCTTGTTATGCTGAGGCTGCGTGTTCGATTTTGCGTGAGAGCATTGCCTGTGAACGTACCCCCTGAGAATGTAGGACCTAAAGTGGGTAATACAAGGTTTCCGCGTTGGTGGCTCACCTCACAAATCCAGGTAATCCAGGGGGTATGTTACGGAGTCGACTATATATATCGTTACCTATACTATACAGAGTAACATCGTCGTTTTTTCTGTCACAAAATAAAATGTTTAGTTCCAATGATAACTATAAAAGACATTTATACGAGTAAAACCTCTCTTGTAAACTTTCAATGCCGAATGTATTGATAACCCATCGTGAAACCTTTCTTGCACATTGTTCCAAGATACCCTTACTTGGCTGTCACGATGATCTTCAAAGGCCGGACGGCAAGCACGCCGCTGCTCTTGCTGGTAAACCCCCTGATTCTACTAGGCACGCTCATATTCATGAGTGGTCTCTTCCGCAGTAGGCCTCTGCTAGAAGTCACGGACTTGCCCAGCTCGTCGCGGGAGACAAGGGCTCACGAGGCGCCTTTCGACAAGGTGATCTTCATGGTGATCGATGCGTTGAGGACGGATTTCGTCTTCGCCAAGGACGGCGCCTTCCCCTTTACGCAGGGCCTCATCCGCTCGGGCGCCGCCGTGCCCGTCACGGCCCTTTCCGCCATGCCGACCCTGACCCTATCCCGCATCAAGGCCCTGACGCAGGGGTCGAGCCAGTCGTTCCTGGACGCCTGGCTGAACGTGGTCAACTGGCCCGAGGACTCGCGCCTGGACGGCGGGGACACCTGGCTCGCGCGTCTCAAGGCGTCCCGGGCGAATCGGGGGGAGGAGGAGGAGGAGGAGGAGAAGGAGAAGAAGGAGAAGAAGGAGAAGAAGGAGAAGAAGGAGAAGAAGCAGCTCGTGTTCCACGGCATAGAGGAGTGGGTGGACTTGTACCCGAACGTCTTCGACCGCAAGGAGGTCTTCTCGTCCTTCCACCTGCCGAAGCTCGTGAACGTCGACCGCAACATCACGGGGAGCCTGTCGGGCGAGCTGGCGCGCGACGACTGGGCGGCGCTGGTCCTGCACTACCTGGGGCTCGACTGCATCGCGCACGCCGGGGGCCCGAGGTCGGCCCACATGCGGCCGAAGCAGCTCGAGATGGACGCCGTCGTGCGGGCCATCTACGCGGCCCTGGCCGGCGCGCCTCACATGCGGGACGCGCTCCTGGTCCTGCTCGGCGACCACGGGATGACGGCGCACGGGAACCACGGCGGCCGCCTGCCCGAGGAGCTCGCCGCCGCCGCCGTCTTCATATCCCCGAAGCTGGCGGCCGCGGCGCGGCGGCCGCGGCGCAGCTCGCCCCTGGACCCCGCCCCGGACTACCGGTACTACTCCGCCGTGAACCAGATCGACGTGGTCCCCACGCTCGCGGGGCTGATGGGCTTCCCGATCCCGTCAACGAACGCCGGCGTCTTCATACCCGACATGCTTCCCGCGTTTGGCGACGACACGAAGGCTGTGGGATTCCTGTTGGAGAACGCCAAACAGATACACAGGACTCTCAGGGTTTCTACCAAGTCCGCAAACAAAGCGGTCACTGTAGATGATGATGCTAAGTATCCTGCGGGACGTCACGATGACTTGGGTCGCGCAGATGATCTGTGGGAAGCCATGCTGTCGGCCGAGAAGGCCTGGGTGGACTCGCCTAGTAACGAAACTAGAGAGCATCTGAAGATCTCTATCTATGAGGCAAGTCGGGTCCATAGCACGTCCATTATATGTAGTGTTTTTGTACTGACGCCACAGGAAGTTCGTCGCCGTTGCCCAGAGCATCCTGCTCGTCTCCGTGGATAATATTAGTATCGGTCGGCTGTATGTTGGGGTCGGATGCCTTGCGGCCGCGGCAATGCTAGCGTACGCGTCACTTCCTTGGTTGAGCTTGGGCAGCTGCTCGCTGTTTATCGCCACGGCGGCTCATGCTGTAACTATGTTCATTCCGGGCCTCGTGGAAGAGGAACACCATTTCTGGTACTGGGGCTCACTTCTGTGGCTGGTATTCCTCTCTGTTCTTCGGTATGCGTATTTGTCTTCCTAAAAACAACTCCCTGGGCCCGAGACTCATGATTAGCCGCAGGACTCGCCGATCCGGGTTCGGTTTGGCGTACTTGGGTCTAATTGCCCTCCATTTCTTGGGCCAATGCATCAACACGCGCGGCACCAGGTATTCCATGGCCGAGCGTATTGACGATCTCATTTTCGCGCATCCAATCTTCCTTTGGATCCCCGCCCTCCTGTCCCATATCTCGGCTTCCGTGCTCATTGCCAGGAATCTGCGCACCGCCCTGGGCAGGTCAGTTGCCGTTGCGGTATCCCTCGGGCTCTGTGCGGTTGCGTTCGGTTTTAAACTGGCGTTGACGTACAGCCACAACCCTGAATCGCTGAATTTCGCATCGGAACACGTGAGAGAGTTGGTGGCCGCTGTGCCGCACGACCGCATACTACAGGCTTTCTGGACTGGACTTCTTGCTTGCTCACTTTTGTTCATATGGCAGCGCCGAGGCCCGTATGGTCCCACGAGCGGTTCTGGTAGGTGGAGAGAATGACATTACCGTTGGGAAGAAGTCAAGCACAACAGAATAGACGCTAACCAGAGCCAAGTCGCTGTGACGAGAATCGTCGAATTGTTGAATCTATACCTGAGGTTGCAATCTCGGCCGAGGAATCTATCCTTCTTCCTGATATTTGAATATCAGATTGCAGTTCTTTGTAAGTCTGGACATCCCACCCGAACGGCTGTTTTCCTTCAGTGGCCGACATGGGCTAAGGAATGCGTCTTGTTCCAGTGAGGATGGGGTTATCTCCGGCGGAAACGGCAACTACCGTGGTCTTGCTCGGCCAAGGCGCCTTTTACAGCATGGGGAGAGACAACACAATTGCCTCGCTCGACTTGCTGAATGGCTTTAATGGCCTCAGCGGATCCAGCATCATCCGCGTCATAGTCCAGTCTTTTCTTAGCAACTGGATCGGTCCTGTGTGGTGGTCCTTAGCCGGTCTTCGGCTATTAGCTTCGTGGCGTGAAGGTCAACATAGTGCTGCTATTACGACTCTACAAGACGGAGACGGCAACAGTGGTTATAAGACTGGCTATCAGAACGGCAGCGGAGGTCCTAGAATACATGATGCCAAAATCGCCGAGCCCGCACCGGAGAAGGCGACCAAGCCCCAGGCTATAGATGTCATGGCAGGGGCTAATAATACCCATTACCTCGAGTATTTGACCATGCAGACTCTTTTCTCGGCGCTGAGCTCGCTGGCACTCGATCTGGCCTGCATGTATATATGGGGCCACGAGGACCTCTGGGATATCTACGGCCCCAAATTCATCAATGCGTTTCTATGGGTGTTCTTTCACCAGTTGATGGTGAATGGCACAGGCTGTTCAATAGTCTGGTTCCTTGCCGGGAACTAAATCATGAGACGTGGGGGTGGACTAAGTGAAAGAGAGGATTGCGAGCAGCGCCCCTGGACAGAGATAGGGACAGGTCATAGGTCACAGGTCACAGGTCACAGTAGCAATAGCTGCGAGGGCTAGGGGATTATACGGCGACGTTAGGATTTACATTAAAAAAGGTTACGTTATTTTGCGTTGCTTAGACCTAGACCATATTGTGGTGTTGAGGTTCCCGTATTATCAAGTCTTACGTCTTGTGAATGAAGATGCCGTCAGCCACTGGTCCGTTCGACATCCGTCTTACACAGGTCACAGGTAGACCGTTAGGTGGTCGCTGTTGTGTTGCGCTGGGCAAAAAGGCTTGTGGGTAATACGCTATTTTTAGGGCGAGTGAGCCCAGAGGGGTATAATTAGGCTGGATCCTTCCGTAGAACCCCTGCAGGACCCCGGCCCGCTACGGTGAGGTCCTAGTGTAGTGTAGATAGTTATGCACCAGGGCCCCTCGTCGCTCCTCCCAGGCACCAAGTCGCTCCGTAGCACCGCGCTAGCAGCGATCATATCATGTCCCGTTTCTCCACGCCGCTCCACCGTTCCCGTCTTCACTAAGATATTTCCAGCCTAGATTCCAAAGGCGGTGCTTGGTCGGAACAGAGCAACTACACTACACTATAGGACTTGACCAGGGAGCGAGACTCCGTGGAATATATCGCGATAGCGCAGAGGCCAGGTATATGATAGGGTATGATAGTTGGGCCGTGGATAACAAGGAACAGGAACATCTTATACCCACCCCTACTACACGCCTGCTCGACAGCGAGCTCTCTTCCTAACCTATAGTTGGAATAGCTGTGTATGCGTGTGTTCAGCGTCGGGCCGTCGACCATGGCGACCGAGACAGGGACAGAAACAATCACGGCGCTCCAAAGCGCCGTCGTCGCACCCAGCCAGCCATCCGGCCGGGACTCCAACGACGGCCCGGTGTCCGTGGCACCGCCCGTGGCATCGACACAAAGCGGCGGCAAGGGCAGCAGCAGCGATGACGAGGACGACGGAGCGCCCACTAACGGCAGGCCCTCCGCCGCCAGGACGGCCCTTGTCATGCTGCCTCTATGCCTCTCGACGCTGCTCTCCGCCCTCGACATCACTATCGTCATCCCGGCCATCCCCACCATCGTCGCCTCCCTCGGCTCCGTCGCCGGCTACATCTGGATCGGCAGCGCCTTCATCCTCGCCAGCACGGCCACCACGCCCCTCTGGGGCACCGTCGCCGACATCTGGGGCCGCAAGCCCGTCATCCTCGTCGCCATCGCCATCTTCCTCGGCGGGAGCCTGCTGTGCGCCCTGGCGCCCAGCATAGACGCTTTGATTGCCGGCCGCGTCGTCCAGGGCTTAGGGTCAGTCCACCTCCGCCGCGCCCACCCCTTTTGGCGATAGGATAACGTGTTCACGGCATGCATGCGTGCCCTCCCGTGTTTTTTTTTTTTTGTAAAAAAAAAAAGAAAGTTATTGTTGCTCACTACCTCTGCAGGTCCGCCGGCATGGGCACCATGGTCAATGTCATCATCTGCGATTCCTTCTCCGTGAGGGACCGCGGTCTGTATCTGGGTTTCACGTCGCTGGCCCACGCGCTGGGAAGCGCCATCGGACCCCTCGTTGGTGGTGTCTTGACGGAAAAGGCCGAGTAAGTTCAACCCCCCCACCTCCGGGTGGGAGCTTTTTTTGTCGCCAGTTCTGACAGCGCTACTTCGTTCAAGTTGGAGATGGTGTTTCTGGATTAACTGTGAGTTTCACGGATGGGCAGCATCACACCTCTACCCCCTTCCCCCTTAAAACACAACACTGACATTGATGTTTCCCTTCCATGTCAGTGCCGATAGGTGGCACTGTCTTGGTCATACTTCTCTTCTTCTTAAAGGTGGCTAACCCCGGTACACCTATCGTCGCCGGGCTGAAGAAGATCGATTGGACGGGTGGCGCTCTCGTTGTGGGCTCGGTCTTGATGGTGTTGCTGGCCCTGGACTTTGGCGACGTTGTCTTCCCATGGTCCTCCGCCACTGTCATCAACCTTCTGGTCTTTGGCGTCATCGCTGGGGCGTTGTTCTTCGTGAACGAGTGGAAGTTTGCCAAGGAGCCCATCATTCCGCTGCACCTCTTCTCAAGCAAGTCTGCCGTTGCTGCGTACGGCGTGTACGTCTTCAACTTCTACGTCTTCATCGGGATGTTGTATTATTTGCCGCTATACTCGCAAGCCGTACTTGGCGCCAATGCTCTGACCTCAGGCGTTTACATCCTCCCTCTAATTGTGGCAAGCTCGCTCGCAGCCGCCTTTGTCGGCTTCTTCATTCAGAAGACAGGGAGCTATCTTGGCATCATGTACATTGGACAGTTTCTAAGCATCCTAGGAGTTGGGCTTTTCATCTATCTCCCGTTTGAAAGGAGTCTCGCTCGGCTTTTCATCTTCGAGATCTTGTAGGATTTCACTCCCATGAACCAGAACCAGCTGGCAGTCGCTAACATGATCTGTATGCAGGGTTGGGGTAGGTGGTGGGATGAACATCGAACCGCCTCTTATTGCAGTCCAGGCCATCAATTCTGCCCGGGACACTGCAGCTGTTGTGTCTAGTATGAATTTCGCGCGCTCCATCGCCATCGCCATTTCTATTGTCGTCGGCGGAGTTATCTTCCAGAATGAGATGACGGCTGCTAATCCGGCGCTCGTGACTCAAATTGGTGCTGAATTAGGTCGACAGTTCAACGGCGATCAGGCTACGGCTAAGGTTGAAGCTATTAACGAGCTGCCAGATCAACAACAACAAGGCGTGGTGCGACAAGCTTACTTCCACTCACTCAGGGATGTGTGGATTATGGTATGTGGGGTATTATTACCTACCGGCTTACCACGATGCCTTAGGCCCGTACTAACATTGCCTGTCTACAAACAGTATGTGGCGTTTGCAGGTTTATCATTGCTCTTCAACGTATTTGTACGCGCACACCATCTCAGCACCGAGAATAAAGGGGCTGTGTTAGGTGCCGATCGAGAGAAGACAGTCGGTACGGATGACAACGTGGAGCTCGAAGGGTCACGGGGACAGCGATTGCCGGGCACAAGGTCGACACCATGAATGAATAGGTGTCTAAGATACCTGTTTACTATGCGTAATCTAATGACTATCTAGACGTCTTCAAAATCTCGTATGGAATAATAGAAATATTACTGTTACAACTAAGGTTAGATGGGCGCTCTTGCTTGAAGAAGAGACTGGAAGCGACTTTTAGCTGATTCTCGCAGATATTCGGCGAGGAGGTCGATGTTGAATAATGTTGCAGATAGTGCTGCGATGATTTTATTACTGAGCCATTGGTGCGACGCTGATTGGTTGCTTATGCTGATCTCTGTCAAGTCTAGTACACTATTACATTCAAGCAAACACATGGAGAAGCTGATCTTGGCGTCGTCACATCAGCTACCTTTAAGGTATTCCCCCACACAATAATTGGTTTTATTTCTAAGCCATTTATACGTACTTACTTACTACCCAAGTTACAGGGATGTCACTAGGGAGGTAAGAGCACCACTAACAGGGGCCCTTACAAGTATGAATGTCTCTCCCTATAAGCCTGTAGAAGACCCTGGATACTGTAGCCTGGAGCTCTAGTAATATCGGACTGATTATAGATACTACTTAAAGCAAGAAGTAATGTACTAGTATGTTGTTTTTCTCGGTAACCTGCTGGAAACACATCGGATTATAGTGTTACTTCGTATAGAATATCGTATAAGCAGACCTATGAAAAGAGTAGCAGTGCCGCGCAAGGTAACAATGCTAGGGCAGGATTCGATCCTTCGATCTGACACTCAAGGGTGCGTCTGGCCCGTCTTGGCGATATGTTGGCCGTGCCACCGATCTAGAACCTACGGTATCAGTACGTAGCTAATGTATATGCACACGCGAGGAGTCATATAATGCTGTGTAGTATTTGGGCATTGCCGAGGTATCATTACTTTCTGCTCTGCTCTGTTGTGGCATCGTGCATTCCTTTGAATCCCATGGGAATGAATACTATACAACTTGCATATGTAACGAATAAGGATGATATAATTACTTTGTATCTAAATATGCCCTATCTAACTCGAAACGCACCCATGGATCACTAGCGAGGCAGATCTGTACAGCCCTGCCTCGCCATGAAAGCAACCTTGAGGCTATGGCCGCTGATATCGATAAAGTTCTGGAGCCAGTGTGTCAACTATACATAGCAATACAGTCCGAAGCAACTGCTAACCTTTGGCAGGATTCCAGGAAGCCGCAGAGGGCTGCTACTCTCAACTCAAGGACGAGGGCGGGGAAGCCTTGCAACAACGACATGGCAGCATGGCAACTCAAGGGCTGTTCCTAGCAGGAGGAATAGGGAGGTTCCGGTGTGAAGTGCCAGTCTCCGCGAATACCTTCGGGTGCGCAGGCCAATCGACATTGTCACAGCACTGAATACAGAGCTCCCAGATACCAACACGTTAGTAACAAGGAAGCTAAAAAAAAACGGTAATATAGTGGTCATATTCAAAGGTAGAGTGCCGGAGGACAACAACTAAGCAGACACGGCGCGCACTGTTTTCGGTAATGGATCGAAGCTCTAGCGCAGCAAAATTGAGGTGGCCGCCAAAGGCGTGCCGGCGGAGCTCCTCTAAGCAGTACAATATAAGTAACCCCGGAGTCACTCTGGGGCGCGATCGCCTCCATAAGTCCTGGGAGAGAGTATGCCCAAAAAGCAGAGAATGAAGAAACTGGCTGTGCGGCCACGAAGGTTCCAAGATGAAGCCGAAGCGATCAACACAGTCAAGTAGGCTGCCCGAGTGCCGGCCCCACCGAAGCTGGGTGCGAACGCGTTCGCGAGGCTTGATAAGCGAAGCCTGCACTCTCCATCGCCGAACGGATCGCTATGAAAGCGAAGCGCCGCAGAGGCAGGAAACCGGGTCTGACAATATAGCGATTCAAGAATTGGCGGCCAAAAATGGCGGAGTTTATACTGCCTCGGAGGTAACTATCACGCGATATGATTGAGCGACAGGCTGTATCACACACAAATATGAAGCGGGCAATAGAGTGACTCGGGAAGAATGGTGGCCCTGATTGGGCGAACGTACGGCTATGAAACGGCAGGACGCTCTTACAATATGGTTCATGGATATTCCGGATTTCGAGTGAAGGCAAGCTTGAGCAGCCTTCCACATAGGCTTTAATACGAGTCCCCGCCGGGCTGTTATTCGACAATAGGAGATATGAACCTTAATGGCCTATGAGACCTCGAGAATCGCGTGTCACCCGGCACGGGGGTGCTTTTAGGACTGGCGGCGGCGCGGGATCTCATTCTACTGGCGCCCTACGAGGGCGATAGAAGACCAGTGCGGTTCTGCTATAGATCTTGCCTGGGCCTCAGAGACCCCGGCGGCAACATACTGGGGAGACCTAGGTTAGGATAGGTCAGGGCGGTGATAATCGAGACAGGGGTTCCCCGTGCGCTGAGCAAGCTGGAAAAAGCGTGCGATACCTTCCCGGCGCAGATAGCCGCGACGAGCCGACCATTGAACTCCCCAGAGGCACGCACCCCCAAAGCAGACTTAAGCTGGGCTTGTCAAGCCGCAAGGAAAGAGGAGTTGGAACCAGCTTGGGGAATTTATTATACAGCGGTAGCGAAGGTGACAAGTGGTGCTGCAATGGCTAAGCCAGTCTAATGGGGAGGAGTGGTTATAATAGCGTCTTGGAATTCGCAAGCTTTACAGAAGGCAACTAAGTCTCTCCCTTAACAATTTCGCAGACGGACTTAGAGTGGTCTAGATACACGGCGGCGAGAAGGCCAAGAAAGTGGCTATATGGCTCTTCGCAACAAAACCGGCCGACCTGAGCAACAGAACGACGGACCAACGAGTACAATCGAAACCAACGAACCGAAGTCGATTGGGGGCTACCATAGAAGAGATAGAGGCATTTTCCCGTAGCTTGCCATCATGGAAGAGAGAAGGGGATGACTCGCTCGCCAATAGCTTCTTAAAATTATGCAACAAGCAAGCCCCTGGCTGGCGGGTTGGCAAAGTTTGGCCAAAATCTCCGATGCGCGCAAGTGGGATAAGGGGTAAATTATGCCTGGGTGAGAAATATATGACACAGAGCGACCACTTGGACCATTATAGTAATGAGATAGAGGCCGCGAATTTCTTTTTTGTTATCATAACAGAAAAAGAGGCACGCGTGTTAAAATAGGTGTGTACTTACCTCATAAACACGAAGTTTCTTAATGCTAACATGACTGTTTAGCTCAACAGGCATTTCCTAGGTCGAATATAGGTAAGATATTAGCT
The DNA here is from genome assembly GCA_021209875.1 of Rosellinia necatrix. Lineage (NCBI taxonomy): Eukaryota > Fungi > Ascomycota > Sordariomycetes > Xylariales > Xylariaceae > Rosellinia > Rosellinia necatrix. The sequence goes on along the minus strand of JAGYVD010000001.1, from coordinate 6,768,649 downwards.
ACCGCCCGTTTTTGCCCCATAATGCGGTGATGGTCGCCGTAATCTGAGATTATAAAGACCAAAGGGAGATTCTAGAAACGGCGAATAGGAAGACTAATCGTGTCATATGAAGAATGTCCGGGATGAGGTCCAGTCACTAGGGAGGTAGCAGCTGCGTCGCAAGTAGATAGCCAAGTATAGGGGTAGGGCTCAATATCATTGGTTCCCGGGCCTATCATCCGGGTGGGAGACCTTCAGTCCTTATATACACAAATATATCTCTAGAGCTACACCATAGGGCAGCTGGTACCTCGTCATGTACTTTATCCACCCGACAATTCGGTTGGAGTAGTTCATAGTGATACAAACTAGAAGCCGAGGCTAGCACTACACGTCACGTTGCCGCGGACTTTAGGAACAACTAAGAAATGGGAGAGCGCTAGGGCCTGAAATGATCGTACGGTGAAAACTGCCAGTCCAGGACTCCAGGTGACAGTTGGGTGCTCGCGTCATGGCGTGCCATGCTTTGGTATCAATTAGAAACTGCTGGCCCGTGCATAAACAATATCCCCTCTCTCCCATTCAGAGCTAGCGTTTGTCCCCCTGCTTCTGAATATGCTATGGTCGATACAAGTCTAAATCAGCTCAAAGCCTACCCCCGTCTGACCACTGTACACTTATTCTTCGTTCCTTTGGAATATGCGGTCACTCTAGGCCGTAATTCCACCACAGAAAGTAAGGTATTTACCGATTGATAGCCGACGGAGGTAATTCAACTACTTTGCTTTTGTTCTCAGCTATGACGAACTAATAGGAGCGCGGCCTACAAATTTATTCACAGCTTGCCTTCAGTCCCAGCCAGCACAGTTCTCAATTTTATTTGCAGAGGAGAATATAGAGTATTATGGTGTATTCTAGTGCTATCAGAGTATCGTAGAGTAGTATTTACGAACCGACATAATGGTCATGGGATTAACGCTTGCGTTTTTCCAGCGCACACTAGGGTTATAATATATAAACAGACGAGGCGAGATTTGGTTTAAACATGGATTTTATTAGACGGCTCTGTATGAATTATAGGCATTGTGATGTGCTATACGAAGATATTTATATAGAAATTATAATTACCAAAATAATCAACGTTAGATTACAATAAAGAGGTAATAATTGGCATTGTTTATTACAGCTTAAATTTGTCAACAGGCTGTTCAAATGGGAATGGAAATCATACTCCTATCCAAGGCGGATAATGTATACTGCATGTGGGGGTAATGAGACAAGTTCGAGTTCCAACCGAACCACCTTTAGATATCAGTTTATATACAAATAGGGTCCATTGATACAATCCAATATGTTGTGCGATATATACATACGCAACAATGCTGGTGAAAATCCTTATTTCGGTGTCACAGTTCATACTACTGGTAGTTCCAGAAATAACTTATGTTATTGCACAAGGAGGGAAGATTCCTCACTTGGTCAGTCGCCAGCTACTCGCTCCTTTTATATACAGTATTCTGGCCGATGCCCTAGTGGAGTTCTTAGGTTAGAACTAGTTCCGTGACATCCGGGGCCATGATTTGGAAAATATATATCTCTAGCGGTGTACCTGGAGGTTTATGTCGATCGACAAGCCCCATGTTCAGCGGCAACTCTCTCCAGATCCATGGCAGGCAGTACCCTCGCGCCAACATCCCCAGAGACCTGCACCACTGCACCATGTTTTGCTCGCTGCCACAGACAATGGAGAAATTTTCAATCTTGCTACCTGATTGCCACTTGATTTGGACTTCGTGGGAATCTATGCGAAAAATCGAGCATTATAGTGAGCAGGCTAGCAAATCCCATAGAATAAGGGTCTAGTGTAAGCTCACGTACTAGCTATAGTAACATCCCTAATATCCTTGACGGGTATTCTGCTGATCGGTTGAAGGCTAGATGGCGTATTGATTACGTGAGCCGTCTCTGCCGTCTTGTTTGGGTCGAACGATTGGCGCCGGACCTCGGCAGTTGGTTTACGTTCCGCTAGACAGAGCAAAGCTTTCTCGAACAAGTATATTTTGTGCGGCGGATAAACCTAGATACACTGGTGAGCGTCCTACCATAAAGCTAGATAACGTCCCAGGAGACGAGTTAGGCTGACTGCTTTACCTCTGTGGCTCTGTTGTTTAGGCCTGTTTTGGAGCCTGAACTACCAGCTTGAATGAGCAATCCTAATTTCCCGATCTCATATTCGCCATACTCCTTACAACGCCTATTTAGGTCAAATAGCGTGCCGCTGAGTTTGCCCCGCTCCATCTTTTCCCCGGCAACTTTGAGTACACTTTTGAGGATTTCGTTGCCCACAATGAGGTTATTTTTTTGAACGGGAGACACTGTTCCGATTCCGGTGTTATCTCTTTGCCATATGTCGAGAACTTTCTGGAAGAACTGGGCTGTTGCTTGTAATCTCTGGGATGGCAAGGATAGTAGCTTAAGACACTTCTTAACCCCATCCCTATAGTGAAAAATGAACCTAGCGCTTTTCTCATCAATGATTTCCCAGCAACTGTAAATCTCTTCCATGGCGGACCACCGCAAAATAATTCCGGCCCAGAGATGTCGCTGGATTGGGGTCATCAGCATCCTCTCTACGAAAAGCAGAATTTCGATTTCGTAATGCGCGTAGGATAAGAAGAACCTCACGGAGATACGAAGCTGATCTGCCATGAGTTGGGAGGAGTCACGTGCCTCCTCCAGCTCCGTAATGTGAGATAAAAGATCTCTGACGAATTCTCGCTGGGAATTTATGAATGTGACAAGTACTCGCCTGTAAGCCGAAACCGGGATCGGGTTCAATTCGCCTAGGCCGGAACGGATGGTGTTAGGGTGTTGTTCATCTACAGGGTTAATTATCCCATCTCTAACGAGGCGGTCGAGAGCCTTTCTAACACAGGCTAGTACCTGTACCCCCAGGAGGAAAGCAAAATCAGCAGACTGAGTTGAAAAATGAGAAAGAAACAGCGAAAGAGGACTGGAAAGTAGGAACTAGAATATGAAGAACGGCGATAACAGGCCAAAAGCTTCGGGTTCTCAAATTTCCCCTGTCCGTGGGAGAAGGGGGGTTGGACTCTCACTTTTAGAAAGTGTACGTTGCCTAGTATGGGGCCCTCCAGATGAAAAAGGTCCTCATCATCAAAACCAAGGTCAACGCAGAGCTGCCAGAATACCCCGCGGAAACCCCATGATAGGGGGTCTGGTTCGTCCAGATCCCGGCCGAACTCCTTGATAAGCAAGCCGTAAGCAAAGTCCTCTTGCAAGATGTTCTTTAGGGCTTTAAAAACATCTCGCCTCTGCCAGAGCCGCAACTCCTCATGCTTTTCGGATGTAATCGAGCTGGCATCCATGTCCCACTCGCCCCGCTGTGCTATCCATTCCCTGTCGAACAGCTCCTGGAATCCCGGAATCTGCACAAGCTGGGCGTGGATCCTGAGGCAGTCGTGAAAAATCGAGCCTTGGTTCTGGAGCTGATCATTAGGGTTGGGGGTGGATGCTTCCTCGATCACGGTATCCAGCGGCTGGTTGCTGTTGTCGACGTAGTGGCGCCGGTTTATCACGTCTTGGAGGTCGAGGGGCAAGGCGATGACGGAGAGCGCGGATATGTCCGCCAGGCTGAGGCCGGACAGAATGGACCAGTCGTTCGCGCGTGAGACGGAGCTCCGGAAGGAGAAGTCCATTGTATCACGCTTCACTCGGCGGTACACGCGCGACGCCACAAGGTCTCTCTCGAACTCGAACATAGAACGGGGTCCGGGGTCCGGGGCATCACGGGGCAAAGGATCCGACCCGGGCATTTCTTCCCTCCGGCTCGAAGACGACCTGGCGGCAATGGCACCCCGCACCCCAGACCTCGTGGTCAATTCAGACACTACAGTCTGCCTATTCCGCGATCGCATTGTCCCCGCGTCCACGACGCCCTCGAGATGCACTATGCGCTGCGACAAGTCGCGATTCTTTTCCAGAAGGGTGCTTATGCTAACCGCCAGCTCCGTCTGCAGCAGCTCCGCACGGCGGTCCGAGTCGCTTGGGGGCCGGTCCATCATCAGCCTCTGCCTGTCGGAGCGGACAACGAGAATACTCACCAGCGCAACAGCGTAAGAATGGCCGTCACCGACACCTTGAAGCCTTGCAGCCGCGAGAGCAGGTCTCCGAGCGATTTCTCATGGCGAGCCCACTGCACCCTCGACCGCAGCGGCAGCTGACGGTGCGCCGACAGGAGCGGCTCCCGGGCTTCTTGATCGGCGGGCGCCCCTCGAGAGGGCACCGCGGCCAGCCCCCGCACGGCGCCCTCGAGCTCGGCGAACAGGAGAACCCCGCCCGTCAGGATCGTCACGAGCTGGTCGACGCCCACGAGGGCGCCGCCTCGGGACACCCCCGCGGGGAACTCCCGGACGAGCGCCTGCAGCCCGACCAACACGACGCGCGTGGTTTCGGTCTCGTCGCGCACATGCACCGCGATTGGCGGTGTTTCCCAAGAGGCTGAGATGTAGGGCCCCAGCAGTTTCACAACCTCGTTGGCCGCCGTGAGGAGGCCAACGACGGAGGCGGCTACGCTAAGACCATCCATGTTTCTCGTTGGGCCGCCGCCGTTCGTGGCGTTGAGGTCGAGACGGAAGAAAGAAAGCAACCGGGCAAGACAGCAAAGAAAGAAAGAAGAAGAGAGCCAAAACTAGCAATGATTCTGTCGCGTTGGCCCACGCCCGCCGCAGTGCAGGGTCGAATGATGCTCCCCGGGCGCGGTCGGCGCCCTCCCAGTCTGCCTACCGAACAAATCGCGGCCGGGTTGGCGGGTTGGCGGGCTGAAAGGTGGCGGGGTTGTCACTGACGAGCCTGAACCCTGGGACTAGGCCAGAGAAGTAAGCCAGCTCTTCGTGCGAAAAGTCATAGGGGGGATCGGGGGAGCATTCCTGCACCACGCTGTAACGCTACTACTCCGCTACCAGAACCAGAAGCAGCACTGCCCCCAATGCCCTGATGTGTATTGTAAACCCACAGGATATGGCTACCGCATTAGCGTGCGCCGCAAGACGTTTGTGGCCATGGCAAATCTAGTTCAGGTAGTTATCGTCAACCAGCTGCGGTTTATTCTCCCAGGGGCATCGCACGCCCAGTGCACCGCCCCCAACCGCCCCAACCGCCCTAGCAGGGCCATAAATCCATCCTGGGTCGTCCGCACGGATGTGAGGACAGCGGAAGCCGGGGCATGCGATTGCCAGCCAGCAGCGCTGTGAGCTCGACAACAAAGCATGAGATCAATAACGAAGCCTCGTTCCTCCGTTTGGTATCTCTAGAGAGTGCCGATATCCAACCCAACACTATGTTCGGTCTGGGCTTTGACTAGGATGTGAGAAGATTTCGCAATACCTTCGTCATTATGAACTATCCTTCTAGTGGCTGTCGTGCTCCGCGGCTTGCTGCACTTCGAATAAGGCAATAGCGACAGGGAACAGACGGTGGTATCAAGGTTCTAGATGGATTCTTCACAGCGTGGACGTCTTATATCGTGGAAACAGGTACTTGATAGGTCGAACCAAGGGGGGTGGGAGGTGGTTCCTCATGTTAACTTTCGTAGGCTCGTTAACTGATTGAAGAGCGAAATGAACCGAACCGTATGTTTGTCTCAGTTTAAAATGCAAATCGACATCATTGATCGCTAACTAATATCTAATAAAAGCCATCAGGAAGGCTGCTCCCTCCTCGACACTGGATGTTTATAGCAAAGCACCAGAAACTAGCGAACGACAATACGGGGCCAATATCAAGAAAAAGCCCAGGGTATCAATCCCAAAGGTCCTATATCGTCCAAAACCCCGCCAAGACCCTGTTTGGCTACCGCAAGTGTCGCATGCTGTCCGACTGACGTCACCACCGTGATCGTGCAGGCCTTGGTGAAAACGCAGGCGTTGAATAAGGTGATCGTCATTTCATTAATCCCCCCCATCTTGCGATTTACCCCCCATCTTAAAATGAAAGGGTATATATGTTCAGTCGTTAATCATCAATTAGGAAAAGAAAGACGCTGTCCTGACCCGGCGCCCGACGCGTTATTCTCGTCCAACGCAAAGAGAAAAACCAAAGATCAACAAGTGGTGAAATAGTCATGAAGGAATGCCGAAGTATGCAGCGATTGTAATGAGTTTATCCAGCCGGAATATGACCCCATAGCCCACAACGCCGTCGTGTACCGTAATAATATAGCCCGAACCTTCATATAGTTGCGGATTGCTACAGAAACGTCAAGTAAAATCCAGTTTTCAAAAACTGAGAAGGCCACTCCCGGCCATATTGTCAGGGCGCCTCGTTCTAATGCCCTGCGTAAGGGGATGAAGTCCGGTGGGAAATCATCGCCTATGTTGAACATCCCCCTAATATGCCTCAGTGGGCTTGCCTTCGCCCGTTGCTACCGCGACGAGAGTTTCCAGACGGACCATCCCTTTCTCATTAGAATTTTCGTTACGAGGGGCCGATCCAGAAGTAGTTTCTCGCGCCGGGAAGCCTGAGAATTCTCTGATATTAGGATGTACCATCCGGTCGACACGGGCTATCTTCTCTGGGCGGGCCTCTGCGTACGTAGGAGCACCACCCGCATTCCATCCTCGCCGTTTGCCGTCTCTAGAACTAGCTATTGATGGCGCCGACATTGTGTATTGGTGGAACACGAGTGGCCCCGTCGGTTTGGTCGGCTGTTCGCCTATGACCGACTCGTGAAATCTCACGGTCGGCGGGTTCGATCTCAATCGGTCGGCCTGCGCATCCATCGCTTGCTTCGCCTCATGAGCCCATGTACCGGCACCATCCGATGCCACGGGATCGGACGCGATGTCAAGGCGTGTGAGCCCTTTGTGGAGACCCATAGCCCAATTTGTAGGGCTTCGTGTTTCTTCGGATTCGGCCGCATTTGCCGTGGGGAGCAACGTTGGGGGACGGGTATGGTCTGGCTCGACGGTCACTGTAGAGTTGCTTTGCCTTCGAGGCGACGCTGGTCGATGAGGCAAGAATCCAAAGGACTCGATGCCCGGGAGTCGAACTGGGCCGCGCGACCCTTCACGTGGTGCAGCTGGTTGCGTATAGCGCTGTGGGGGGAGTTGGATACTGCGAGGGGGTAAATACGTGACTCAATCGACTGCTGGGGGGGGGTTAGTGTTAAAGGTCGAGTCCGGGTGCCAGGTACGCCGCCGCCAGTCTTCCGCCCCTGCAGTGGATTCCCTCCGGCTGATGACGGAGGTAGGTGAAGCGAGAGCGGTACTAGCAGGTGAGAATGATGGGTGGGATCCAACGGCGATTCCCGGTGATCCGTGGCCATATACCGGGCGGCCGAGGCCCATACCTTGATGGAGTGGAAACGGTGCTCCGCTCGATGGCACGCTGAGGCGTCGAGTTGGAACCTGGGACCCTGCGTACAAACTATGGGAGCGTGAATGAGGGTTAGGTGATGCCATGACGGACCCCCAATGAGGACTATTCTGGCCGGTGGAGAATGTCGCTGACGTAGGCGTGCTGAAGTCGCTGGGGGGAAGGCGGTGGGCGGGGGTATACGTCGGTCGGGTGCTGGAATCGAGGATCCGCCATGACTAGAGGTGGGGGGGCGACGCCGAATATCGTCCCTCGCACTAAAGTTGGATCCGACTGAACTAAGACTTGAAGTGGAAAGAGACTTTGAATGACCCCGCGCCGGTCCTACAATGGTTGTAGCGGTCGAGGCCCGCGCCCGCCCGGTCTGCCTTGGTCTGTCCGGTCGCATCTGTCTTTGGAATCGGGTCCCGGACGCGGCAAGCGAGTCCATCGGTATGTCTTCGTTGACATGGACAGTCTGGGCGTGTTGTCGCAGGTTGTCTAACCGCGAAAATCGCCTGGAGCAGTGGCACTGGAACGGTCGCTCGCCGGTATGTTTGCTACCGTGAGGCTGTTAGCATGGATGCTACTAATACGATCTTTGCTGCAAATTACCGAATATGGCGGGCGAGGTGCTCGCTGCGCGTGAAACTCAGATTACACGGCGGGAAATCGGTGCAGTAGAATTGCTGTGATTTTTTCTTCTTGCTCAACTTCGAGTTGTCTGCATTGACACTCTCGCCGTCCGACATGGCCACGGCCGTATCATCGTTTCCGTGGGCCTCTCCATCCGCGTCATCCATGTGTATGTCTTCCGAGTGTCCGCGCGATGTTTGAGAACGTTGTGAATTGTCGCGCTGAGGTATCTTGTCCTCTTCGATACTCTCTGGAATCTGTATGGCCTGGGGAAAGGGCTCGGTCGGAAGGGGACGCTGACCAAAGGTGACCTTGGTTGGAGTGGGTGTTGTGGGGGATGCGGCTCCCCCGTCGCGCGGCTCGACTTTTATCGGCATTGGCGGATTCACTGGTCGGAAAGTCGAGGCCATGGCACAACGAAGAACCGTGGAACGGCGTCTGCTCGTTTCGTGGGCCTGGTCGTGTTCAAATGTGCGATCCGCTAGGCGTCACCAGGCTCTGGTGAGCACTATTCCCTGTCGGGCAGAGTGGGAATAGTGCGGAGGCTGGTGTTTGAGACAGATTAAAGGGAAAATGGGACGCGGGGATGGGGAGGGGCGCAGCCAGAGGGGAAGGCGAAGGAGGGAGACAGTCGGAAAGAGAGAGCGAGAGAGAGAGAGAGAGAGAGAGAGAGAGAGACCGAGGGAGAGGGAGAGAGGATAGAAAGGGATCAATCAGGAACTGTGTCTATCATTTGAGACGGGTTGCATGTAAGGCTTCCCTGGTGCCCGGAGGTAGAACCGTTTTGTCTCGATGTAGGTCTGTCGTGTCTACACGGATGTTGGTTGCGTAGTGTTTGTAGCGGGTGAGGTGTGGGGGAGTTGGCCTTGCCGTCAAGGGCAGCGGCTGAAGCTGAGACGAGATGTGACTAGGCCAGGCCACTTAGACAGTTACCCTGGAGAAAGACAGAGCCTCGAGCCCTCTGAGCGCACGACCGGTAGGGGTGCGACAGCACGCAGACGGCGACGGTGGTGTTGGAAGCACGGTATCCCGCGTGTATTGCCGGCGGCTTACGAGTAGGCGTCGTGTTATATCTAGCTAGCTAGCGTTCGTGCCGACAACGAGTAGAAGACGACGAGGTCTGCAGGGACGGACCAACCACCGGAACGGCTAGATCCAGAAGCGGGAGTAGTATTGGCCGAGCGCTCACACCCCCATCTGCGTGTGAGAGGTGTGAGAGAGGACGAGTAGCAGGGCCGTTTCCACAGGGCGGGAAGCGCCTAATACCGGAACGCGCGTTGGATGATGACAAGTCTGTAAATAGATTGAAACCCGATATTGGACTCAGCAGGCTATCTCGGGGCTTCGGATGAGGCTACGAAAATGGATTGATCATTTGCACGGCGGCGTAAGCAGAGGGGGGGAGAAAGAGAAGCGATTATTGTTGTACAATATGATGACAAGCGGACAAAGAGATAAACGGACACAAATGGGACAAATGGGACAAATGGGACAAATAGGACAAATGGGGCAGGCAGGAAGTGTAAGCGAGCCTGTGTAGGTCCAGGGCGGACACAGCAGAGATGGAGTGGCAGTGGCCAGGAGGGATGTAATATGGTAGGAGCTCAGTCTTCTGTCGCTCTGAGCTTATTGGCGTAGTTGACCATCCGAAGCGGCAAGAGACGAGGTGATGCGACGACGGGCGGGGCAACTGGGGGGGGTGGGCAAGCGTCAAGAAAGAAGAAGGGCGGCGGGTGGTGTGGGTGTATGTGTGTGATGTATGTGTGCGTACCTAGGTATGTGTGTGCGTGCGAGAATGTGTGCGGGTGTGAATGTGTGTGTGTGTGTGTGTGTGTTGTGTGTGTGTGTGTATGTGGGCGATTAATGATGATGATAAATGAGGTCGATAAGTTGGTTAATTGATGGTCTTGCCCCATAATAGAGGAGACGAGCTACTCTGCAGTAGTTACAAGGTAACTAACTCGAGGCTAGAGGCGACAGACCAGAGGAGACAGGCTAGCGGGAGAGAGCTGACTAGGTAGGTAGGCTGGACAAAGTGCCCGAGGAAAGTGTTGAAAGGACAAGGGCAGGACAAAACGGGGCAGAACGGGCAGATGGACAAGCTAGACGGGAGAGTCCTGGTATAACTACCTACTAGATACCCCTACCTGTACCTACCTAGGTAGGTAGGTACCCTAGAGCACACTAGGGCAGGGGCACCAGGGACAACGGAGCCCTGAACGGGGGGCTCTTGTGGGTGACGAGGACTGATACAGTGTGTTCCGTACCACAAGCTTTCGATAGGTACAGCCTGCAGCCTCCAGCCTGCCGTAAGCCTACATCATCGAATCGAAAGCAAGGGAGATCCTGAATGTAATAGGCAAATCCAGGCCCAGGCCTGAACCCACACATGCCCCCGTGGCTATTGGTATTGCGAGTAACAAGGTACCTAGGTAGGTAGATAGCTAGGTAGGTATCTTGGTAGTTTTCAAAGCCATTATCTAGTGTATCTACCAGGTAGATACTTATGGTAGGCAAGTACCATAGGTATGTATGCCTCTTCTCGTCTTCTCTGCGAGTCTCGGCCTCTGCCCCTCGCTCCCTTTCCCTTTCCCTCATCTCTCTGTATGTTCTTGCCTTGCACACGCACAGCACACCTCGGGCTTAGGAGCATACGGCGATCCGTTGGTTGATAAACAGGTACATCCCCAGCAGCACCTGAATGGTAGCTTGGCAACTATGGACATTCATGCATGGCGTTGGGTCATAATAAGCCGTGTGCCTGGTAAAGTGGATAGGAAGTCCAGGCGAGGGGGGTGTCGCAGCAGTCCAACAGAAGCCAGGGCATTTCCATTCGCCAAGGAAACAAGAGGCGCCGACGCAGAGGGTGGGCGAAGAGGCAAACAGAGACGTGGATGGATGGGCGGGTTGGTGGACTACCTGGGATCGGTACCTACTACTGCCTATACATTCTCTAGGCACAGCTACCTTAGCAAGAGGTATGGAGTGCGCATACTCTGAGTATCTGGTAAGTATATGTATGATACAACTATTTGCCTAGGCGTTTAGACATTAATCATTACCGTAGCGGGCCGGGGGGGGTTTAAAAAATAATAGTAGATATGGTAGTAGCGAACTACAAGAGTAACCATACTCTAAAGGGTTGTAGCTTTTTAACATAATAAGTACAATGCTTTTATATATAAATTCCTTATATTTTTTATGTATTTTATATAAGCGGAAGCTTTTTTGAACGTATAACTCTTTTGAAAATAAAAGACTAGCGTATTAAAGCTATATATAGTATTTCGTGAAGGCTGTAAAACGTTCCGCTAAAAGTTCGAACTGCAAAGCTATTTTACTGCTTTTTTAAGCTTTTGGGGTAGTAGTGGTCCTAGTATATTAACTACAGCGATATTCTTTGTTTTATTAGCTGATTCTTTGGCTTGGCCAAGGGCTGTACAACTGGCCGGCCAAGGGCTGTATGGAGACTGGCCGGCCAAGGGCTGTATGGCTGTATGACTGGCCGGCCAAGGGCTGTATAGCTGGCCGGCCGGCTGGCCAAGGGCTGTATGGCCGGCTAGAACATTATATTAAAAATTATTTTGGTAAATTAAAAGACTTGTAAAAAAAAAGACTTTTAAACGAAAATTCTTTTAAATAATTAAAATTATTATGATTTATAAGGCCGTTTATTAGATTACTCTATTACAAGTCATTTAGAACATAAGGCTTATTAAATTCTACATGCTTCTACTTATTATTTTAGATACCCCCCCTGGCCCGCTATGGTAATAATACTACTACTAGGTAGGTAGTAGTAGTAGTAGTACTACTACTAGGTAGGTGCCTATATGTTTTGGAGATTGGCAGTAACCAACCAGTGGATGGGCTCACATATCAACCCGCTGCATGCACAGAAGCAAGGCAGCAGACTGCTTACTGAAGCGCGGCGCTATCAGCACCTACTTACCTTATGTACCTAAGTAGAGGTGTAATGTCTACCACTTCGGTACAGCACCCCCTTACAACCTCTGGCTAGGTACCTACCTACCCTTACACTACCAACAGATTATAGTATAAACATAGTGAGAAATTATTCGTGGCGCCACATTGGGTATTAGCATCATACAGCCGAAATCTAAGTACTTCTAAATGCAATGCTTTCCCTGGGTATATGAGCCTAGTAACCAGCACCCAAAAGGATACAGTAGGTAGGTACTAGGTATATAGTTAGGTAACTAATTACCTACTGTGCAAACATATAGATGCTAGGGCCGGAACGGCAATTAACGGAAGATACCTGTCCCAAGTTTAGCAGCGGTCCATAAATATTACCAGTAGGCAGGTACCTGATTTAGGTACATATCTTCCTAGGTAGGTAGGCTAGGTGAGGACTTATACAACGTACCTATGTACTGAGTAACTACTTGTAAAGATGAGCCTTTACCTAGAGGTAGCGTTTATATCGCACCAGAAGAGTAAACTGCCCTACCGCTACTTATATCACTGTACTATTCTGATAGCAGAATCAATAAAGAGGAATGAGAACTTGTGACCCTTTTATAATCCTCTGGGCTCTGCTCTGTGCCTGTTCTGGACGGACAACAGGAGGTCACAGTGTTCATAACAACAAGAGGATGGGGTAGGGGGGACCTATATAGGATACCTGCCCACAAAGAGTAGTGGATCTAACTACCTAAGTAGGTAATTATCGCAAACTTGGGACGGTTGTGAGGCCTTGAATGGGGCGCAAAAGGCTCTAGATTTGCATGTATCCACGAATGAGGTATATTAGGTACATATATTCCTCTCAGTGCATATTTACCAAGCTCTGAAAAGTCCATTGTAGGAAACTACATGAAGTGTATATAGGATGCTTTTGTACCTGCCGAGGTGTTTCATGCCTACCAAGGCCGGTGGTGTGGGGTCAAGGGGTTGGCTCGGCCTTAAATCATTCCCACTGAGGCCCATATGCTGCCGACCACTGGGTCCAGGTCCGCCAAGGTACAGCTGTACGTAAGGTACTGCTAAATACGGTCAGGTACCGATCCTAGTGGGGGAACGTGCACGAGGCACAATGAGGTAGGTACACTGCACACTGCGGCAGTGCACTGATAAATCCACCACGCCGGTAAGGTAACTACACTACCTACATAGGCACCTGCCTAAGTAGCTACCTATACCTCACGGGAGGTCTACAAGGCAACCCCTCTCTCCTGTATGGCCATTTGCACCACTGTTCTACGATAGCAACTTAACGAATACCTAGGCACCTAAGTACTTAGCATAGGTAGGTAGGTAGTTAAAAGGACCCAGTAGGTTCGCCCATGGATTTACGTACCCGAGATACTGGGTATGGTTAGGTATCTACCTATGTAGAGTGGGTGCTATAAATAAAGATACAGAATAGCTAGTTAACAAATTCAATCCCTGGCCTTGCCATCTTATCTTAGGCAATTGCCGCCGAATTCTCACACAATAAGACCTCCGGAGGATCATGTGCCACCGTTACGGGCTGACCACGTGTGTGGGTACCCAATTCGAGTAACCTAGACATCACTGAACACGACACATCATTCTCGGCCACCTACACCACAACACTACACTACATCACAACACTGCACTACACCACAACACCGCACCCGCAACACCGCACCACAACACTGCACCACATTACACCAACCACACGCTGCTGACAATGCCGGCGCCTTGTCTACCGCCGGGGCAAGTAAGAGTCTGCATGCTCTTTGAAGAAGCACACCAATTCAGCGCATCCATTCGCATTTGGTTACTCGGGCAGAGCCTCTCCGAATAGGTGGCAGGCTCAGCTTGTCCAACCCTGGATTTTCCTTGGGACTAGTGATCCTTGTGTTGTAGATCTCTCCACCGGCAGCACCCTCTAGGTATAGTTATTTGGTCTGTATACGTGATGCGTGCTCGCAGGATTCCGCACGGGACTCCTTCGCTGCTGGGCCTTAACAAGATGCTGTAGTGTATACACTACGTACATAGATGAGATGGAGAGATACATGGGCTAACCTGGGCTACCGCCGGCCATCAGCACTAGGTGTGCAGCCGACAAAGCGAAACCGTAATGGGCGTTTGTGACTGGCACCTCGCAGCCAGCTATCTGCATCCTATCCAGCCAGCCTCCCGACCCGGCGAACCCTACTCTCCTGGGCCATGGGCCAAATACAGGCTAGCCTCGGCGCAGGGAACAGTTCAACAAGTTGGTTACCTAGTTATTAGTTAACTAGCGTAAGAACACATGCTTGCGGGCATATGCCAGATGTATCAGATCCTCCGTACCTACATGCTATCTTCATCTGAAGACCTCTCTGCAGAATCACCGCCATCTGGGATCGGCGCGATGACGTGACATCCGATTTGCAACATACTTGTTTCATGTAAAGAGGGTGTGGTCAAGAGTGGGCTTGTGCTGAGCCTTTCCAGAAGGTCGAACTTGGCTCTCTGGTCAGGAATCTCTGATCGGAACGTTAAACGCACGGGCCCTTAGGGCTAACCGACCGTTCGGGCCTTGTTCGGTAAGTATCTACCTATTTACGACCCAATTCCAGAAATATCAAGACATGAACCATTCGTGGGCTGTGTCATTGGCCCTGTCCCAAACATCCTCCATCCCACAATATGTGGCAGCGGCACCAACTTGCGAGTGCAGAATAATTATGTTGGTTGATCTGCGCTCTTGCCAAGGCACCAACGCTTGGCGTGTCTACCTGCTTTTGCACCGGTTGGCTGTTGTCTACTTGACGTGCAAGTAACAACGACGGAATTATGGCTTCCCCGTCTACCACGCCACGGCTTTCGGTATGTTCCTGTAGCGGATACTTTGCCATTTGAAATGGCCCCTTACTATCTTAGACAGGGCCTCTAGACAGGTATGTATACCGACCGGGGTGCCAGGGATGCCAATACCAGATAGAAATCCGTGCAGTTGGCTGGTATACTGAGCTAGTGTACATTGATGATACCAGCCTTACAAACCCTCAGGGGACATAACAACACCTTCAAAGCCTCCACTTGTAGATATGATGTAATCTACCACAACTACGGCAATCCCATTACCAACAACTTCGATGCAAGTTACACATTAAATATTTATACAGGGGCCGACATAATATCTATTTGGTATGATTATAGTCCTTCAACTCCAGCCCGAACCCAGCCAGCGCCCCGGGACCTCATCAATTTCTCCGCCGCCATCAAAAAATCGACGACATACCAGATCTTTTTCATGTCCCGCCCGAAATCTATGGCTCATTAATTTACCTTTTTACTTGAACATTTTGCGGGTGTCTAACATTAAAGTCGTAGCCCGAATGGATCTTTATTCACCACCACGTGATAGGAGTTTGTGCTCCTCCCAATCTCCGAAGTCCAGATTGCCGCTAACAGGATGAGTTCCGGGAATCTAGAAGTCATTCCTACCAGGGTATATACATAGATTAATAGCCAAGTGTCCGAACTCCAAAAGCCGCCCGTAGGACAGTTCACCACCATCATGGACAAATGAAGACAGGCATTTTGGCGCGATGGATTTCGTGGGGCCGAAAGCGAGGCCCGACTCGGCTTTCAGCATATAGTCTGGTTGATAGCACAATTTGGTTAGATGACCGAAGGTGTGATTTTGGTGGCCAAGAATGTGAACGTCCCCCAAGGGCTGTTCAGAATGTCATATTAAGCACAGGAGGAAGGCCAGAGGCTGATCTCAGATACTCAACTATGAGATTGCCATTCCGGCCACGTCGCCAACCACTAGAAAAAGCTTCGCCCTCGCTTCACGGCTCATGGCCGGAAAGGCCAAACTCGAGGATATTATTCGGAATGATTCACCCTTGCCACAAAAAGCTAAAAATATAAAGCTTTATAAGGTCAGAGCGACGCACATGGCAAGGCCCATTAACGTCCATGTATGCCATCCCCCCTTCGAACCTTGATAGTCTGGCATGCTCAATAACCGCGCCATCTACTTCTCTCTTATCTACTGCTTCAGTAACCAGAAATCTTCACCCAAACCCAGATTCCAAACTCTCGGGTATTGACATCCACTTGTACAAATACATGGAACCACTAGGACCACCACGCTACTATGGCCCATAGTGTGTAGATACTGAATAGCTACGAAATATGTGTCCGGACATGCCCCAAGGGGCTTGCGCTAATCCAGTCCCTTCCATGCATATACTTTACTGGCATGGGATTCACTACGGCTTACGAGTTGCTGGTTCTTACTCGTATCTTTGGGTTGCGAGATACGAGCCACGGCGTCGGGCGTTATATTCGCACCCCACGACATCTTACCAAAAGGACATGTTTGGAGCCAGGGCCAAGACGTGAGTATTCTAGCTTCGCCAATCAGCCTGCAAGCTGCAAGGCACAGTGTCACGCCAAATCCCTCCCCATGATCTCGTCTTACACCCCTCTCCCGGTTACCCCCGGCAGACCCCCAACGCTCTGCTCCGTGCCAGCGCCTTGGGTAGGTATCTCTGGTTGACATCTTCTGTTTCGATTTGGTAAGTGGAACTAAGTCACAACTCCATCTCCGGATACCAACTCAGGCATATACACTCTATCCGGCAGGAGCTGTCGCATCCATATACCGGTTGACTCTACGTGTGCCGAATTCTATGGACCGCCACAGCGCTCCGCATCCGCGCGTATCGAGCACTTCCACGCGAACTTGTCGCGTCGATTGGGTTCATGTTTCCCAAGGAGATTATGCGGCCGGCGGATCTGAGACATCCAGGCCAGACAAGGCCGGGCGCTAACTAGGTACAACTAGGTACTCTTAGACGGGAAGCAACATGGGATCCCACACCACGCCGTGAACTGTCTGCCGTGGGTAAGGTGCAAAAACCATTAAACAGAGTTTGACGCCAGTTGAGTTCGAAAAAATAAAACCCCTCTACACTACGCCGGCTAACCTTGCCTCATGACGGCTCTCGCCCAGTAGGGGTGCCCATGTCTCCCTAACTACCTGGGCTGCGCGCGCAATAATGGACGCATTGATGATGGCCTGCGGGCGTCACGCTCGCTCCGTAGCAGTCCTCCGATCCAGAATGACTCGACCGCGGAGCCGGCCAGTCCGCCCGAATGAAGCCACTCTGGAATTGCTTTTCCCAGCCGCCCCAAGCCGGCTGTGGTCGCTCGCTTCATGCAGATTGCCATATTGGTAGGCCCAAGGCAACTAAGCATCCTGCAGGTCGACCAGCACCTCGAGGGTGGCAGGTAGGTAGCGAGTCATAGCTAAAGCCCTCAGACGAGTCGTACTTGGCGTCCCATTCCAGGGCTCTTTGTCGATGCTAGTACTGCTTCTGTCTAGTGTAGCCTTCCCTCCACCGAACGATATGATCCATGCTTGGCATGCCACCACCCGTGGTCTAGCCCCGCATGATATAGGTCGGTAAAATACCTAGTATACCCTCCTAGATGTAACTACAAGTACGGTCTTGCGTCACAATCGCCCCTGGGATGGAGGGATTACCTAGGGGATGGGTTAGTCAGCGAATCTCACTACCATCTACCATGCTCACGATAGTGGATTCTATATAGGTTATATTAATTATACAGTACGGCGAGCGATAATGGATAAATATCGCACCAACTCCTCCCGTCAAAACTCACTGCACATGCACTACACAGATATTAGTGGCTTAGACTTGCGAGTAAGGAACCACATTCACACTCCACGCTGGCTCATCAGGCTAAGTCCGCGTGCCGCAAAAGTTTAAGTAGCCACACATCAGCTGCCCGGTATCATAACGAAATTCATTAACTTGTCCTCGCCGAAACTTGCTTACCTACTATCCAGAATAAATCGTCTATATGGATTCCGGCTTAGCTGACCGAGGTCGGCTAGAAATACAGCATCGGTATGATGTTATGCGCACGGTGTTCGAGACCCTATCCGAAGGAGGACCCTCCGGTCTAGAACAACATCTTTCATGTGACGATGTTTTTTTCTCGACCTTCCGAGCATTATTCGCACCATGGAAACAAGCAGACGATTCCATACTACGAAATTTCCATTTTCCTTATGTTTCGCAGGCTCAACAACAAGTACACTGTTCGCGAACAATGTCGGCAAAACCACCTGCACAACAACAACACAATGCAGGTGTTTCGACGCGGATGCTCTACCATATAAGGGGCCAGACTTCTCCTGGCGCGGCAATGAAAAACTTACCTTGGTCGCCTAGTTCGCAAGCCTACCCTGACAAACAAACTCATCGCTACCCTGTTTGAGTCACGAACAAAGCACCATCCCCACAGAGTAGTCAACAACCCGCCCCCCTCCCTCCCCCTCCCACTCCCCCTCTACTTTAGACACAGCAAACAAAGCAAAGCAAGATGTCGCAAAGCTCGACCAAGCTTAACCCGCTCGCCGCGCCGTTCTACCCCGCGTGGAACAAGGGTCAGCCTCAACTCAATCGGCCAGCTGAACCTTTTAACACTGCTCCCGAGGTACAGTATCCGCTCTACCCACAACCTCAGCCGTCTTCCTACCCTCCCCCGGAACGGCCACCACCGCCGCCGCCGCCGCCGCCGCGGCTGGCACAAATTATCCGAGTTTGAGCTCAACAATGCACCGCAGCAACCTTCTTACACCAAATTCCTGCCCCGGAAGAAGTACTGGGCCGGCGCTACTAGCATTGCGCCACTGACTCCCGTCTTGTGTGTCCATGGAGCCGATGCCATGGGCATCCCAATCATCAGGTGGTGCACAGAGTGCTACATCCCCAGGCTCAGTAGGTAGGTAAGATCATGTGCTCGGAGTAACACAGATCGCCTCACGGCGTAGTAGCGCGGCCAGACCGCACCCCTTCCACCGCCTCGGGGCCGCAGCGACGGGGCGCTTGATGAGCTACTCTGCATCTCTAGAGTGGTGTGCTCCGCCGACGCCTCGGTAACGTTGAGTTTGTTTTTAACTTTGACCACTGTTTCAGATCACGGCTTGGTTGGGTGCACACTAGGCGTCGTAATAGCTGCTTAGCTTGAGATTTGGGCCGTGACTGCAAAGGGTACCTGTACTAAGTGCTAGGGCACGATAGTTGGAAGTTAAGAATATTCCGTGATGACTCAGGTAGGTTCGTAGGGAGTTAATTATTCGAGATAGGTTTAATGGATTGCTGCAAAATTGACGTTTATCTACACCCGCACAAATTGAAAGTGGTCATATGACGCGTAATTAACCTGATCCCACGCATTTCGTTACTACAGTGTAGCTCGACACACGCATACTACATAACAATAGGGACGGAGCTTGGCCTCTAAGACTGCCCGCGCAGCTTCTGGTCGTTAAACCTAGGCTTATACAGTTTCGATTCCCTTTGTTGCCCTTGGCTATAGCAAAATGTGTGCTCTGCAGAGGTTTTATGCGCTACGCGGTACTTACTCACCGTGTACCATGTAAACCGCGCGCCTGTTTTTTTTTTTTGTGATACTTGAACTTTAAATACCGCTAGACATTATATTACAGATAAAATCGTTATACGTAATGAATATCCTCTTCTTACACGTAAAAGCCTTTTGTTTGTTATTATGTGAGGCCACCCCGAATGACACGACACTTTCGCCAACGACTCTTTCTCGAAGGAATCCTTCCTAAAGGAAGGCAACCCAACTAAATAAGACGCTTTCTGCCAGCAGGACATCTTCTGCGAAGAAATTATCCGCTGTTGACAAGCCATCTTTCTGGAATCGGCCATCTTCACGACTTGTAGTTAAGAGACCTTCTTGCAAACGCATATCTATGTACCCAGAATTCGGTCCAGAAGATTTGCCACCGGAGGCAACGGCTTGGAAGCGCAGACGCACTCAACCTGGTCCCGGTCATCATGGCACAACATATGCTGAAGACTCCACACCGCATAGTGCGATTGGACGACCCGACACCTTTGATTTATGACGACGACCTGCGTTTTTGTTGTTGTTTGCAAAGAATGAGACTGTTGACGATGTAGGAAACACAACTTTAACTTTTAGTGATGACAACTACGGCCGACTTTTTTTTTTTTTGCTTTTATGTGATCGATGACGACGACTACGATCTACTTCTCTGTCTGGGGTAAGATGAAGACGGCTTGAACGACACACGGCGCACCCCCGTCTCCAGTATAAAGACTACAGTCCCCCTATTTTTTTCCCCTTTTCATGACACATCGACACGGGCGTTTTGTTGGAAGGGTAGATATGAAGCTGCCTTGAATGACACGAGACTTTTGTTAACGATCCTGTCCGTGAGAAGCCTTCTAAAGGCTGCTAAGAGGAAGGAGTTGTTGTACCTATGCTGTACATGGATAGGTACTAAGCTGAACTCTCCATCTCTCTCCAACTGTAGCGATAGAAGGCGAAGTTGTAGATTGGATGGAGACATAGTGATTGACGTGGGCGTCCACCGTAGTAGGTAACAACACGACACTGTGGGTCGTACCTCCGCTGCTGAAGCCTGCTACGCTAAATATATATATATATGTATATATATATAACCTTGGTTTTACGTTTTACTAGAAACATTAATAAACTTAAATTCTAATTTTATTGATTTATTAAAGTTTTTAAACTGTAACGCTTACTTATAACAATTAAAAAGAGAAGATATGATGTGGGTAGAGACCTAGAAATTAATATAGAAGTCTATTGTTATAACGAACTACAAGGAATTATAGGTTACAACTGTGTGAGGCTAATCGCTACGACACTTCCCTACACGACACCTTCTGGCAAGAAGCCTTGGGCGAGGAATGCATCTAGGAATTCTAGACCTTATGGTAACCAATATAGAGACAAGTGCCTAAATTGAATGCCCGTCTCTCTCCAACTCTATGATACCTACCAATCTCCCCTAATCAGACTAGAAATATAAAGTAAAATAGGGGTAGAGGTATAATATAAGAGGTTTAAAAGGTTGAAAACAAACACAAGCATGGGCTCTATATTGCGACTGAGTACAAATATATGATAAGACGGCTGATCACCTCTGATGCCCCTGGAAGACTTGTATTACTGTATCGCAGATCTATGCAATATATCTTTCGAGCTTCTGCAGATGTAATATCCTGACACTATCTCGTCCTCACCATGTATCCCATATTAACATTTAGATATCCCCTTTTTTAAGTTTGATTATCGGAATTAGTAGATGTTCTAGGAAGAAATCGGAAGTTGGAGCAATAATACCGGAATTATTAACCTTATTGTTGGTGCATGTTCTCCCGGAGTTCGGGTCATTATGAGAGGTCAGGAAAGACTGTGAGTTTATACCGTAGAAGAAACAATTAGATCTAATTCTCTTGGAGAGTTTATGATGTTACAAGTGAGTGACCTAAACAGGCGCGGGTATATTTTACAGGTGTAAATCCGTCATACACCAAGTAACGCCCTCAGTCCAGGTGTCGAATCTGTCGTTTAAACCGTGTTCAAAAATCACTCGAGACATGGAATACCACTTATATGAGTCATATCATCTGCTACACAGCATACTATAATCTAAACTATGGTATATAGTTTGTGGTAGGCGGTTATGTACCGGATCTTATAAGGCTTTATTTCCGCTATCACAGAGTTCTGGTAGTACTCTGATCCGCAACTCTATCCTGATATAGATCGGAACGACACCACTATAGAGGGTTACCGAGTGCCTAATGGTGTAATTCATCTTAGTCATCCGTGATCGAGCACATGAGACGACGCCTGTGATCGGGGCCAGCCTCAGCGTTGATGGACGTATGGCTCTTGCCACATTGCTTTGTTTTGCCCCTTCCTACCGGGTTCTGTGGTTGTTCAACGGATGGTTTTGAGCCAATCACAGGCTTACGGGGGCTACAATCTTTCCGATCCCAATTCCCCTTTTCGTCGATTATGTTCAAGGGAGGGGAAGAGCCCTTTATAGTTGGTGTTCTATATCGCTTGAGGTCTGAGTGAGATCTCGTAGCCCTTCGTCTTCGGCCAGAGCCTTCAGTTTCAGCTTCTTTCTGGGTGGTTCTGCTGATGAGGTATCGTCATCCTGCTCACCAATCGGGGCATTATCCCATCGTTTTCATTTTGTAAGGAGAACCTGGGTCGCTCTTGGTAATTCTTCCATCTCGGTCTCGGTAAATAGCCGATATATAGGGTGGACGATTTTTGGATGTTCTCGACCATACAAAATATTTCTTGCCATTTTTGCTAGTGCGTCTGCCCGTTCATTCCCCTCGATTTTTGCATGCCCGGGTGACCACCGGAGTTGTACTTCGATTCCGAGGGATACTAACCGTCTTCTAGATGTCAGTATCCCATCAATCACGTCAGTGGAAAACTTGGAATTACATTTTCAGCCTCTGAGTAATTTTTGGATTTCCGTGAGGGCAGACTGGCAATCGGTAGACAATACGACTAGCCGCGAAACGACTATCTTGTCTTTGGGCTCCTCTGGCCCCGGTGTATTGGGGGCAGTGTTGGAGCTATTCGGGATAAATGATTGCCGTACGAGGACATCTGGTACACGCCGTTTTATTGACAGACGCCCGGCATTGGTGAGGGTAATCTGCAAAGCCTGAAGTATAGCCAGAAGCTCTGTCACACTACTTTTTGTTCCGAGGACGCCAAATAGGTGCTCTATCCATGGGCTTGAATCATTGTCAGAAAATATCTTATAAGTGATGCCAATGCCGCTAACAGGTGCGCGAGTTGACCCATCCGTGAAAATGACCAGTCGGGGCTCAATAGTCCCTTCGGTTAGTTTGATAGCATCTTCGGCGCATGTAATGGCATGTCATATAAATGGATCACATGGTGAGGTGCCGACTACCCTAAGGGGTAGCTCTAGAAGCATATCTGTGTATAGAAGGACTGAAGGCCTCCCACCTAGATGGTAGGCTCAGGAATCAATGATATTGAGCCCTACCCCTATACTAAGCTATCTACCTGTGACCCAGCTGCTGCCTCACAGTGACTAGACCTCACTCTGGATATTCCGAACATCACATGGCACTCCGGAATTCGTCAATGAGTATATGGATATACCCTGGGGGTTCGGAATAATTATAGATATCGGCGATGTGTAGGGCTGGACCTTTGTAATTTCTAGGTTTGAGGGCCTCTTTACTGGTAGCTGGTGAGACAGTTGAGGTTGTGGCATTTATGTCGTTCATTATTTCTGCGCCTTTATGCTTTGGAAATGGTTTAGGAGAAGTAGGGTGGCTACATGATGACAAGGAAGACGAGGGATGGAGGTATTATAATGAATATCTTAAAAGGTGCACCTTAATCTACGAGATGGTAGAAGTAAGAGCCATGTAGGACATAGAATGAGGTTGAACTAGATGGGACTCACGGAGATGGAATGGGCTATACGTATTACTAACCTATCTAAAGCATCTAGTATCTACCTAGGTACCTGGAGACAAGTAGAAAATCCAAGTGGTTTCTCTAGGACACTATTGATGGTGGTTCTTTGAGAACATCTCCTCTCCCCACTACATCCACCACAGGCCTCACTGGGTTGGGATCTCGTCTATTTAATTTGAACTCTCTTTGCCTCCTCATCCGTGTTGCCAACCAATAGAAAACAGCAATATGTTTGAGGCAGTGAAATCGCTAGGTAGGTAGGTACCTTAGATAATTAGGTACCGTAGAGAAGTACCAAGCTACTCATTGTACCTAATCTAAGCACATTTATACGTCTCTCAAAACGGCACCACCGTACGTGAGGACAGGCGGAATTCGCCGCAAAGTAAATAAGTGAAGGGAAACCAGAGGACGGGCGGTAGCTAGGACCTACAACCAAACTGAAAATAAATTCAAGGCCTCAGACTGGGCATGGAGGGGACTGGGGATGTTTTTTATGTGAGTAGATCGGGTTGGTTATGGTTGGTATATATAAAATATAACTGTGATTTTACGCAAGGCCTTTTTTTAAGCAATGTTTTTGCGATATTTTTATATAACAGCTTTTAATATATCTTCTTTAGTATTGGCATCTCTATATCATATATATATACATATATATCTATTGCATATAAGCTACTACTCGCAGTTTTGCCTGTATATTATTTAAATCTTTAATAATATTAATAACATAATTAGCTAGGAAGGGAGACTTTATCTAGCTTGTTTGAAAATGATTGTGTACATGAGATAAGATATAACCAAAAGGCTTCTGGTCACACATCTGGGTCCAGAAGCCTCTTAATCTACATCACACTTTCTGGACTTAATACCTCACTATCTATAGTAGACCTTACTAATTAATAACATATATTTACCCCTATTTCAGGCCTGAATGACCTCAATATTGTGGTTATACAAAGGCAAGTTAGACGGTGGAGTCCTAGACCTTGTAGAACTACATTATTGTACGCAATGCCTTTGTTTAATAAAGCAAGCATGTTTATGCCCTCCAATACATACCTCTGAGATCATAAATCCGTTACGGATTGCCATAGTATAATGAAAGGAAACACGCTTCATTGTGGAATGTATGAGCTGTTGATTTCCCCTTTATCCCATTCAGTTGTGCTATAGTAACCTAGGCTATCACTGGTACCATTGCTGATTGGGTCGAACAACCCTGCCTTCCTCCGAAACTCTTCTTGTTTATAAGAGAGATTAATTGTACGTTATTCCACTAGGCATCCATATAGCTAACGAAAACCATAACGTAGGTCGTTATTATCAATTCTTGTCTCTCTGGAAGTCAAAGTAAGCGTACCCGAAAGGACAACGTCCAGAAGCGCTGTTTTATAGTTAGCCAGGGGTCTTGGATCATCTCACTTGTGATAACCACATACTTAGCTTCGGCTTCATGTGCAATGCAAAGTTCGAGATCCCCTCTAAAGATGATATTCAGCCAGGAGGCTCAAGCCCTGGGTCTCACCAGAATCTTCTTGCGCATCTGGATTCGCTTCTACCTGTTGGTCGCTGACAACATCATCATCCCTTGTTACAGGTGCCACAGGGAAGGCCGAGACGATTCGACTAAAGAAAAGGAGTGAGATGGGAAGAATGCGCAAATGCATATTGATCTGCAGATCTGATAACTGGGTAGAACTTGCTGATGCTGGTCAATGGTAAGCTGAAGATTAGGAAGATATGTGGTTAAAGGGGGGAGGCGGAGGTAGTTTTATATCTCAAATTTCGATATGGAATACGCCCAGAATCACTCCGGGATGGCTCACGAATCTTTCAACTTGCGGAGAGGGTGGCAGGGCCTACAGAAGCTTGCTCTTTGAAGACGTTGCCTGGTTTCGAGCCCGAGGTGAGAGGAAAACCTGCATGTCCTTCACTGCTAGATCCTAGGGCGGAAAGCCATTTGCCCCGTGAGGGGACGGAATATTTCTCAGCCTGCCTCAATCACGTTGCATTGTATCCTGTGCGTGCGGGGTATTCTGTAAATTCTCTGACGGTTACAATCTCTAGTCGCTTCTACGGCCCGATTATTGGAGTGTGTATTAATCTTTTCGCTGAATGGTGCCTACATACATGGAATGAATACATGGACTATGACCGGAAATCTTAGATGCTGCTCCAAACGGCCGGGGGTCCCCAAGATCTATTCAGACACTTTTCCAAGGCGCATTATCTTTCAGCCTATCATAATCACATCCAATCGGCCGCCACGTTAAGATGACGCGCAAGTCTTGTTTCACAAATTCCTGGTATATCTCACTTGGATTTTCCACTGCAACGCCGGGGCGAATGTGGGACCTTTCATTGGTAACCCACCCCTAATGCGGTAAATGGAAGGCCCTTCAGCTATCATATCTAACGATTTCTAGGTGCGGATGGCGCAGTCCATATGTCGGAAGAAACCCATAATGCGGCCGTAGTGATACCCTGGAATATGATCATTACTGTTGTCTTCAATGGTCTGCTCGGGTTCGGGATGCTTCTGGCAATGTTGTTCAGCACGGGTGACATCGAAATCGCCCTAGAAACGTCGTTCAGTTACCCATTCATCCAGATCTTCTACGACCTTACTCAATCCCGTGCTGGTACCACTGTTATTACGACTATCATTCTTGTTCTGTCATATTCGGCAACGTTTGGTCAGTTTGCTGGCGCATCCCGACAGCTGTGGGCTTTCGCACGAGATCGGGGTCCACCGATGTCAAGCAGGCTTCTATTGGTGATTAGGTATAATGCTGATCAGCTTACCGGGTTTTGACTAACTTTATATTTCAGGTCAATCCTAAGTCGTTCCTTCCTATGAACGCCATCTGGACGACCTGTATCATCTCTCTTCTCTTGGGCCTTATCAACATTGGGTCTGAGAAAGCCCTATCCACGATCTTGTCTTTCACAATATCATCGTGGGAGGCTGCCGCCGCTATTCCACTGGCCCTACTTCTCTGGAAGCGATGCACAAATAGGATCCTTGATAATAGGCGGATCTCATTCACGTCTGGAAGCGAAGACGCGGATATGCCGTTAGTTTGGGGACCGTGGAGAGTTCCAGAACCATTTGGTATTGGCATCAACATCGCCGGCCTAGTTTGGGTCACCATCACCTTCTTTTTCAGTTTTTGGCCCAGTAGTCCGAAAATAGATGCAGCAGACATGAACTATAGTATTGTACTAACGAGCTTCTGGTTCATATTTGGGATAGCGTATTATTTTATTATTGGGAATAAGGTTTGTCGCCAGCTGTTACCTAGTAATTAAACAAATGATGCTGACAGTGATAGCACTACAACGGCCCAGTCATTGAAACAGCCATTTTAAAGAGGTAGCGGATAGCGCTTGTCGAGAAACAGTGTACTAGAACAGGTGACAAGTCAGCTGTGCTAGCAGCTGGGATGTTATTGTTATGAATAGGAGTCGGTATTGTCTTAGTTATCCAACCAATTTCCAATCGATGAAATGAACCCCTAACTGGCAGTTGAAACGCTAGAGTGTGTTGGGGGGACTATAATATCAAATATAGTGTGCATACAGTCAACAAGCCATATTGTAAAGGTGTCTCTAACACCCGGGCAGTATCGTCGACGCTAATGACCCTATGCTCAGCGTGCATGAATTACAGAGAACCGAATAACGAGCAAGACAAACTACGAGTTGATGGGCTAAGGAAAACGGCAAGCAATGATATTGTCGTGGGAGCTGCACAAAATTAAAAAGAAAAAGGCACTCGTCTAACGTAACGCATACGCGTTATGGTCCAGGGCTGTAAATCGAGACCCTTCGCGGGTGTCCCTCGCGATTCCTTCCGGAGAAATCATCACGAACATCACATCCCACTTATCAGCACCATTCCCGACCAAGAAGCACAACATCTGCTTCCAGTACATCCATTCCCTGGCCCATCTCTCCCTTAGACTTCCTTGCCCTCCGCCGCAGCCCGTGCCATCTCATTCCACTTCATAGCCATCTCCCAATCCCTCCTCTGCTCCTCTTCGCTGCGCATCTCCCCCTCTTCCTGCTCCTGGCGCTTCCTCTCCCTCGCGGCAGCGCGCCTGTCTGCCTCCAGCCGTGCGGCCCTGTTCTCCTCGAACGTCTGGCGCGCCCTGCGCCCCCAGGCCGCGAGCTGGCGCGGGTGCGTGAGGCACCAGATGGCGAGCTCGCGGGCCGCCAGCACGTCCTCGAGCGGGTCGTGCGGCTGCGCCCC
Source organism: Rosellinia necatrix (assembly GCA_021209875.1). NCBI lineage: Eukaryota > Fungi > Ascomycota > Sordariomycetes > Xylariales > Xylariaceae > Rosellinia > Rosellinia necatrix. The sequence continues at coordinate 6,741,075 of JAGYVD010000001.1, read as the reverse complement.
CAAGCCGCGACGGTGGTGTCCGCCCGGTGCGGCATTCTGCTGCTGTTGCTTCTGCTGCTGGCGATGCTGGTGGTGTTTCTGCTGACGCTGCTGAACATGCACGGCCATGAGCTCCTCGCAGGCGGTGCGCAGGCCCCAGGTGCGCGGGAACCCGACGCCGTCCACATGCCCGAACGCAGCACTGGCGGTCATCTGCATGGTGTCAACGACGCGGGCGGCGGCGATGTGCAGGACATGGAGGTCGTTGGCGAGGGCGTGGCCGACGAAGATGGTGTCGGCGTCCGCGAGGGAGAAGATGCGCTCGCGCGCTTCGGGCCAGCCTGCGAGTACGGCGGTAGCCGCGGTCGTCGGGTTGAGGGAGGCCGAGGCGGCGCGCAGGAGGGCCGGGTCGACGCCGCTGACGCGGGAGCGCCAGTCCTTGACGTGGCCCGTCGGCTGCACGAGCTTGTGCAAGAGTATGGAGCCCGAGAGGAAGTCGATGACGCTGATCCGCACGAGGTCCGACGTGTGGTCCGCGAGCTCGACCATCTCGCAGTCGAGCACGAGCGCTGCGTACGCGTGCTTGGTGCTGGGCGCGGGGAGTGGCAGTGGCCGCGCCTCCGCAGCAGCCGCAGCTGTCTTTTGTCGCGGTGGTTTTGCCTGTGGGAATACCGTCGGGTACTTGCCTCCTATAATCTGGCCCTCGGAGAGCTGCTCATCGGCGAGGAGGACCAGGAGCTCCTCGCTCTGCGCTGGTGAGGCCCAGCGATAGCCGTGGTTGGGCCGGCGCTTGAGTGCGGTTTTCACATCTTGGCCCTCGCGCCAGTATTCGGTAGAGAAGTGTTCTGGAATGTAAACATGCTAGTGAGTCTTTTTTGTTGCTGTTGTTGCTTCCTTTGTTTTCTGTTTGTTAAAAAAACGTGACTCACCCAGGAACCAGTGCTCTGTCTCTTCGGGTATGTTCTTCGAATCTTCTGGCACTAGATGATTCTGATGCAGTCTTTTGTGACACCTGAGTGCCTTGACTGTATTGAAGACGGCACGGCACTGGAAGCATGTGCGATCCCGCATGTGACCGGTCGCGAAGGCATGTTTGGTTCGCTTCCAGCTTGTCGGATAGACAGCGGTGCAGTCGCTGCAGGCGTAGCTACGCTCTTTTGAATCGGGCTGGGCCGACATGATGGGAAATGATGGGTAATGATGATGATATTGAGGCGATGCTGACGGCGTGGTGTTGTGGGGGAAATAAAAAAAGTCTCAAAGGGTTTGCTCAAGAGTTTAATATACGAATATGATTGTTTGTGCCAGTGAATGCAAAGATAACGTGCTATGTCGGCTGCCGAGTTACCCTATGTCGCTTTTGGTGGACATGAGCCGGATTGGGCAGTCCACCTGCGATTCCACGATGTGAAGGCTATGGTTGGGATGAGTGAATGAGGTGGGGGGCCAAAGAAAGACTCTACAGGTAGGATGCACAGAGAGGTACTGGCGGGTAACATCTACGGCTGCCTTGCGTGTCCGGGTGAGAAGTGAGTGAACCAAGTTCCTATCAGCCTTCCGTTATTCAACGGTTGGTTGCCTGATTATTCAGAAGATGAGCAGTTGATGTTATGGCGGGTTGTGGTGGGTTGTGTCGGATTGAGTATGCCTTGTTGTGAAGGCCGTGTTGTGCTGTCAGATTGGCCCCGTCGTTGCATGCTAACTAGCCACTATTGTATGCAAGTACTAGCCTCATCAGTGAAGGGTTCGGGTGATACCTTGCCCTTGGTACATAGATATATGAATAAAATTGCGTTCATTGAGGTAGCCCTCGCTTAGGACCGTCTAGCCTCAAGGAAGTCTGGGCAGGAGCGCTCAGATATAACTGTCCACGGCTGTCCCGAATTTCTGACATTACAATTCTTTTCCTGACGCATTCGCGGTGATATTACATTGAACAATTGTAAAATCGTAAGCGCCTTGTGACCCCCGGAAACTAGGACATCACAATTACCCGACCATACCAGCTAGAATAGCCATAACACCGCCGTAAAGCCCAACGCTGACGCAAAACTCTTGGGTTGCTTGCAACCTGATCACCTTACCTTGGATTAAGGCCCCAAGGATGCCGATACCGACCAGGCATACGACTGTCATACGTCCAATGAAGCCGGGAATGACTACGAACGTGAAGATGGGTAGGATAACAGCCATGGCTATGGCAACTGACAAGCTCGTCAACGGATGCCTGTCGACCACTGGCTGTTCTTGAGGTGCGCCTTGCTGGTTTATGGATGATGTGGTCCTTGCGTCGTGTTGGCGTGAGACGTCGGATTGGGAAAGAATCGATACACGGCGTCGGGGGTAAAGGTCTGTCGTATCAGATCTCGGCGTGACTGGACATTCGTCATCCGCTTCCATGTCTTCGTCGCTGTAACCCAAGCACACAAGATCGTTTGTTGTGTCTAAAAATTGCCCCTCGACTTCCGTAATCGGCGCATAGCTCTCAAGAAACATCCGGTATTGTTGCACATCGTCTAATGTAGGCACCGAAAGAGAGAGCGTCTCTCGGAATGACGTCAGGACCCGGTCTAAATATTGGTTAATTCTCGAAGACGACGATGGACTAGCGCCAGCTTACTATACTGTTCCAGTTTAAAGCCTATTTTGCCCATTATGTCTATCCTGCGCCATTGGAGCTCTCCTCCGGATACGTAGTCTGCTCTTCGTGATGCTGGGAGAATGCCGTTTGGGAGTCGTCTATTTTGCGTATCGGCCGTATCGAGGTGATGCAATTCTTCCTCTAGTTCGCAGATCTCATCTTGAAGGTGAAGCAACATGCGATGATTCAGTGACTCAAATCTGCGATAAATCGGCCTGAGAAATTGTCCACAATGGTCCACTGCAGTAATGGACAACCTTGAAGCTAACAACTCATAGCCAGTCAGGGGAAGCTTCTCGGCTCTTGGAAGAGGCTTGATGAACTGTTGGTTTGGAGCGCGAGGCGTGAGATCTTCTGGTGGTACGTGGGGGTGTTGTGCGTTTCCTCGTGGCATCTCAGGAGTCCCATAACTCCGCCTTCTGCCTTTCGTTATCCTCGACCGGGGCCTAGCCTCATCAGATACAGAGCCTCTCGTATCACCATCGAGGCTGCGGCTGGGGCTCGTCGAAGTTTGATCGGTTTCACGTTCATCAGTAACATCGAATATGTCTTCTCGAAAGCCGCTCGATGTCGATGATGGGCTACGTGCTGAGGACGATGCGCTCTTGGCTGTATCCTGTGGTGACTTAGAGGCTTCCTTCACGGTACGTTGGATGCTTTCTGATGTGACTTGAGGTGAGTCTACGTCCAAGAAATGCAGGGCGTGAGGTTTGCCACTATTATGCCGTCTCTGCTTTGACGTGGTTCCCTTTGCCCAGCTATTTCGTCGGGCTGGCGATGCGCGCGTAACGGTTTGACTGCTGCCACTTGAGCCCTCAGACTCATTGGCGATGTCGGACTTCGAGGTGTCAAAAGGGCACACGGCCTCAACTGATGGCGGCTTCGCTTGTGAGCCAGTATCCTTATCTGGGAGTCCGACAGGGCTGCGAGGTTCCCCTGTCTTCTCGGAGGGAGCCGGAGTTTCGATTGCCACATTTCCCAACCGCTCCCTTAGTCTGGTGACGTGACTAGGCGATTGATTACGTGCCGTTTCATCTCCAGAGAGATTGATCACGGTGGTGGATTTTCGGCGTGGTTTCTTGAGATCTCCGGAGCCGTGATCAGTCAGCTGTTCCGGGGCTTGAGTGCGCGGTCTGGTCTTCCTTGAGCCCGGAGTTGAGGCTGGAGGGACGTCCAGACGCGTATTATCCCCGTTATTGGACATATCGATCATGTTTGATGGGATGTAGGCGCCTGGCAGCTGAGTTTTGATAGATAGCAGTGTGGATGTAGTTGACCTCAAAGACAGTACTATGACACCTGCCTAAGGCCTTATCGGGCTATGTTGGAAGACGATTTGCAACGGGATGGCGGGTCGGCCCGGGATGTGAGAAAAATGCACCACCCAATTAATTATATTTGTTGACAACTTGTTTTGTTGGCCTCGGATGTGTTACACTGCACGTAACCGCCCCGTCGTCGCAAAACATCTAGGTTTGATTGGGTATCAACAGCGAAGGGGAAGTCGGGAGATACAAAGGTGCAAGCTTGGGCGGATATGCGGCGTGGGGATGGTATTTGGGCGTCATGAGATTAAAAATAGAATAGAATGCATTGGATTATGAGAATGAGTAAGAAAATAAGGCTATAACGCCTCATACCCAACAGGACGAAGATACGGCCGGTTGCACTAAGACAAGGCGCGGTGAGAGTGTGCCACTGCTCATGGTTGCGGTAAATACGTGTGCGCGTGATATCCCTCTTCACCATCACATGAGGAACAGGTTTCGCGAATAAGGGGAGTGGAGATACGTAGATAGGGAGACAGGGAGTCAAGGAGTCAGGGCGTAGATTAAGGAGGGAGGGAGGACGATACGAAATAGCGAATGCAGTCGGTTGTCTGTTTAGAGATGGAAGGTCAATCGGATTATGGCGCTGTCATGATCTACTAACGATGTCTCGTCTCTCTCGGCCTTGGAAAGCTGTCCAAATGGTTGGATGAATACCTGCCTGTCTACCCTGTATGCTGTATGTCAGTGCGCGGGATGAACGGGTCCTCGGGCTAGGTTCTGGACGGGACTCCTCTCTTCGACACCCACTTCCGTCGAGCCACCCTAAGAGACGACCGGATGCTGCGCGAGAGATGGCCATGTGATGGTTGATTGGTCGAGGGGGTGGGCTGCACACCACACGGGAAGCGTTTCCGGTGACGTCGCCCGGAGATCCTAGATCGCTATAATGTCGAATCATGTCTGTCGTCTTTGTTTGCTGACAAGGGGGCGAAGGGGGGCGAAGGGCTGGCCATAATAGCGTATAAGACTGCTGCTGACTTTGTGGACGTTTCTATCGCGTGGCCGGCGAGGAACAGCCCGCCGAGACAAGGACTTAAGAGATGGATGGGGATGGGGGATGGGGGATGGGGGATGGGGGGGATGGTTGGGGATGAAGATAGGAAGAGGTGCGGTTGTGCGACGGATTTGGTTGAAGGTAGGCAGGCATTAACTGTACCTATGACTGCCGACTATTGCCATGAGTAGAGCTGGGTACTTACCCGCCGTCGGCATATGAGATGCGACAGCATACAGACATGTATGTACATGCTTCTGTTGTGTAAGGATGAGTGAGGTATGCAAGTTGGGTTCGGTTAGTGGGGTCGGTCCTCACTCATGGGAAGGACTAATCCTGGTTTAGTTTTAGCGAGCATGTACGTACTTAGTATGTACATACTTCTCGACAGTGGGAAACGCTTCCAGGGTGAAAGGATGAAACATTTGACCATATCCATTTAGCGTATGTACATGTGTACATAGCACAGTGACATGGGAACACGATATACGGTACACTTGTACGGTTACGGTATACTATAGTTACCTACTGTTCCACTAGCGAGCTTTCACCTTGATTATGTGATAGAATTTACTAGATAATCCTTAGCCTGGGCCATTATCAGGCAGGTCGGCTCGTTGCCTCGCCCGCTTGTTCTCGCAATGCCTCACCTCCGGCCTGCCGTGCTGCGTAGGTATTTGCTCCACGGCCAGCTTTGGAGCAGAGGTTGCCTGCGAGCCCAGGCACGCATTCAGCCGCCCGCCGTCACCGCCGCACACGCACCTCTCGCCCGACACCTGCACGCCGATACCGCAGAGCCTCACTCGAATGCGCCCGCTCCCATCCACGTACCCCTGCGCAAGCAGCTGAAGGACGAAGCGAAGAGGCAGAAGGCATCGGGGAAGAAGAAGAAAAAGAACGTGAACAACCAGGTCGTCGAGGGCTGGGAGCTGACGGTCGGCATCGAGATCCATGCCCAGCTCAACACGGCGAAGAAGCTGTTTTCCGCCGCCGCCACGTCCTTCAACGACGACCCCAACACCCACGTCGCCTACTTCGACCTCGCCATCCCCGGCAGTCAGCCCATCTTCCAAAAAGAGACCCTGATCCCCGCCCTGCGCGCCGCCCTGGCCCTCGATTGCGACATCCAATCCGTGAGCCGCTTCGACCGGAAGCACTACTTCCACTGGGACCAGCCGTCCGGGTACCAGATCACCCAGTACTACGAGCCGTTTGCACGCAATGGCAGCATGCGACTGCACGCGCGGGACGGCATCGCCGCCGAGGACGGCGAGGGTGTCTCCATCGGCATCCAGCAGATCCAGATGGAGCAGGACACCGCCAAGACGCTCGCGCAGCCCGGCGACGCGCACTGGATCGACTTCAACCGCGTCGGTGTGCCCCTGATCGAGATCATCACCCGGCCGGAGATCCACCACCCCGCAACCGCCGCCGCCTTCGTGCGGAAGGTGCAGATGCTGCTTGGCGCTGTCGACGCGTGTGTCTCGGGCATGGAGACTGGCGGGCTGCGTGCTGACGTCAACGTCTCCGTTCGGCGGACCGACGACGACCCAAGCACCCCGCTCGGCCAGCGCACGGAGATCAAGAACCTGAGCAGCTTCAAGGCCGTGGAGGACGCCGTCATCGCCGAGCGCGACCGCCAGATTGCCGTGCTCGAAGCCGGCGGCACCGTCGCCGGCGAGACGCGCGGCTGGTCTGTCGGCGCCACGGAGACCCGCCGCCTCCGCGGCAAGGAGGGTGAGGTCGACTACCGCTACATGCCGGATCCGGACGTCGCGCCACTCCTCATCGGCCCCGACCTCGTCGCCCGCCTGCGCGCTACGCTCGGCGAGACTCCCGACGCCGCCGTCGACGCCCTGATCCGCGACTTTGCCCTCTCTCCCAAGGACGCCATGGCCCTCGCCTCGCTCGACGGCGGGCTCCGCGCCGAGTACTTCTGGCGCGTCGTCGACCTCCTCAGACAAAAAGAGAACCTCGCCGGCGTCGACGCCGACACGCAGCAGTGCTTCCAGCTCGCCGCCAACTGGATCCTGCACGAGCTCGGCCGCCTCACCTCGGAGCGCAGCGACGTGCCCGCCGCCGATCTCGGCTTCACACCGGACGGCGAGTGCGCACGCGTTCCCGCCCGCCACCTCGCCGACATCCTCGCGCACCTGCACGCCCGCGACATCACCGCCAAGGTCGCCAAGGAGCTGCTCTGGGCCGTCTTCCGCCGCACCATCCCCGACGCCCATCCCACCGTCTCCGCCGCCGTCGACGCCGGCGCCCTCTGGTTCCGCGAGCTCGGCGCCGACGAGTACGCCGCGCTCGCCGACCTCGCCGCCCACGGCCAGGACAGCGTCCTGCGCCAGTTTCCCACCGCCGGTGCGGGCGCGTCTTCCTACCCGACGGGCAAGCTCATGTTCCTCGTCGGCCGCATGATCCGCCTCGGCCAGGAGGAGCGCATCGACCCCCAGAGCGCCGAGCGCGTCATGCGCGAGCGCATCGAGAGCGTCTATTTACCCGCTCTGAGAGCCGGGGAATGAGGGCTTTGTAAATATGTAAAATCTAGGCTACGTAGTGTGTGTATAGATAGACCCCACGATTGTCACGTGCGTGTGTGTGTGTGTGTGCGTGTGTGTGCTATCCGCCTATTACGTGTAGGAAGTTGTATGGCCCGCTTGTATGGAGATAGATACGCTTCACGACGCGATGATTCGTAGACGGCAAGCTAATGAGTCATAAACCACTGCAGTACGGGAGAAAAAAGTTGGGGACAGATTAAAAGAATTGTATTTTCCTAGATATAGCAATGCGATTTACACATGCGGAACGGCAGCAAGAGCAGCTAACTAAGATTCATCACCAAACCCAACTAGGGAGGTGAAAACAACTAGAAGGAGAAGAAGAAGAAGAATAATAATAATAATAGCGCAATAACGACTGAAGCCTCCCATGTTCCGGCGGAGACCCCAACGCCGAGCCGTGGCCGGCGATGCAGAGTCTTTTATGATTTTTTTCCCCATCCATTTCTTTTAGTTTCCCCATGTTATTAAAACTTTCAAGACTGAAAGTCAGCGTCCGTCCTCTTCCCTTTCCCCCCTTTGTCACTATCAACCCGTTTTCCTAGGTGGATTTGTCCGTCCCGCCGTTCGTATTCCATGGTGTTGAAACGCCGGATCCGACCATATTCTCAAGAGACCGTGGATGTGCCGAAAAGCAGGTAAACGCCGGCTAAAACCTCTGGTATCGTAAAGTACACAGCATCCCCCTCGCTCGCGGCAATGATTTGTCGTCCTTCACATGCTTGCTAGACCTTGGGTTTTTAGGAAGGCAACGAGGTCCTCGACTCCCTGCGGAGTGTTTATCCACTGTCCACCGCTCAAGTATGGCTTCCATGTCACCGTCATCCCGTAGGTTGTCAGGGTGTGCCTTAGCCGCTCTCCTTGTATGATCGGTACGGCGGTGTCATCAGCACAGTGGCTTAGGAACGCCGGCGTATTCAGATATATGTCGTCGTTTGGTGTCGAAACGGCGCCTAGTAGTTGGCGAGATTCCTGGGCTGAGCCTGCTTCCAGCGACATCCAGCCGGACAGGCCGATGAATGCACAGAGCCGGTTGCCTTCCTCCGCTGTTTCCGATATCGGGTAATTGAGCAGCGCGTGGACTGCGGTGGCACAACCTTGAGACACTCCGGCGAGAATGACATTGGCGAGCCCAACGCGTGAGGCCTCGCTCTTTATAAGGCTGATGAGCTGGGGGGTAGCGTTCCTTAGGCCCGGGACCTGGAGGTCGCGGCGGTCGCCCGGATCCCGGGCATCCCATATGTCATACCAGCGACTAAGGTACTGCTGAAAACGCTCGACGTAAACTTCTTCAGCTTGGGGAAACACCCATTTGACGGAGGGGAAGATGTGTTGGAGCGACCAACCCCGACGATCGTGACTCTCCCAGATCAGCTGGCTGAGGTCCCGGGCGCTGGATTCGTGCCCGTGGAGGAAGATAATGGTGTGCGTGTGTTGGTTGTGAGCCGGCAGCGAGACGTTAAAGAGCACCATGATCGGCTCCACGGCTATCCCGACGCCACGCGAGCTCGATGACTATGTAGGGGGGGTATATTGGCGTGGGCTGGCTAACTTCCCGTGTTGAGGGCAGAACTGTTAATAAGCGGCGGCTTGAGGAAACTATGATTTTAGTCCAGGGATCAATTCCCGATGGCGGAGGCTCGTGGACGTGGCGGCGCCCCGAAGGTCTCCCGAGGTGTCTCGAACGCGCGTATTTGGGTTTAGGTACATGCAATGAAGGCGGGACAGAAACTCAAATCGATACGGGAAGAACGGATCGTACGACGCATAGGACTTCTCATATGAAGCTTAGGTATAATATGTGATAGACGAGTCGGCCGGGAGCTACTATACAAAGAACAAACAGGGCTGCATGGACGTGGTCTAGACCGCCGTGGTTCTCGAATGAGACGTCGCATGATTGACCTGGGTAGCCGCGTGTAGGTGCTGTAAACGGTGTAACCAGGGCACAGACAGAGGCCCTGTAACCCCCTGTGAGGCCTGTACCGGCGCGCTACACAGCGAGCGTATCTATGCAGTGCAGCATATCGACCACCCCGGCACAGCTATGCGGTCGCCTTGCCAAGGACCATGGACCGCTGAGGCGCATCATATCCGTGACGCGGGTTCGCGTGCGACATACGGATGAGAATATTTCGGTTAGCTATGATGAGACGGATGGAGACATCAGACCCTTTGAACTGGAAGAGGGATTCCCCCTCTGGCCTGCCTAACGCGTGAGCTATTTATGCGCTCATATTTTAATTAATCCATTCAAAAATCCACACGATGCTGCGCCTCGAGTATTTCAATCAATGGCTCGTCAAGAATGGCTTGTTAGGGCCGACGCGTGGCTGCAAAACCGCCATCCCTTACTTTGCGTCAGGGAGGCGATTCGGGACTGCAGTCGTCAGACGACACGAGATTCCAGCTATCTCGCTGCCGCAAGAAGTTCTCTATCCTCTCATGCCGATTGAGGGGCGCCTTCTCATCATGTCGCCGCCTTATCCCGTTGCTAATGGCGGCGTCTTTCTGGTCGCGCATCTCGACGACATCCAACGTGCTAGCACTGGCCCGCCGTGCCTGAGTGAAGCTTCCCAGGACCACAAAAGAGCACAGCACGATAACAAATACTTCGTTGGACATGAATACGGGAGCCTGTGACTGCTGTCCCCCGTTCCTCTCGCGCCGCCATCTCTCCCAGTCTTCCCAGGTAGCATTCCTACTCGCATTGCCCGGCTCGTTCCGCCATGACCGATACGATTCGCGACATGGGCTCTGCAAAGTGCGGTTGCCGTCCCAGCCGGCGCCGTACAGATCGTATGCCCTCCGCCTAGCCTCATCGCTTAATATCTCGTTGGCGGCCACAACCAGGCGATAGCGCTCCAGTCTTGTGGACTGCGAAATAGCCGAATTAACCGCCGCGCGATTCCTGTCGGGGTGGTAAATCTTGACTAACTCATAAAACAAGGCCTTGTTGTATCGCGCGTGTCTTGGATGGGCCAGGATCTCATAAGGTGTTGGGTGGAGCGAGGCCGGCCAAGTATAGCCCGGTGCAGCGCCGGGTGGAGGTTTGGGTGGCGGAGCAGAGACGGAGGCGTAGCAGCGAGCGGAAGAATGGGCCTGTGTCAGCCGCGGTGTATACTTCACATCCCATCTTTGGGGATGCCGATATGGGTCAAGACGGGCTCGTGGCGGCCGCTGGCTGGCACCGGGACATGATGACGTTATGCAGGATATGGGCGAGCCCGCGCCAGATACCGGGAGACTAGGACACAAGGAGAGGACACGATTGGACTCTTTGAGTAGCATGTTCACGCTTTGGGGATCATTGTCATGGCTGTTTTAGTTTCACCAAGCTATGCCGCAAAGGACTGTGGACGGGGGAGGGACGCAGGCTCTTGGGCCGAAAGCGCTGGATAGAAGATGAAGAAATGGGATCAAGGGAATAAGAGGCCCGCTTGGCGGTCTCATACCACCTAGCCGGCTCGGATGTAGGTGCACTCGCCCTCCCGACCTCCGCCAAACTTAATCTTAATGCCGACTAGGTAGGTTCGTCGGTACCTGGCAGGCAGGTAGCTATGCCACTGTCACAGCTGCCTGCTATTACCTATCGGCAGGTAGTTTACCTGAGTAAGTAGGTACCTAGAATGATAGAGGGGCAAGTGGGCCAAGGTCTCGCTCAACCCTATTTCGGCATAGTGCTCAAGCTTAGTCGACCGCTCTGGTCCAAGCTCAAGTGATCTATGCAGTATACAGGTACTTGCCAAGGCGCCCTTCGCGCACGGAATTGTTAGGTGCTAGGTACTTCTAATGACGACTCTTGCCTCTCCACTGGGGATGTAGCACTGTACTACCCAGTATCCAAGTAGGCAGTATGCCTTTTCGACCAGGCAGGAGTTACCTAGGTAAGGTAGGAGGTACCATTTGTTCACACCGTACCTACAGCTAGGGCTGGGGCTTGGTCTTGTACTGAAGAATTCGATTGGTGCCGCCAACCCGCCCCGAACAAACATCGAATTGAGTGAATGAATCTTTGCCCAACATCCAAAAGAGCAGACGAATAAATATCCACAAACCCGAATCAACGCCCAAACCACACAACACCCCTATAAACCGCCATCTCCCGCCATCTCGGCTGCGTGCAGCACGCCTCTCTATCCTTCCCTTTTCACCGTCCGCCTTCTGCATACCGATTGAGCCACCCACCCCAAGGAGCCCTACACGTTCCTACTTGCGAGAATCCAACCAACCAGCCAGCCCTCGAGAGTCTGTATAGCTCTCAAATTGTAAGCTCTCGCACCGCAAGCTCGCTCCATCCGATAGCCCACACGAGGAAGCTTGAGTCCGAAGTTGCGGTTATTCACCCGCGCTGTCCACGGTCGTCACGCTCGCCTTGGCCTTCGGCTCCCAAGCCGGACCAGCACCAACCACACGATCCACGAACCCCTCCAACCTACACTTTGCGAGCCCTCGAATCCGTCTACTTACAACGAATCCTTCCGACTTCACTCCTCGTCCTGTCGGCATCGTCGGCATAATTAGACCAGGTATGTGTTTGCCATTATTGGGCATCCTATTGTGTATGCCTTATCCATATTCGACGAGGCATTTCAAACAACCCCTTCCCATTCCTCGAAGTGAACAGCTTCAGGTAAACAGCATGTAACCTCCACGTTCACCGTCGTAATAGCCTCGCATTGCATTTACTATAGGCGACGCAAACTATAATTGTCGAAACTAAGCCCTCTTATAAATCTTCACATGTTTATCACACTCTGGCTATTTTCCTAACCTAATCCATCAATCTCGGATTTTTTTTTTGCTAACGTACGCAAATAGATCTACCTAGTGAACCAACACCCCCCTACCCACTACCCAGACCAAACCTACTACTCTATAAAGAGTGGTTCCGGTTGCTCTTTCATCAGCACGTTCAGGGGCACGGTCTTTCCGGGGAATAAGAGTCTGGATTGACTGTCAACATCTTCTTGCCTCCCTAACGACCATCATCCTGCTTGCGCCTATTGGGTTTAAGTCGGATGAACGATTCGCTAAAATCCCACCGACAAAACCGATACCCCTAGCAACTGTGTATTATACCATAGTCAAGTGCCACCGTGCCCACACTAAAAATGAGCGATTCCATAGCTTCGTCGCTGCAAGCTTCGACGATCAACGACGCCGATGATAATAGAGTTTGGAAGCAGAGTTTGAGTATCCCTCCCCGCGATAACCGGCAGCAAACAGAGGTTCGTTGTCGTACATTCTGGATGGGGGCGTTCTCGGGCTCCACGTATTAACCGTTCAACAGGACGTCACAAACACCAAGGGCATCGAGTGGGAAGAATTTGGCCTCAAGCGTGACCTTTTGATGGGAATTTTCGAGGCCGGTTACGAAAAGCCGTCTCCCATCCAAGAAGAAGCTATTCCTGTAGCCCTGACAGGGAGAGACATATTAGCACGAGCCAAAAACGGCACTGGCAAAACTGCCGCTTTTGTGGTACCCACACTCGAGCGTATCAACCCCAAGGTCAACAAAATCCAATGTCTAATACTAGTACCCACCCGAGAGTTGGCAATGCAGACGTCCCAGGTATGCAAGACTCTGGGGAAACATCTCGGCGTCAACGTCATGGTTACCACAGGTGGAACCACGCTTCGCGATGACATCGTCCGCCTACAGGATGCCGTCCACATAGTAGTGGGCACTCCAGGGCGTATTCTGGACTTGGCTGGCAAGGGGGTCGCCGATCTAAGTGAATGCCCTATGTTCATCATGGACGAAGCCGACAAGCTCTTATCAATTGAGTTTACCCCCGTCATCGAGCAGCTCCTGCAGTTTCATCCCAAGGATCGCCAGGTTATGTTGTTTTCGGCCACTTTCCCCCTATCGGTCAAGGACTTTTCGGATAAGAACATGTCGAAACCATATGAGATTAACCTCATGGATGAACTCACTCTTCGTGGTATTACTCAATATTACGCTTTCGTGGAGGAGAAGTCAAAAGTCCATTGTCTAAATACGCTCTTCTCCAAGCTGCAAATCAACCAGTCCATCATTTTCTGCAACTCCACAAATCGTGTTGAGTTGCTCGCGAAGAAGATCACGGAGCTCGGCTACTCGTGTTTCTACAGCCATGCCAAAATGGCACAGCACGCCCGAAACCGCGTTTTCCACGACTTCCGCAACGGCGTTTGCCGCAATCTCGTCTGTTCAGATCTGTTGACACGCGGTATCGATATTCAAGCTGTGAATGTAGTTATCAACTTTGACTTTCCCAAAAATGCAGAAACATATCTGCACCGCATTGGCCGCTCCGGCCGGTATGGCCACCTCGGTTTGGCGATCAATCTAATCAATTGGGAAGACCGATATAATCTCTATAATATAGAGAAGGATCTCGGTACTGAAATTCAGGCCATACCATCTACCATCGACAAGGCCTTGTATGTTTACGACAACCCTGAGAACATTCCCCGTCCAGTGAACACGTACACCGCGAAGCCAGTACCAGCGAATAAGTTTCAGACTCAGCAGGGCGAAGCTTCAACCCCAGCTTCAACTTCCGGTCCCCAACAGAACAACCCACCCACACCCCAGGGACGAGGGCAGGGTGATTTCCGAACGCAGACAGGTCGCGGGGGTCAGTTCATTGACTCGCAGCCCCGGCAATATCAGAACCGCGGCGGGCAGCGCGGTCGCGGTGGCCGAGGCCGAGGTTTCCCGCAGTTCAATGCTCGTGGTGGAGGTCGAGGCCAACCCCAAACTCAACCCCCCCAATAATGGTGGTTGACCAATCCTTGGAGGATCATAAGGCTATATGGCCAATATTATGCTCGTTTATGCATAGTTACTTATTTCTTTTCCTTTTTCAATTTCTTTTTCACCCCACTCTACTTGTACATATTTTGCGGTCTGGATTAGTCTTGATTTGTATCATACCCATCACGACAGGTCCGTTGGTTCTTTAATTTTTCTGATCACCCTTCCGGTTTCTTCAAGGGACTTTCAGACAGCATCCTATGTCACGAGGCCAGGCTCTTGACGTTTGAACGAAATCGGAAGGCAGGTGGAAAATGGTGTTCGGCGTTCGAGAAAGGCGGCGGGATTAGCATTGGTCAGAGTGGATACAGCAAGAGGTTATAAAAGGCGGGAACGATCCACAGAGTACTGATGTTGATGTCCGCCCCAAGGCGTACTTCGATCTCAAAATTCTTCCTCATTTCCCTGATGAGACCGCTTTGAACCGGCGTTTGTCCGGGATCCGTTTCAGAGTGGTTTGGAAGAGCGTTACAGCACAATACCCTTCATGTCAGCATTCCCAGTCACGGTTTAATCTTTTGAGAGAGAGAGTTCTCGGTCCAAATCGACACTTATGTCACGGCACTGCATCGATTCGACAGCAGGAGCACGGTTTGACACGATTTACAACAGCATGTGTGAGATACACTCGGCCCTTATGGGGCTACACTAGGGTGAAGGGGTTGATATGACCGTCTATTCACCGCGACAGTTCGCGAATATAGTAGGAGGGCGATGTTGGGCCGAAGATGAAGAGTTTCTTTGGCATCACGACCTCAGGGATGTTTCGACACTAGCAAAAGGAATCGCCATTTTCGACGCGCATTGTCACTCTTACCCGCCGCGCCCCCTAATGAGATGCGGGGCCGTCGGACGTGCATTCTCAACCTGTCACTTTGCGATATCGTCATCAGCCGCATCTAGGGCGCTGGACGGGCATATGATACTTTTGGAGGGAGAAAACAAGGAAATTAGGCTAAAAAACAATCAACAAAAACAACAAAAAAGAGTTTTTTTTTTCTTTGGAAGGGCGCTGGATTCCGTATATAGTTTTCGTACTGGCGAGTTATCTTTAACTCAGGGCCAGTGGGCTAGATAGTTGTCTGAGCAAAAGTGGTAGTAATGGCAACCATCATTTCCCCTTTCACCGACCCTGGTCCAGTTATCTGATACCGTGATACCAGGGCAATAGCCCTGGTCCCATGAGGCGTCAAAAAGACAAGGTCGCCGAGCAATGGCGGAACAAGCCATGAAATGTGGGTGCCTTTCGAAAGGTGAATGAATTCACGTGTTATAAGAACACCCATTCAGGTTGGAGGTTGACAAGCATCTCTCCCGTCCCTCGGTTAACAATGGATTACATAAACAGAAGAATGCACGGGCCAATACCCCAGAAGAGACCAACCAAACCTAATGCGGTAAAGCAAGTCCAGGCTCTTCTCGATGTACCAACCGGCAGTTGCCGATCGGATTCTGTTTAGCGCCGATCTAATCATGTCAGTTAGGCGCCAGTTAGACGCCGGTTAGACGCCATTTGGAGCCGCCCTTCACAACGCAACCTTATCCTAACCACCACCTCACCTTGCTCACCTTAGCTACCTTTACAAGCCGATACGGCTACTGTGCTGCTGTGCTGCTGTGCTGCTGTGCTGCTGTTAGCCGCAACCGCCGATCGCAAAGATATATATATATATCCAAGACTACAGAATGGGGATTTACGGGAACCTCAGGTGTGGTGTAACTTTAATGTCACTTTTCACCCGACTTGTCACGCACGTATAAGACACACGCATAAAGAAAGCCAAGGCATACCGGATGAAAAACAAACGATTAATGACTATGTCGACTTGCCCAGCACAAGCAATACCCGCATGCACACTTGCTGCATGCATGTTCACTGCATGCTACTGCCGACTTACACCAGTGGTGCTGAGAGCTATGCTAATAATTTGAAATCTCCTTTTTTGAACCCAAAGCCCTGAGAATCTCATACTAAGCCTGGCCGCAGTAAGGTGAGGGGTGTGGTCTGACTGGCAACGTCCAAGTAACCAGCCCAGCGTCAAAACCGAAAAGTAATGAAAGATAGTAGAGAAACTCTGCATACTGGAGCCCTTATTCCACCCCAACCGGATCTTATTTGTTGCCAAACAATAGAATGGGCTTTCGTAATTCCCCTTGAGAACTACTTCAATCGTCACCGACCGAATTACTCGCAAGGGTCCCGCGCAAAGTAACAGACGACCTCGTTCCAGAGAGCCCGCTCGAGGTCGGAGAGGCTGGCGCGACGCCCGTAGGCCATGAAGATGTCCCGGGCGCGGAGTGCCTGGACGGCGTACGATGCAAAGCGGAATTCCACCTCGATATATACTCTCCCGTCTCTCACGCCCAGTTCCTGTTGCTCTTGTTGTTGTTGTCGTCGTTGTTGTTGTCTCTCCAGTGCTCCCCCACGGCGGCCATCGTCGACAACGCCAGCACGCTCGAGCCCGTACACCACCCGCGTCCTGGGATGCGCGAGGATGGCGGAGAGGTTCTCGACGCTGACGACGCGCGGGTCGCCGCTGACGCGCAGAACGCGGGAGCCGGGCGGGCCGTCCGGGTCGCGCGGGTCGGCGCTCGAGTGGGCAGCAACACGGATGCGGTTCAGCGTGACATACGGCACGCCGCCGGCGACGCGCAGGCGGCCGGCGCGGCACCGCGCCAGCAGGCGGTCGACTGCCGCGCGCTCGAAGAACTCGACCTTGGCCGCCGCGCCGCGGTGCGCGCCCCCGCGCGGGCTGATGACGGCGTGCGACACGGCCCCGATCCCCCGCATGCTGTCGAACAGCGCCCGGTAGCCCCCGCCCTCCCCCCCCTCGCGCAGGTTCGTCCACCACGTCGCGCAGTTCTCCCCCGCCGGGATGTCTGCGCTGTGGTTGCGCGGGTTGTCCAGGTTGCCCCGGTAGTTGGGCGAGATCAGGGCGTTTGCCGCTACCGCTGCCGCGGCGTTGGGTTGGTCGACTGGGGCGACGGGTCGAGAGTCGGAGGCGACGGGGGCGACAGGGGCTGTGGCGCGTGCGGGAGAAGCAGGGGTAGTGCTGGGGAGCACGATCCCCTGGCGCCAGGGACCCTCGAGGTTGCGGCGGCCACGACGGCGGTTGTCGTTGTTTTGGCGTTTGGTCATTGTGTGTTTTCTTGGATAGGTGAATTAGATCGCCACTTGGGTATTGTATTGATGTTGTGTAGGCGTCGTGTTGTTGTTGTTGTTGTTGTGTTGTGTTGTGTTGTTGTGGTGTTGTGGTGTTGTGGTGTTGTGGTGTTGTTGTGTTGATGTTATGTGAGTATCGTGTGAGTATCGTGTACGTATGCTAAGAACTTGGACGGAAAGAACACAATTGATCTTGCACTATAAGCAGGTCTAAAAGGAGATGATTTTCAACCAGAGGAGAATATGCTTAACAGTGAAAGATTGAGTGCAGACTGTTGGAAGGGCGCGCAGGCTGTTTGCGGGCTAGACTTTGAGGCTATTATGCGAAGGGATCTGCGCGCGCTCATGCAATTTGATATGTCCTTGTCTTTGTGGGGAGAGAAAGTTGTGGAAGCCCGGACTGTGGAAGAGAGGGAGAAATCCAGAGCTGTTTAGAGGGGTGTGGTAGGTAGGGGAGTACCCTCACGATTTAGCGAGAGCACACGCACCGGGAGATAAATGGGTAAATGGCCCTTGAGACGGCTATTGAGAGGCTCGGTATGGTATGCTTCGACAGTGAACGCAGACGTGGATTCATCATCAGGGTTTACTTTTAGCAGGGCATATTGGCACAGGGTTAAAGTAGGAGTTGCTCTTACATCGAGAGGCGGCTTTGGGTCGGGAGCAGGTGTACATTACCAGGTGTATAGGCGCTAGGCATCTTGTGTCACAACCCTATTCCTGTATATTTGGCGCCTAAACCAGTTTGTTCCTCTTTAAGGGTACCTTGTGACGTCAAGCTTAACACGCCATCGCTAGGTTAATTAATCGCCATGATTAATTTCCATCATTTACATATCATTTACATAGATTTCTCCTTGCTCGTTGCTCCAAGCCTTGTATTTGGAACACGTCAAAGAGCGTACGTACCGTGCCAACTATAACGTGGCATGTTGTGATGTTTTGAAATCAGCGAACATTGCTAGTGGCTTCTGCAGAATGTTCATGTCATCTGGTGCTCTTTTGCCCTTTTCCCTTTTTGGGATATTCTCTGCGCAAAGTACGAAGTGCATACTGTTATCCTCAGTTGCCAAGGTTAATGAAAAGTCTGTTATTGCCATGAAGAGATGTGCGTTTTTTAATGTAGTCTCTAATTGGTTCCCGTTTTCCTCAGCCCAATCTTGAATTATTTTGCCCCCTCCTTCGCAGACCATATTTTCTAATCCTAATCCATAGTTCATAGCAATCGCATTGTCTAAACCAAACGAAGGTATTAAAAGCCATCATGCTTTAGTCACTAGTCGCTACATAAACAAGTACCCAATCAAACGTTTTATATACGTGCTGAATAGTGGGATACCTACCCCCTAACCTGGGCAACTAGTGAATAGTGAATGAATTGTGACTAGGCTGGGGGCAATGTACTGTAACCCTTTCCTTTGGTGGGTCGCCAGATGTGCTGATATGGCTAAACTTTATGAACACATTATATACGTTCTTTGCTCTTGTAAGACTTAGTTATATCTTCACCACTCCAACTACCACTGCTGAACCCAACTTCACTATATCTATATCTATATCTATAATTTACTATCAGTTTTTCAATACCTTCCATTCACCTGTTTATTATTTTGTTTTACTCCAGTCGTCAGAAGATATTTCCCTCAGACAAGACTAGCCATGACAGTATGGGCAGCACTCAGTCATTGTCGCCTTTAACGCTTTAGCTTAGAAGTTACAGGGTTACATCCTTACCCCCTCTCTATACAACCCCGTTGTCTAACGTGAATCTTAGAATGACTGTTAGACAAGCTACAATAGCTGAAGCAGAAATTATAGGATTTTTTGTGAGTATACACGTTGTTCCAGCGACAATGACACCTAGCAGCGCGACCCGCTCGTTAAACACTATCACAAGTCATCCATGTCACGGAACTAGTTCTAACCTAAGGACTCCACTAGGGCACGGGCCAGAATACTGTATATAAAAGGAGCGAGTAGCTGGCGACTGACCAAGTGAGGAATCTTCCCTCCTTGTGCAATAATGTCAGGCCAATGGATCATATAGCGAGGTACCAGCTACCCTAGGGGGTAGCTCTAAGGGCATAATTATGTATATAAGGACTGAAGGCCTTTCACCTAGATAGTAGGCCTAGGAATCAATAATATTAAGCCCTACCCTTATACTTGGCTATTTACCTGCTACCTAGCTGCTACCTCATAGTAACTAGACCTCACTCTAGGCAACCCTAACATGACAAATAACATAAGTTATTTCTAGAACTACCAGCAGTACGAACTGTGACAATCCAAGAGAAATTCACGTGAAGGCAAGTTCTACCCCTTTCGCTTTAGTTATCGTTATTCTCGACTCGTACATGACTGTTAGATTTTAAGCCGCTCTAGCGTTATTACCCGACCCTTTATCAACGCGCAAATTCGAAAAACCCGCGGTGCCGAAAATACCATACATCTTTCTGTTGCGATACCGTAGGAGACAGTACCAAGATGCTCCCAGAGCATCACAGTAACACCGTTGCTGGGTAACAAAGGTAGAGTGTTTTCAAGTCAAGCATTAGACCATCTGCAACTGCTTACATAGTATCATGGCCGCACAGTGACATTCATACCCAGCGGTTACTTCATGGGGCGGCGAAAAGGGGCCACATCGGTATTTTGTATTTGGTATCGCCCCCAGTGGGGGACATGGCCCCAAGAGACACCAACGGGCACACGACATCAGACTATGTTTAAACCCACCGGGAACACCCCAAGACCGAAGAAGTTTTATTGAGGACCTCAGCTCGACCTCCGGGCCTATACAGCAGACATGCTCGAATATTATACAATTATAACCTGGGTCATTAGTAATTGCTTGAAAGGGGAGAACCTCTCCCCAACCGAATATCAACACAAGTTTACGTATACATACACACGTACTGTTGTGAACACAATGGACTGGTTGAAAATGAAGTGTGAAAGAAAGCGAACCTTTCACTGTGTCCTAGCATCCTAGATACTTGTCACTTGTACAGTACACCTTCTTGTGCTTTTCGAATAACATGACAAGGCGCGGTAGTGAAAGCGCAATGTCCAATACCATTCTCCCCAATTTCTACGACGCCCCACTGTAGAGGGAGTTGGTAGCCATACTCTCTGTCCTCAGGCAGACTGTGGCATGCGGCACTTATGGCCATGCTATTGGTGGAGACCATACTCATCGTGCCATCATACCTGCGACACCCTAGTAGAACAATAGCCATGAGGTGGGCGAACCCGACTATGCCGGCTGCAAGCCAGAGAATAACTTAGCATAGTGTATTAGAGTATAGGCGGGTACTGGACTGGATGGGATGGACACTTGTATTCCAAAAATAGAGAGGGGGAATTCTTACTAATAATGATAGCATAAGGGCTATACCCAAGGGTGGAGAAGGAATTCCCGTAGTCCTCGGCGCCGCTGGGCAGCAGGGCGGTGACGCGGGCGAGGAAGAAGCTCTGGGAGATGAGCCAGTGGAAGACGGCGGAGTAGAGGTTCAGGGGCACGGCGTAGCGCAGGGGAAGGGAGATGAAGTAGCTGGAGCGCTGGATGCCGACAGGCTCGGAGACGCGCAGGGGCTTGCGGCGGGCGCGGGCGTACAGGAGGCTGAACTCGCGCTGGACCAGGAAGGTGGTGACGACGGCGCCGCCGGCCGTGTACATAATGGAGAAGAGCAGCTGCGGCGAGTTGATGATGAGCACGTTGGCGATCAGGCCCACGGGGTCGCCGCGCGGGAGCCGGATGTTGAGGTACGTCAGCTCCGACACCGCGCCGAACCCCAGCGAGCGGAAGAACGAGAACGTCAGCTCGAAGTGCCGCTGCTTCAGGGACGTGACCAGCAGCCCCATCGCCGTGTAGAGGCCTGTGAGGAACATGATGTATCTGCGCGGTGTGGAGCGCGTATGTGTTAGCTTGCATCGGCGGGTGGGTGGTTAATAATACGGAAGAGGTAGGAAGCTAATCTCACAAGATGACCAAGAATGCCCACTGTGTCCATGTAGCCGCGGACATCCAGCGTTTCTGCGACATCTTCCATTTGCGAGGGTGGATATCAGGAGCCGAATCTTGCTTTTCCCGCCGGCGGAACAACGCTCTCCTCCGGACAAAGTCGTATTTCGTGGCAAGGCACATGTTCTTCGTCGTCTCGTCTGGATCTTGCATGAAGGAGGCTATCGCATCGCCGAGGGTCGATAGAACGCTCTCCTTGCGCGCTAGAATATGTTCCTCCGTGTCCACTTCGGCGCCCCATTCTTCCCTCCTCGCCTTACGCCGTCGCTCGGCCCTATCCCTGCTTTTCCATACGAAAATCAAGGCGAGTAGCTTGATAAAGTTGAGACCGGTAACGCTGTATAAGATGTGTGTTGAGTATTGCAGTCGACATCTAACTGTTGAGGCCTTTACGAACTGGACCAGGCAATAGGAGGCCTCGTAGTGCGCTGGGCCGAGGTACACAGTCGTTATGGGGGTAGGCCATGGTGAGAAGGTTATTGTTTCTCCTGTGCCATTATTTACGGCCCACAAATCCTTCGCATAGTTGTCGTACCGCGGCGCGACGAAGGTGAATAGCAGTAGACTGTCATTGTCACTCGCGACGCTATCGTTCTTGACGACTACCACCACGTTCCCCTGTTGGACAGACCAGTAGTCTCCGTACAGGGCATAGCACTCCGAGACGTTTTTCTTTTCGTATCGGCCACTGACTACATCGTCTTGTATACCCTCTATGATAGTTCTGTAATCTTGTTCTGGGTGCTTTACTTTCCTCTCGTCCCAGCCGGCGTCACCCTGGCGATTGCGCTCGGCTGTTGCTAGGTCCCACCCTCCTCCTGAGAGAAAAGAGTTTGTAACTGCAGCCACGCTGTAGTCATTCGATGCGAGAGACTGAAAAACAGCCGAGTTGAAACTTTTCATCATTTGTCAGTGATCATCATCCCCTTTACGTATAGGGATGGTGATTATCCTACACAAGATGTATTGGCAGCGAGCTCAGGGCTAGGATAATACATGAAACAAGCCGCCACCTGCCGATGTATTTAAGATTCCTGAGGCTGGGTGCTCCGATATCCAACCACTTGTTGGACTTGTGCGCCTTGTCGACATCAGCACGTGTCGGGGAGGCCTGTAGCTGCATGCAGAAGGTAGAAGCAGAAAGCATCCCTGTGCTCAACAAGTTGATCAGCAGATGTAGAAATCGATTGCTCGATTTCACTGTATCACAGTCCCCGGCGTAAAGAAGTCCGACGCCATCTCTGCTGGGATACTTTGATGAAGCGTATAGGAGGATAAAGAGGTTAATGGCGAATATGCTGGCGATGAGGGCAATCTGAAGGAGAAGCGCTTGATTTCTTTTCGATAGTCGAATTCGTAAGGAGGTCTTTTCGCTGTCATCTATCCGTGGGAATAAACCTGCTAATATTTGCTTATCGGCGAACCCATGAACCCGAAACGGGATCCGGTCTGTGATGCCGCTAGACCCTGTGTCCGCGCGAACAGTTGGAGAAGCTATATCTCGGTAAGTGGTAAACGAATTAGTTCTAGTTAGATATTGCTGGGGTATTAAGCCTTCTGAACTGTTCGTAACGGTCAAGGAGCGTGTTACACTCTCGATAAACTCTCTCTGCTCTCTGTCCGCGTCGGAGTCCGCCGAGGCGCTGACTTGATTGTAGTACGCCTCCGCCATGGCAACGATGTTAGAATTTCCTAGCACAGCTAAAGTGATGGGGAACACTCTAGCTACTAGAAACCGACAAGAAACCTTGGATAAATTGGAATGATAAGGAAGTCTTCAGCCTATTCTTGGCCTAGCTATCCTTGCTTAGCTGGGCCGATGTGCCAGGTTCGTTGTCACATCTCAGGCTTATATAACTTAAATAATTCGTGTTCATCTCGCTGTAGGACTTCGACCTCTTTTCTGTGTAGGGCCGTCGGCGGCGCTCACCATTTAACAAATCAGGGGTCGCGAAAAACGTGCTGCCGTCGATGCACGGTTGGAATATGTCTTACATACTACTAAAAAAGAATTCTTTATTCGCTGGTAGCTTTCTCGGGGTCGATGTTTAGTAGAAGCGTTGTAGTTGCACTCGAAAAAAACACCTGAGCGCGAAACATGTTTCGACCCCGATTGCGATTGTCAGCTAGCCTATGCATGTCATGGCGATCTTCTCGCTATAGCTCACGATTGGGTCGATTGCCGCCGAAATCCCTAGCGATTATTATGAAGTAGCCCAGTCTAGTCGCATAGCCCCCAAAGGCTTCGTCATCTTTTAATAGTTCTAAAATGCAACGTTTGCATGAACTGGCTTCAGGTTCTTTGCATTTTTCTTTTTTCTTTCTTTTCCGATTGGAGGCCAAAAGCTGACTCCATTGGTGGGTGCGGGGCTTATGTTTGAACATGACCTTCTCTTTTCTCATGGCTGCAAAAGGAGAATCTGAAACTAAATTGTTGGGTTGTGGAAAAAACTTGCGCCAATCTCGTATCTCGTGAACTCGTTAGGTGATTAAGAACTCTATTCACAACATGGAAATTCTCGAAGCTCAACCATTTATGACTAGCCTATAGATAGCGCTCATAAGGAAACGGTTGACAAAGCAAGGTATCATTAGCATGACACACAAACGCGAGAAATGCGGGCATATAATCTGTAAATCCATAAGCTGCATATAGCTGGGTGCAATGACGCGGTTCCGGCGGCTATGTGGATAGGAGTGTCCTTGGGGTCTCCGGGTCGTTGATGCGACCAGCGCCGGGACTTTGAAACAAGCCATGACGGTACCACTGGGGGCTTATTCGAAGCTGTGTGGTACTTTTATTATTTCTATCAATACCGACTTTTGCTTCGTACCTGTACACCATCATGTGTTGATGCGTGTCCAGCCATAAAACTATCCCTCATGCGTTACTTACCTTTGCGGGCTACGCCTATGGCTGATGGTGGTAGTATTGGAGGGCCACCTATTGACAAGGATGGAGACATATGGGGGCACATACCCTGCTCGGACAGCCTATATTAAGAGGTGGGGTAGCCTGAAGTTGCTCTGTCACCAGGGTAAATGAGAAAAGACTTAAAAATAAAACGTGAGATTCGCTGCTCATGGCCCTTCTTCTGGTCACGGCTATCCAGTAGGGCAGCAAAGTGCTGGGAGGGAGGCCTTCATTACCAATGGAGCATTCACTCGCCACAGCGGCCGGTACCCATTCTCTCTTTAACTTTGAGAAAAGATCAGCAATTCTTGGCGTTGCGCCTGCCTATTACAACATATCGTGTTTGTGTGGTTGCTCTAATCTCCATGACGATGTCTGAATCGGGACGTGTGGGTTGCCTGACCTCCGTGGTGTCTACGCCGCTTGATGTCTATGGGCCGGCAACCTGTCTGTAGGGTTTGATGGTACAGTGTAGAATTACCCGCGATTAGTAAATAGAAAAAAGTGTGTTTCTGTGAAGAAGTCCAGTAGCTAAACGCACGCTGCAGTTGCTTCTTCAGATAGCCATATTACGCACATAGCAGCAGTGGTTAAAATAGACAGGGAGAGAATATCGCGACTACCGCACCTATAACAATTAAACCCTACGAGAATCGTATTGTTCAAGATGGCTGGTGTCTACTAAATTCATTATTAAATGACTGAATATTGATACGATCACGAACTATCTCTCTACTTTCCGTTTAACGATGGCATACGCTGCTATAAGTGGCTGTGCTCGACAACAGGTCGAGAACGCATATAATTTTTGATCTGAAAATGCTATCAATTACAGCCTCCGCAAAGAGATTGGAGTGTCGTTTTACTACAACCCTGTAGATTTTGATGGCCTTGCCGCTGAAGCTCGCTCACATTGGCGAGGGTTGCGGACTCCCTCGACTTTGGGGCTCCATTTGATTGATGGGCTTCGTCCTATTCCAAGGGAATAGAGTTGTAGACATAGGTAGTGGAGGCGACTTTGGCTATTTCCTCGAAGGCAAGCAAGTTCGAGCCACCGGGATGGTCGTTGGGTTTGACACGACCTATATACACTCTTTTACCGCTTTGCGTAATGATGGAAAGACGCTGCTAGAAAGGCTAAGTTATTAATCAGAAAATGACCGACTTTTATCGAACGGACGTGCGGAAGATGAATGTCACTAATATCGGATTCATTTAGAGCGACATTTCGAGGCCGCCGCCCTCCAGGAGCTCGGTGGGCTGTATTATGGGTAATCGCATACTCAATCTCGTCCCAGACAGAGAGGAGTTGCCGGACATTCAGGAGATACATCGTATTTCAAAGCTCAGTGGTGGGCTAGCCATAACAAACTTTCAAACACTGAAGTTGCTAAACCCCCGATAAAGAATGATAAAGAATGATACAGCGCTGCGCTCCCAATGCCTTTCGGAGGCAATCGAAGTCTCGCGTATGAGCCAATTCCTATATTACCACTTATCCCGTACCATATCTGTACAGGGGCTAACACAACAACAAAGGTCTTATTGGTCAATACCGGGAAGGACCTTGGCTGCTCTCAAGATGATGAATCTGCCAAATTAGTTACCCCTTGATATATAGGTAGCAATTATGGACCAGAGATTTTATCTCGGGAAGAAGAAGTTGGATCACGAATATGAATGTATCTGCGAGTGATTGTTTCGGATCTCTCCGTTTAACCTCTACTCTTCCCCAGTCCCTATGAGTAGGGATAATGTAACCTGACATGCGAAATGGCATCATTTGAATTCTGCGTGCGTGAATTCTGGGAGAAGATAGAGCAGAGTGCATCTCAAGTTTACTCTATTACGGTCAAAACCCCAAAATATTTACTGTTCAGGCAGCTAACGAAGCCTGTGGGGATCTTATATTGGCTCGTGCCTGGGTTGTGGGTGTGAGGTAGTGATAAAGTGTAAACGTTATCGTCATCTTTCTCAGCAAATCTATGAACCTTTTTCTAAGTTCTTGACAGAACGAGCAAACTGGTCAATTGAGAGTGTGTTCTGTTGTGTAGTCGACGGTGCACAAGTGAACCGTGTGAGGGGCAGCGGGGGCTGAGGCGACTATGGTCAGTTCTTGGGGTAATTAGCTCAGGACCAGTCTTCCCAATTTAACCCAATAATTCTGACACTACCCAATGCTAACGTAAACGGCAGCGATAGAATAGCCCCTGAAGTTAGTGGGTTGAAATACCATTCGTTACCTCTAGGAGTGGTTGTTACCAATCTAAGTACTTTAGCCAGAATGAACGACGGGGGGCCGCCTACCGCTCGCAATCCGAGTGTAGCCAACGTCGAGGAGGTCAGTCACTACCCTACGCATCAGGAGACAGGAGGAGGAGGAGGTGCTGACTTTCTAGCGCGCCCGTTTGCGCCGCAATCAGCGAAACTCTCGGGCGAGAAAACAGGCATACGTTCAGGACCTAGAGCAACGATGGAATGAATGCGTCAGATTAGGCGCGCAGGCTACTGTAGAGATGCAAAGGGAGGCTCGCAGAGTACAAGAGGAGAACAGGCTCCTTCGCACCTTGCTGCACAGGCAAGGCGTGGACGACATGGCCATCCATGAGGCTATCACTGTTGCTCGGCAGACCGAGAAAAACAATATACCGCTGCCGGCCTCTCATTGTTCTCCGGAACCTCCCAGGGCGACGGGCATTAACCCCGCCGTGCTTAGGACGCAGAACACCAATACCCCGCATCCTTGTAGCCCAGACCTGCCCGAGGGTCTCGCCTTCGTAGGCAATCCAGCGCCCTGGGAGGCCCAAACCAACAGACCTGAGGACTTGGATTTCAACCATTGGCTTACGGACCTCTGTTATATCAAGGATACTCTCGGAATGAATATGTTCGTACGTCCCGATCCGGTCCAGTTGCCGTCAATTCTCACACTCTAGGCTAACCCGAAAAGTTAGGCAGAAGAACAACTTTTTCAAGGTGGTGCTGACCGGGTCGGAACATCGCAAGGGATCTACCCGGATTTGGCTATCCATGATGCACAACACAGTCAGCCTCTGTCCATACAGGATGACATCGAAGCTAATATCCTTGACCTGCTGCAAGAAAGGGACTGCAGCAATTCGGATTGGGAGAACATACACTACGTATGAGCTATTATACCGGGCAATGTTCTGCTCAGCCTGTTAGAACTGCAGGTGGCTGTGATGACAACTGCCAGCACGAAACTCCTTCGTGGCACCAGATTGTTACTAGTCTATACTTTGGCCGGGGTGGGGCGTTTTCAAAAACAGAACAATCATCTGTGAATTTTCAACTAATCACAAGTCGGCAGTGACAGTATTTACCCTGTAAGCATGACCAGCCAAGGCGGCCGGAACATTGGTAGAGCGAGCCCGTGTAGGTCTCTGTATCCTTTCCTAAATCACGTGTTTGTTGGAAGAGATGTCAATTTCGCAGGGGTTTAAGGGTTGCTGGCTGTGAACCTGACAAGGCGCGACTTCACGTAAAGCTAGAATCACATATGTCGAGCAATCACCAACAAGATAATTACCTAGGTACTTCGTATTTGTTGGGTGGCACGACTCTGTGCTCTGAATGTATCCTTCGGACCGCTCCGAGGACTTCTCAAGCATGTGACTATTTATGAAGCGAGCAATATCATCCACGCCCTGAGGTTCATTGACCCAATGCCCACCATCTTCATATTCCTTCCACTCGACTAGAAGCTGCCGTGACTGAAGGGTATCTCTGAGGTCTCTGCCGTTTTTGATTGGAACGACGTTGTCATCTATGGAGTGACTGAGGAAAACAGGTGTACTGCGGCTTGATTTAGTACCCGATGCGTCTTCAAAGCTCCGGAAATCATCGGCGCGTAATGCGGCCGGCATCCAGCTGCACAGTCCTATCAAACCGGCGAACCTCTTTGGTGCAGCAGCAAAAAAGACAGCGATGGCGGTCGCGAAGCCTTGACTGATCCCAGCAAGGAAGATTCTTTCCTGCGGCACCAACATCTCTTCTTTCCTGATGACCGCGAGGATCTGTTCGACGCTCTGATGCAGTCCAGGATGTTGCAGCTCCGGGCGTTCTGCCGGGCCCTCCACGGACCACATGTCGAACCACTGCGACATGTCGGTGCCAAAGCGTTCGGACTGCAGTATCGGGGCGCTGGGAAACACCCATCTAATGCCCGGGAAAAGGTCTGGCAGCGTTCGCGGCTGGTTAGCTGGCTCGGAGGCCTCACTCTCGAAGAGCTCGTTGGCAAGCTCCCTGCAGTTGCTGTCACGGCCATGTAGGAAGATTACCGTTTGCGTGTGCGCAGCTTTGGGCTTAACTATGTATGTGGTATCGCTAGCCATTTTGGATGTTGTCGATCCCGAGTTGAATATTTGCAAAACTTTCGTTCGTTGAAAGTGGCCCTTTTTTTTAAGAAAAAAAAGAAAAAGAAAAAACAAAACCAGACCCCCTCGAAAGATCCATCCCATACTTACAGCATGTATACAGTGTGCACACAGTACTGCGTATTCCTCTGTACGTACCTATATGTTGCATACTGGTGAGACCGGTATATGATATTCTCAGTAGCTAGGGTCGCATCTTCTATCCTTTAAAGCTTCAATAGGGAGACTATAAGCCAGGGCCGCGGCCAGCTGGCGCACGATACATGTACCTGTAGTTCCGTTGAGAATGGCTTCGTATCCCTCTTTATCCGCCTACCGCTGGTCTCGGAGTAGGCGCAGGCAACTTCAAGCGCTTGATCTATCAAGTCTCAAGATCGCACTTACGAGGAGACATTTCGCCTGGCCTCCCTGGCAGTAAGCATCGCCTTTCCCAGATTCTATGTCTCATGTACAGCAGGCTACGCCCTGGCCATACTGTAGTACATACAAACCCAAAAATATGCCCGGGATGCGTTTGCATAAGCCATCGTTATTAGGCTACTACTCACTGCGTATGTTGGCGCTTCATACCTGAGGACCACTCTTTCCATCTAAATCAGGGACTCTTAGCTTACTTTCCTGCTAGCTCCACCCAATGCTGTGCTTCGAACACCCCGGTGGCAATGAGGCGGACATCACGAGTCCACACAAACTCTCGTGCCGAGTTCCTAATATTTCAAACGGAGTCAGGCCGCACGAAATTGTATGGCTGCCCTTTGTGCCCTCCACAGCTCTAACAGTAGCATACTAGCCACTATATACGAGACTCCCGCAAAAGTCTGAACGTAGATATATGACCGCGCCCCGATGTCCTGCCGTCTTAGCTCAAGCGCTATGGCCTCAGCAACTATAAACTACGTTAGGTTGACTCTAGGGCAGGACAAAATGACTCTCTTACAGGCGCTTGGTAATACTACAGAAAGCCATACGATACTTAAGAACGCGGGTAGCTGTTCGAGGCTCACAACATCTGCTGCTAGTGGAGCGATAGCCTATAAAACCATTAAGAATTGAACAGACAAAACAACAAAAAAGCACTTACAGCCCAGAATATGCCCAAGATCGATCCACCTATGAAAGCGAATGAAACCAACGCACCGTAATTTGTGGTCGGTAGCCAGAGGGCAAAGATGAGTACCCCGCAAGTGAACGTAGCAATTCCAGCCACCTCAACACGGCCATATCGATCGCTCACATAGCCTATAAAGGGGCGCCCGATGGCAGCCCCCAGATTTAAGATTGCGGCTACTGTCGCTGCGGCTTGAAACGATCCGCCGATGGCCAAAGCATAATCTGACAATGAGAACATCAAAGTAATGTAGCCAAACATAAGAATGATGGCCCACCCCAGCAAAAGCTTCGCTTGATATGAGGCAAGAAGGTGGAAGTTGAGTATGCGTAGGTCCGGCTTAATCTCCCCGTTCCGTGACCGGATCAAAAGCGTCGCGACTAAATTGACGATGAAGACTACTACTGCCGTGATTCGCAATGACCACATCAATCCAACGGTGTCGAGCATTCCCTGGGTTGCGAAACAGACGATGAGACCGCCTATTCCTGATCCAGCCGCGCAGATCCCGCTCGCCAGGCTGCGCTTTCTGGTGAACCATTGAGGGATAACTGCAGTCGCCGGGATGTAGACGAGGCCTATTCCGGTGCCGACGCACATCCCTTGCGATAAGTAGAGATGCCACACTTTTGTCGCGAAAGATGCCGAAACGAAGCCAGTAGGGAGTAAGATAACGCCAAAGAACATTGGGCTCCTAACGCCGTATAGTCGCATCAACAGTGTTGCAAGCGGCGCAACTAGGAGCGCGAATGCAAAGTTAAAACCCCCGATGAAGGCATAATCGATAGGCGTAGCTCCGGCAAAAATATCATGAGAGAGATAATACGCGAGGTAGACGCTATAGCTCTGAGTTCCGTATCAGGATTCGCAGTTTAAACAGTAGGAAAACGACATACTTACCGCTGCTACACCCCAAGTAAAGCCGTTGATTAAAAATTGAGCCAGTACACAAAACCAACCATATCCGCCGTCGGGTGGCGGCACAGATGCAACACCCTCCCGTTGTATTTCATCGATAGATGTAGGTGATAAACTAGCCGAGGCCTCTGGCTGGAGAGCAGACCCCAATTCGGACATCTTCACAGTAGCACAGTCGCACACAGTCAAAATAATAATAAAGGTATATAGCTCAAGAGCCTGTTATAGTTTCCACGGCAGGTAGAGAAGTCATCGAATAATGTTTTCTAGGTACCCAATGCTAGTATATGTATCTGCTGTGTGTGAACGGCTAGAAGCGCTTTTGGACCCAGCGGGGCGGAATGGTTAGTATTTCTTCTCCCACTGACGACACAACGGATCCTGATAGACCAAACCGTATTACCCCAGCGTGGATCCCCCGAATTCTAGAGGATTAGGAGCTGTGACAATGGACTTGTCAAATGTATGTGAGCCACTCTGCAACCCTTCTATTTATGTATTGCTCTAGATATCTCAGGTCCCTTCGGGACTCTCTACCCTACTCATCCTGAATAACACCGTCTGCCTTCATATCATACTCCAATTCTCTTGACGAACTACTAGAAAAGAGCGTAGATATATGGCAGCTGTTCTATTATACCATCGAAGAAGACAGATGGTAGGTATATTCGGTACGCCAGCGACCTAGGGGCAATTGGACTACCCACCAAGCTTTATTTCCCAATGCATATCACACCACCATGACGGTCCGCCACCCTGCAGATGTGTAAAATTAATAGTTAGTAATTAACTGTGTAGTATAGCAAATATCTGCACAAATCGTAACCACTCAAGACCTGAGGTGGTAATACACCTATGATGGAAATATGTGGTTCATCGTGCAAGGCCTGGTGGATATAATCTAAAGCGCATGTGGTCGGTGTATTACCTAAATAGGGAAGCCATTTAACACATCACGGTCCCTATATGGTGACAGTGCAGGCCCCCTCAAGTTTCCATCTTTCGATGACACACAGCCGCATTCTGATTGGTCTGCATTGCCTCCGGCCACACCTGCATACATTGTACACAGCTCACAAGGGTATTTTCAGTCATTGAGGGGATTTGTCTAGACTCACTGTATACATATTCTGTCCAGTGAAAGCATTACTGTAGGCCAAACTGATCAGCCTGTAGTCGATTCGTTTGGATTGATCAAACCACATACCCCTGTCGCCATTTAACGGCCTATAGCCCTATGGAGCTCATATGCAATGCATCTCTTATCAAAACATCAGCTGAGCATCTCTCTCATTTTCTCTCGGCATGGTATAGTCGTTACGGCTGATATGGTCCTCACCAGCTAGCCTTCTAGAGAGTGACGTCGGCCCAGTATATACGTCACAGAAACAACGGTGATTGCCTACATTATGTCTCTTGAGCCGCTATTCTTAGATATAAACTGCACTGAGTATAATTAGAGAACATTTATGAGAAATATTGAGGTATTATAGGTCAAGGATACTGCCTGTATCTATTTGACTACTTTTAAGGGGGGGGGTCTATTTTGGCGCACCTGCACAAAGCTTTGAGCTGCTTTTATTGTATGGTCTTTCTGCTCGCTGAATCGGTCTACAAATAAGCCAGCGGGGTCGCATGGCGGCATTGAATTTGACGAATTCCTCGATGCAGTCCACAAGACAATCCCTGTTCCCACTTGGCAGCATCCAAGCCTTACCACTTCCGTCACCCCCTTCATATCCAAACCGGGTGTGAGCCATTGGAGTGCTAAATTGGTTGTAAGGGGTGAACATCCTCATCCACTGGCCCAAAATACGCAAGCTGTTGACTTGATTGAAGGACTAGCTGCCGCCGTTAACCTGGATAATAGCCAGCATGTGCCCTTGGGGACATCCGTACCGAGCCTGTAGACAGCAGGATTCAATCTATTTGATTCTTGAAGACAGCTGTCAAGTCACTGTGCTGCTTGGGCGCGCACCACACATGCCCACCGCTCCATATTGACAGCTCCCTGAGACTGCAGGGTGCTCCACGACTACCGAATCTATAATTGGTAGTGGCGAGGGATCAAAGACGCGCAAATCACAGCCAATACAGTGATGAATACGAGCCGCCTCATGGGCTACGAACTTTGAACAGAATCTTTTCACACTTCGCATTGGTTTAGTGTACCTGCCGCCTGTATCGAAACTCGCCATTTTAGTAGGCTACCTTATAGGATGGGGGCTTTGAGCCTCGGTCATGTTCTCTAAACATATTGCTGGGTAATAGGAGTTACGGTGTAGGGCTCCAACTTTGAAATCCAGTCGTTGGCTATTGTCTGAGTATAAGGCAGGAAATGTCTATACTTGGCTCTGATTTTAGGGTTGTCCTCGCCCCCTAGGATAGCCAGATTTAGACGACGTTATAAAGTGCCTCCAGTGCCATTGCCCATTTCGAGGGTTGCTGGTTTCAGTCAAGGGACAGGCAGCCCTGCCAATGAGCTTAAAGATATAGCCGCTGAAGAACTCGGTATTTGGAAAGAACGAGACACGAGTGTCGTTGAACTGTAACGGATCCGTGGGATATTTAACAGCCGAATCCTCGTGACACGCCTTGATTTTGCGCAGGGCGGGTGAAGGTGATGTTAAAGGTAGAACAGCTTAGCCAATTTGCAATCAATAGCCTACCATGCGACTAACCACAATAGACGCGCAGTTAAGTGGATATATCTAGCTAAATCTGAATATTGGTGTTGGGACTGCATCCAAACATCCGTCAAGGATAAGTACATACTGCCAGAAAAAAAATTAGGAGTTTAAATATGACATGCGGCCACTATGTCAGTGTAAATAGGCTTATGAATCATGCATTCAAGAGAGTTATATACCTTTGATTTTTCCTTAGCAGGATGCGATTACGTCGCTTCAGAAATGTGTAATAGGGAAATTTTTGAAATGAAATAAAAGAAAAGAAACAGAAAAGTCAACGTTAGTTTATTGTCTATCTGTAGCTCTAAAAATATATATACACTAAGAAGGCGTTACATTTTTACTGTGACTCATGGTAGATATAGGTAATCCTATATGCTGGGTCAATATTTAACCAACGATTTTATTAATAAACGCACGTTATATAACAGCTATAGTATCTATCTTCTATGTATTTACTACGTTGTTATAATTTTTAGGGCTATTAAAGGAGAAGTTTATCAATAGCTATTGAATCCCTGTAGAACAGTGCATCAAAAGTTGTTTAAACCCCTTTTTCTTATCTCGGTCTAAGATTTTCATTAACTATTTTCTACTTAGCTAGTTCATGTGGTTCTCTATCTTACAATCGATATATATGTAGGACCCCGGATAGGAGTATTGCCTCTGTGAAGGACACAAAGCGTGACACAACAATCAGGTAGCTATTCCTAACAGTCATCTTTGTATGCGTTGGCACTTTGTAATACGTGTGACAGTACCAGTTATATTAGGCGCAAGAATGGCTGCCTAAAGCAAGAATATCTATATAACTCCAACCGATAGCCCACTTCTCAATTGTTAGTTTTCGTCCAGAATTACAGTTTCCCCTTTTCAATTTATTTCCCAACATCTCTCAAGATCATTATTCAACATGTGCCAAATCTGGATTATAACCACCACATTTTCTTGCCGTCATAGAGAAGAACACCGCGAAGAACACCCTTGCGCTGAGAACCACCCGCCGCCTTGGCCTGAGGTGCCGATGGGAATGAGAAACAATCGCTTCAAGAAGTGTAAGACATGTACGGAAGCTCAAAATGAGGGCTAGACACCGTGAATGAGCCCCAGCCGAGATCAAGACAATTTTCTAATTCGTCACATAGGTCTTTGAAGTCTGGGTATTGGAATGGGAGAAGAAAAGCGCGAGATGGATGTTTCACAGAGGAATACGGCAGCAGCTTTATTTCATCGTTGTGTATTTTGGTGCACTGATAGTAGGATCTCCTCAGCAACACTACCATTATAGGGAATGCCTATCGGTCGCTTCTTTTAAATAAGTGCGCTTCCAAAAGCGAGAAACACCATGGTGTGGGCTTCTGAACCTTGGGATATGAACCACGTCGAGTGCGATACATAGATTGATCGCCACCAAATAAATCCACGCCAAATTTGGATTCTATAGTAGTTTGTAGTTCGTGAAACGGAGTTCTTCATCCATCTTCAGATTGTGACGACGTGCCAAACTTCTTAACTCGTTCTCTGTTGGCTCGGTGCGGATTACGCCCCCTACGAAATGAAGTTAGCTCTCTTCGGTTTGCTCGCTATCTGCCCAGGGGGGAGATTACCATTTTGTTCCATTCGGGTCTTCCTCCATTCTCTGACGCGGTCCCGTAATGCATCTTTAGACGCTGGGAACGCCATAGAGTCATAGGTGCGCTGTGGTCCCTGGCGGAGAGATGCAATGTCCTCCAGCATCTGGGCCGTTGAACTGTACTCCTGGTGCCAGGCCTTCCGGATAATCAAGTCTATATCGTCATGACCAGTGTGAACCTGGGGAACAACCCGAGTTCCATTGTTGTCGGTGGATTCTATAGGCGCGGTTCCGGTTTCCATCTCGAACATGA
This sequence comes from Rosellinia necatrix, assembly GCA_021209875.1. Lineage (NCBI taxonomy): Eukaryota > Fungi > Ascomycota > Sordariomycetes > Xylariales > Xylariaceae > Rosellinia > Rosellinia necatrix. The sequence continues at coordinate 6,705,658 of JAGYVD010000001.1, read as the reverse complement.
GTGACGCCATTGAGAACCTATCTGAGACGTCCGACAGAGTCTTTGCGAACCCATTAACGGGAAGAAGATGGTCTGGACGGGGGAAGACCTCGTTGGGATCCCCGAAGGGCGCGGAGCTAGCGAAGTCGCATAGCACAGCTCGCCCCTGAGGATCAATAAGCACATTATCCACACACAGACACATATGCCCGATGCGGAAACCGTGCAGATGGAGCAGCCCAGACAATATGTCGTGATACCAGTGAATTCGGTCTTGGCGTCCAGTCGTCTTGAATTCTGACAACGGTCGGTACTTTCGGAGATAAATGCCTTCCGGGAGATCAATCTCAATAGTCTCGGCCATGTTCGGATGCGGCCGCTGCTCAAGCAATCGATACACAAACCGCTCATCTTTGATCCTATTAAAATTGGTGATGGAATTCCCAGCGTAGGCCGCTTTATCGAATCGGGAGGCGTCGCTGTTGGGAATTTCAAATACCTTCCATGCCTTCAGAACGATGTCATCGTCGACCTCATAAACATTTGCTATGTCACCTGAACCTACGGATTTCAGGCCGGGCTGTCTCAACACCGTAATCCTAGCGGTTTCGAATTCGGAGGGCTCGGCCGCAGCAGAGGTGGCCACGGTGGAAACGGATACTGATTGAGAACCCATGGCGCAAGGAGGGGAGAGTATGCCTAGAACAGATGAACTTGTTAAGGCAGTGCTAAATGGGAGTTAAAGCTTTTGAGTAGCAAAACGCAAGGGAAGTCGCGGGCTTCTCGGTTCATGCACTTTTTAAGAGTAAATGGCAACTGTCTTTTGCACAAGATCCTGGGGAACTATGCTTTTTGGGCGCAGGCGATTCCCCGTGTTTTTTAAAGACCGCTCTTATGATATCTCACATAACTTTGTCTCAAAGATGATTAAATCCGTACATACTTTTACGTTTTCATGTTATATCATTCGTGAGCCAGGATTAGCTATGCAAAAATGAATATCCCTTGACAAGTCGCCTTTAGGCAAAGCGCAAGTCCATCTAAGAGGTTCTGAAGACGAAGCATGGTCAATCCTAGTCATTTTTAAGCCCAAATTATGTGTCTAATCTTCTTGGGTGCTATGAATTTCTGTCCAGGGTGGTTTGCTGTATGACTAGTGACGCCGCTCTCGCAGCATCTTGTACAACCTAAGCTCTTGTGTACACCCCCAACAAGGATACCAACTGTTAGTATGAATACACGGTAACGCCACCCGAGGATCACATGCCGAGTTTGTACGTCCCCGGGTTCCGCCGAATCATGGTCCAACAGGGCGGCGAATTAGCAGACGATGAGCATGTTCCACAACTACCTGTCACGATTTTTTGAAACGCCAAAAAGGAGGAGCGACTAGAATGCTACTTTCCTACACCTCTCTTTATCGTTTAGAATGCCACGTCACCTCTATTCTGCGTACATAATATATATTGGTGACTGACTAGCCTCGGGAATGATCTAAGTACCTATTGCAGCCAATGAAAAGAGACACAAGTGTATAGCTGTGAAACATGGCGAACCCCCTCGCGGGCAGCCTACTCTAGGCAAAATCATGGTTCAATACTCTGGCTGTATTGTCGTTTCGGCGATCCAGTTCTGGTCACTGATCTAGTTACCGGGCTGCGTTGCTCGTGGCCGGGGCGGCAAGCTCCGGTCACAAACAATCGAACGCTTCCTGTTACGACTCGACAGTGAGTGGGGATCTACCAAGCGACGCGGGATCGGCACAGCGAGATACACGGGCGGCCACTCCAGAGAGTTGACTGAGGGTCTCGCGAGCTGATAGGTCGGCATTACCATGTAAAGGATCTGATGTACCTATGGCCTCGACCAAGATGTATTCGGTGAACTTTTGAAAATTGGAGCACTCGACCCACGGCACACACTGAATCGTCGCCAGTGACGTGCTCTATCACTCATCGTCATGGTCACAACGAGGGGACTATATGTAACTTGAGTACGGGGCTTTTTTAACTGGTTTACGCTGTGTTACAAGTACAAAAAGACAGCTGGGATGCATTTTAATGCAGTCGAGGTCGAAGTCGTGGGGGTCAAGTCAGGGTTCAAATTGCAAAGATCCCTTCGAAGTATGCAACGGCCGTCCTCGGGGGGAGCATGTGGGCAGCCGAGAGGTCTTGTGCTTTTGATAGAAAGACAAGAAAGAATTCCGGAGATCTAGGTACCCATTTGTCATGTTGGGATTGCCCAGAGTGAGGTCTAGTCACTATGAGGTAGCAGCTGGGTAGCAGGTAGATAGCCAAGTATAGGGGTAGGGCTTAATATCATTGATTCCTGGGCCTACCATCTAGGTGGGAGGCCTTCAGTCCTTATATACGCAATTATGCCCTTAGAGCTACACCCTAGGGTAGCTGGTGCCTCGCTATGTGATCCATTTGCCTGACACCATTACGCCTTGCACTGGCTTGTTCCATGTAGGCCGGGCTCTTTAGGCCGATCTATACGGACAACGCTTTGGCGAAATTCGACGAGACAATCCCTTCCCTGTTCCTTTGTTTTTTATTTGTAGATTTCTTATCGTACAAACATATCACTTTTTACTAGGGGTTTGCTTTTGGGTGGTCAACTGACACAGTATTATCATTCTTATTATTTTATCCAAAAAGGCGAGGATCATTTTCCACTTTGGTCCCTAATGAACAAATAAATAAATGAAAATAGCCTTATATAAACTCATCAAAAATATTGCTTCAATTTGTTTATTAAGTTCAGGATAACCTGATAACCTGTAAGTGAGATCTATCTCTACATTGAACCAACATTTACCCTTCCATCTTTTACGTCCTGGGCCGCGGAGGGGTGTGGAGAATACTTAACGTGCTTGACGACGTTAACGGTCTCGTGCTGCATACCATACATAGGTGACCCCTGTTTCGGAGAGCCATCTGGGATCGTTCCAGGAACTATGTGGAGACGATGGCCAATGCTCATATGCGCATGATGTCCCGATAGGCATGATACGTCACCCGACTGCTCAGGTTGAGTTTGTCAGCGAATCGTATTTACTTCCCAGAGGGGCTGAAAACAGACTAATAGGAGCCCACCAAGCGGCTGAGACTAGGTAAATCGTTGTTCCCGGATCTCCTCCGAGGCCGCACATCGTCTGGGCCAATACGTGTCGTGCTGTCTCGGGAAGCGCACCGAACGACGAGAGTATGCGGAAGCTGACGAGGAAGCAATCGGGCAACATGAGCACGAGGGCATCCCCGCCGGCCCCGCCAACAGTGGGAATTATGAGATCAGGTCTGCGTATGGCCCAAATGAGGTCTTGGGATAGACAAAACCATATCCTAGTGTAGTGATGGATGGTTACGCGGCGTAGGTGGGATACACTAGGGGCTCGTCGAGTGGATGGCATCCCACATTCTGACGCGCCAACTATTGCAATCAACACGATGCCGTTCTTCGTAGTGAATCATCCACGCATGCTTTAAGATGATAAGAGAATTGGGGACTGAGAACTGAGCCGTATCCACCCTCACACGGTGGACAACGGTGAATGTCTGCAAGTGCCTCGATTGGGCAATGCGAACTGCGCCCCTAAGCGCTGGATCGCCCGCCAGGGCGTCGAGCATGTATGCCGGCGAGGGTACGGGACTACCATAGACGGCCGTTCTTCCCTCCTCTTTCGGACATCGGTATTGCATCATTGGAATCTGGCCTTGGCGCGCGTCGCTTACCTGTTTAGTGTTGTCCCCGTCGCTGGTAGCGAGGGGGTGGCGAAAAAAAAAAAAAAGTATTTTGCGGTGAACAGAGAATCATCTTCACTTCATTCACAAGCAGTGGGGTGTCTGTAATTCGTTGGAAAAAGGGTTATGTGTGAGGTGGAGGCGAAGGCGAAGAGCGAGTATGTGAAGTAATTTGGGTGATAGCCCTCCCCCCGCCGCCCGGACACCGTATGTTTACAATTGATTAAAGGCGGCCCGCGGACGAATCGTGAGTATATCGTGAGCCGAGTCGGAATCGACCCAGATTGGTATATAATAGAATATATACCATATAACCCCTCGCTCTATGATTGATGGACCCATTCCGCCGCGCCGACTAAGATAACAATGCCCTTTAAATACGCTTACAGCAAAGCAATGGCAACCCAGACACCTCTATATCGCCGCTTAATCCGTTCCATGCTTCGATTAATCTGCTGACTCGTTCCAATTATATTCGGCCCCCCAGATCTGATATGTTAAGGGATTAAGTATGACCCGATCCTAAACATAGTTTAGCGAAAAAAAAAAGAAAAAAAAAAGATAGATCGACATCATAACAATGGAACAAAAAAATGACAGAGAGAGGGGGGAGCTTACCCAGTAATGACGTAACAGGCGCATAACAAGGTGCCCTCGAGGTAGTTTGTCTTCCCGTTGGACATGAGGAAGTTGACGAGGATGGCGGCGCCGACGAGGGCGGTGGTCTCGAAGACGCCCATGTAGAGGGTCATGTCCTTGCCCATGAACCAGCCGCCGATGACGGTGAGGGGGCTGACGAAGAGGGCGATCTGGATGGAGGAGCCGAAGGAGACGCCGATGGCGAGGTCGAGCTTGCCGCGGGCCGCGACGCGCACGCCCGTGATGTACTCGGCCGCGTTGCCGACCACGGACAGGATGATGAGCCCGATGAACGACTGCGTCAGCCCGCTCGACCGGATCACGAACCCGATCGTGTCCACGAGGAACTCGGCGCAGATCGCGGTGAAGAATGTCGACGCCGTCAGCGCCACCATCGCCGCCGGCCGGCTGACCTTCCCGCCGCCGCTGCCCGGCTCCAGCATCGCCACGACCTCGTTGTTCGGCTCCACGATGTGGAACGACGAGTACGGCCTGGCACCGTTGGGCCCGCAACCGCCGCCGCCGCCGCCGTCGCTGTACCGCTCGACGATGTCGTTCCCCCGCAGCGACCGCGTCGTCCCCAGCGAGCTCTGGCTCAAGCTCGGGCCGTGCCGCGAGTACGGGCGCGCCCCGCGCTCGCGGTGCGGGGCGCCTCCGCCTCCGCCTCCGCCTCCACCGCCGCCGCCGCCGCCCGAGCCGCTCTTCATCCACCTCTGCACGTTGTCGTGGCCCAGCGGCTGCGACGTGGACCGGCGCCGGTTGTCGTGGGGATTGGTAGTAGTAGTAGTAGCGGCGCCGTCGTCCTCGTCCTCCTCCGTGTACTCCCACAGGCTGCCGTCCAGGTTCCCCTGGCGCGCGGAGCGGGCGGGCGGCGGCCCCGTCACGCGCGCGTCCGCGAACTTCATCGTGCGCGACAGCGGCTGCGCGCGCAGGTCCTCCGGTTGCCGCGGCGGGGCGTGTCGCTGCGGAGATTGGTCAGTTTCTGTGTCGCCCGTCCTGTGCTTCGTGGGGTGGAGTGGGTGGGCAGTCAGATGGCGTTGATTCATTCATTTGGTCATTACTCACCTCCTCGTCAAGGATTGCACTTGGTCGCCTCGGCAGGAGAAGGAAGGCCAGGTAAACGAAGTAGACGATGAGCAGGATGACGGCGGATGCCCTGCTCAGTGCCCGGACGGCCTGCTCGCGTTCAGGTTCATGCTTGAATGTAAAGTGAAAGGCCATCTAGGAGAGGGCGAAGGTCAGCCGGCGAATGCGCTAAATCAGGTAGCAACGTGCTCATCGCAACCGATGCACGTGTGTTGTGTGTGTGCCGCTTACGGGAATCAGAATGGAAAATACCGACAAGGAGAGCAGACACGCTAAAGCTTGGGCATTGTTCATATCATATACAAGGTCGGCCGGCTGGAACTCAGCGGCGATGATGGAGGACCCTAGGATTAGTAGGAGATTAACTAGGATGGAGCCCACGAGCGCGCTTTTCACTACGCGGATATGATTATCTACACTCGGGGTGAATGTCAGCAAATGTCAGTAACGGCACATTGTTCGGGTTAGAACTCGATGATGCATCACCCGTTCATAGCGGGCAGGCAGAGAGAGAGAGAGAGAGAGAGAGAGAGAGAGAGAGAGAGAGAGAGAGAGAGTGTGTGTGTGTGTGTGTGTGTGTGTGTGAGTGAGTGTCTATGAGAGCACGCTTACGCCGCAAGGCTGCAAAGAACATAATGATCTCTACAAGATTGCCGAAACTTATGTTCATCAGGGCGCCGACGGCATCGCCGAGATCTGCGGCGATGCATTCGGTGGCATGTGCCAGGATGTTGGACAGCGGCACGATGGCGATGGCGTTGGTGGTGAAGACGACGGAGCGGGGCGACTCCAGATAGTACGTGGCAATGCCCAGCGGCACAAAGACGATCAAGTAATCGATGTAGGAGGAGAAAAACATGTATCTCAGGGACCGCCGAAAGGACAGGACGCCAGCGTCGTCCCGCAGCAAGGTGTGTGAGGGTGAGACGGGGCGTTCCTGTGCCTCATCGCGCCAGAGACGGCGCGACACCAGCCGCACGCACACACGTCCTACAGCGAAGCCAACCGGTCATCAACAGCAGTTCATTCATCGGTAGATTGGCAGAGGGATAGACAGACAGACAGACAGACAGGGATAGAGAGGCAAAGAGAGAGAGAGATGGAGAGGAAGAGAGAGAGAGAGAGACAGGCGACAAAAGCCAGCCGGCCGGCCGGCCCAATGGAGGGAGGTCCTGGACGCTCGTGTTGGCTGCTTACTGATGAAGTTTAGGAACCGGCTCTGGTAGCGCGTAGCGTCCCTAGCGGCCCTCCGCAGACGCTGGGTTTGCACGAGAGGGTGGTAGTCGCTGTGGCCGGTCAGGGTCCGTTCGGTGTTCTGCGTGGAGGCCGTGTCGTCCGTATCACTCAGGGCTAGGGAGAAGCGGCTGGGCTGAGCATCGGCTCCGGCATCCCAGTCGGCGACCATATGGGCGACTGTGTCGAGAGACTCGAGACGAGTCCGTCCGGTCGGTCCTGGTTCTGCTCTATGCCCCGACTCTGGTATTTCCCTGATTCCGGTATTTCCCTGATTCTGGAATTTCCCCGATTCTGGTATTTCCCTGATTCTGGTATTCCTACAAATGCTATCTCACCGGCGGGAGGGAAGAGTAGGGGTTCTTGATCTTGACTTAAGGAAAACCCTCCCTTAATTTTATTTTCCGTAGATAGCAAGTCACTAACAGCGCGATGCCAAGCAAACCGATGTCGTTTTGGTACAGTAGCCCCATACAACAGCCATCGGTCGCCCATGGACCTGATAAAAAGGGCTTACCAATAGTTAGCGACTGACAACTCGCACCCTCCCATCCCGGCCATTCCACATGACGATCACCACAAAACACAATAGAATGACAGCAGGTATGTAGACCGTAACACAACATGCACTTTTCTTCGTTCATCACCCATCGCAGCAACTCTCCCGCCAAACAGCAACGTAGAATTGCTATCATCACCCCTGTCTTCGCTAACTGCCCAAAATAGATACAGAGGTATGCAACGGTATGCAGGTATAAGGTACAAGGAATGCCCTTGTTTGGTCCGACGCTTCATGCATTGCGACGTAATGAAAGCCGAAACCCTCAATGTTCCGTATAGAACAATGGTATAAGGTCGAAAAGGAGAGAGCGGAATAGGTTAGCGTTCCCGAATAAGCTAATCAATGACCTTGGCATTTTTAGCTCCTCTGGTTGGCTAAAAGTCCGCTTTTGATAAGATCCATCTGGCCATGCCATTTGCTTAGCCACACAGCCACACAGCCACACAACGACCCGAGCAGCTGTGAGATTCCAGAGGACTGGAAAGTTCCCAGTTCCAGAGGGCCAAGGATTGTAATCCTACCAGATACCAGATGATGATGATGGGTTAAGTGTGTAGCTCTAGAGGCATGTTGGTGTATATAAGGACTGAAGGCCTCCCACCTGAGATGGTAGGCCTCGGAATCAATGATATTGACCCTACCCCTATAATACTCAGCTATTACTACTCGCGACCCAGCTGACCTCACTCTGGACAGTCTCCATATGACACCCCCAGTTGTTTGCACTTACCGTGTTACTTGGTTTGTAGGGAATCAACATATGACAAACCCCCCAAGCCAGTATTCGCGAAGTAAACGCTACTCATGAAGTAGAGGGCGCAAGGAGCAGGCAAATCCCCGTTTTCAGATTGTAAAAACCTCCGACTCTAGAGCGGTGCTGGTCAACTGCTCGGCATCAATAATTAATATTCGTCGCGGAACTTGGACGACCAGCGCAATTGAAAATCAATTTTTGTCTGCGAGTCGTGCATAAGGAGGCGGTACACATTCCGTCATACAGCGCCATGTTGTGAGGTGGTATCTAAGTTGTAAGATCCAACGAGTGATTGTGCGGGCATATCATTCTGACCCCTTTATAGAATTATAACCGTAACTCATGCGACGATTCACCTCACTCGGCATTAGTATTTATTCAAAAGATATCTCCTCCCCAATACCAAGTAGGTTCTCCAACTCGCGGTCGTTTAGCCCGCTTGTGGTATCTCCAGAATCCGTACCCGCCTCCTCTTTTTCGTACCTGAGGGCCCCAATTCTCAAAAGGTACTGTACCATGTCAATCCGACCAAACAAGACCGCTCCATCAAGAGCACATTTGCCACCAAACTTTGCAGGCGGCGCATTGATATCCGCCCCATGTTTGAGTAAGAGGAGAGCAAGCCTGACGCCCCCCTCCATGGCGGCGAATTGGAAAGCCGTGGCACCGCTATCCGAGGCAGGGGGGGCATTGACGTCAGCGCCATTATTAATCAATAATTCGACCAAATCATAATTGGCCTTGCTCGCACGCAGTTTGAAGAGCTGTCTGGCCCATGTGCCCCTTCGCAGGTTGGTTCACTTCCGCACCTCGTTGTATCAGGAATTCTACCAATTGAATGGAACCAACTTGGGCTGCTGCCTGAATGGGTATGGTACTGTATGAACATTCGTCGTTACACACATTGCAATAGGTGTTAACATCGGGTGCTCTGTCGAGGGCACGTTGTATACACTCTCCCGGACCGCCCATTTGTATCAAAACAGTTAGTACACCGTCTTGGCTAAATGGAATCTTGTGATCTCTAAAAAGATCGATAATAAGATCTAGAAATTCGATTTCCTCATGGCATGAAGGGTTGTTATCTAATAAAGAAGTTAAATTATACGTGCCGACTTCTGGCCTGTCATCGGTTCCTGTCGCAGAGCGTAAGAGAACGGACAAGATATTAAACGCGTCTGGGAGCTTCGAAATACCAGAGTAGTTGACTGGACACACAAGTTGCTGCACTCCGGTATCCATGGGATTCGCTTTCAGCACCGCGTTTGAGAGGAATAAGTGTTGCAGTATCTCGCTTCTCACGACGTCGCACAAAACAGCTTGTCCAATAATCGTATACGATTCATCCACATCGGGGTCCCATAAGCTGTTGTCAAGAGAAGTGGATCATCATGATGTTAAGTGTGTGTGTATGCAAGGTATAGAATAAGTCAGAGAGTCCGATCAAAGGACCTGGGATATCCAGTACAATATATATCCGGAGGTGTGGAGTGAGCCACATACATTTGACAGCTGTTGATATGCACCCCTTTTTGTAGGAGCCAGTCGACCGCACCGAAATTGTTGAGCTCAATAGCTCTGTACAACGCCAAACCCTCCTTTACTCTTAAAATCGGCACAAAAACCAGATAGCGCCCAGATTAGACCAATCCCTCCGCTTTCGACGGCTGCGCCCATTATCTTATTCGCTATCTCCGCCCCCATCATAACCAGCGCCTCAATTATGTCTCTGAGCAGGAGGTGAGCTCTACTCTTGTAAGCCTCCGTAATAACGCGGTAGAATAGATGGGATGCGGTTGATAATTGGCAATCTTCTTGATGAATGTTTAACTTATGGGTGAGAAGTATGTGAATGGCTGTGAGGTCCATACATATGTCTAGATTTCTTTCATATTCTCCTCTAATAACTCTGTCGACCCAAGAGTTCTCTATTTTAAACGTTTGTGGCGGCAGTTGGGATTTCAGGTAACTCCAAAGGAAACAATACCCTTCCTTGCTGAGTCGTGAATGCCAGCATACGTAGGTCTTTTTCTTAGCTCGTCATCCTGATCAATAAGGTGAGTGTAACTTGCAAAGCTATTGAAATATAGGTAGTCTAAGATGGTTATCTTTCTATCAGGTATGTCGTAGGTGCTTGGTAAGAAAAGCAAATCGACCCTGGTGTGGCGGTCTAAGAAATAACGAAGGACCCGTGATATGGAACTTGGGTAAGGGCTGACGGCTACTAGTCTGTCTAACAAGTCGCGCGCAATCGAACTCCTAGAAGCGTGCTTTAGACCAGACGAGGCGTTACTAGTATCGATTATGTGATGAATAAGGAAGTCAGCACTCTCCGCTTTGTCGCCTCTTTGGATAGATGCCAATATTGCCGGAATATAATCACCCCGCCGGGGCCAGCCGAAGAAACCGCCGCCTAGCCAGTACCGTTGCCATTTCTGCAACAGGAGATGGCAGGAATCGACGCAATTAATACTCGCGGCCCATTCGAGGTAAAAACCGTAGGAAAGCCATTCGGGACGTGTGTTCCCTATGGCTTGTAATATAAGACGATAAAAGTCAACTCTCCGGCAGTTGGAGAACGAATGGTATATTAGGTTTTGGACTGCTGCTTTAAGAACAGGAGAGCCAGATTCGCAGAGTTCCAGCAGAAGACAGTGGCTAGTCGGTCGGTACCTGCATTGGCCTTTATCAATCTGGTTTCGGAGTCGAAGAGTCTTGGAGCTTGATGAATCTCGAGATTATCCATCCCCATGAAGGGCCTCGTTAGGGACTTTCCCGGGTGATCATCACTTGGTCAAAACATGAAACCCATAAGCCGGGAAAATCAACTCACCGATCATATGCATCCTAAGGAGATTTGACGGAATCTCGCTAAGAACCCACATCATACTGGGATATGGTGGCTCAAAGGTGGTAGTATTGCTTAAATCCCATGGGACTGGCATGTTTGTAAGATAGTATAGGTATCTGGCTGACTATAGCCGCCGAATGTGGAGGCGTCAGTCCCCCAGCCTATGAGGGTGTCCGCATAGAAACTCCGGTAGGAAGTTCACCGACGGGGCCGGCTGCTTCGTTAGTAGTCATGTTATGAGTGTAAAGCAGCTGGTAAGTTGTAATCTCACCATCGATAGCTTCTCTGGCACCGGAACGCCTAATTTCCTTCCAAACCTTTGGCTATGGTATTCGTGTTTTGTTCAGAAAGACAGCTATATGCCTCTCACCACTGGCTACGTAATGCTGGTAAACGGGACGCGAGTGTTCTTTCTTCATGTTCTTTCGCAGGCCGATATGGTCGCGCAACTTCGTCTCGTACGTAGATAGACTAGACCAACTAAAAGCTGTCAGTTACTAGGCCAGCATTGACTCACGTAACGAAGTATGTGTGACAAGGCTATGCTTAGAAGGGTAAAATTGGCTTCATATTTATAATAATCTTTAACGGAGGAGTGGATCAATCTAAGGGGAAAATCATTGATCATAAAAAGCTTGTTAATGCTCTGGGTTTGTTTAGTACAGATAATCGAATTTACTAGGCAGCATTTATCTGGCGTGATGGGCTACGGGTATTTATATATATCACATGGCAGTGTGATGGCTTGTGATGGCTGCAATAACGGCAGTTGGTGCGAAGCCCAACTATACCTATGTATTGGGAAGAAAAACTAAGGTTGAGAAAAGAAGAAAACTACATACAGGGCCAACGGCCAGAATTCCTACTTGTACATACCACTGGCCATTCACTACATGACTGGCCTGCCGCATTCACCACTTCGTACCAACACCCACCTAGCCGGGGAGCCAACCAGGGGCCGCCAGGCCACCTATCCATCCAGCCAATCAGGGGCCGCCAGGCCACCTATCCATTCAGCCAATCAGGGGCCATGACAAGTCATTTAGAACATGAGGCTTATTATGACACTAATACAGGTAGGTGCTAGTCCATGCGCCCCCGGCGGCCAGCGCGGCACTCTAATGTGGCTGGGTAAAGGTGTCGTACGTACATACATACATACATATATGTATATATATATGGGAGGGCTAGATTTCATGATGAAAGAGACGTGCACACCCAAAACACTCAACTATCCAAACATCCAAATCGAGATCCTGTAGAGTGCGGTGAAATCTAGCATATTATTCCCTACATTCACACCCGATATTTTGTTATCTTCCCGCTGCCTAGCCACCTATTATCCCATGGCCCTCACCGACGCTACCATCGTTGCCATTGTCGCGTTGCTCATCATGTGCATTGCAGGCGCGCGTTATCTCTCACCTATCATCCGCCGCAAGTTCTGTTCTCAGAAACGGCGGCCCTCAGAAGATCGTACCATACTCCCTTTGTCCGATTACCCCTTCCCAAACCGCCGTGACAGCAGTTTGTACACACGGGCATCAGCGACCAACACCCCCAACGATAGGTTCGGAACAGCACATCAGTCGATATATATGATAGCACCAAATAGTCCAATGCCTGTCAATGCGCAAGGCTTTGTGGGTACCACCATTGACCCATCCACTCTTAGTACCTGTGTTGACGTTGACTTCGAGGTCGCTGTTTCCATGAGCGCTGGTATGATATGGCCGGGAATCGATGCCCGAGCTGGCCACGGTGGCCCACCGGTCTCCCATACGAGATATCGGGATGAATAGTGACATTATATAACAAATCGGTCATCCAAACTGTAGACAGTTGGTGCGCCAAGAAACGGCCTAATTCACATGCATCTATCAACCACGCATCCAGATTCCTCATACGAGCGCATGCACCTCGAGCGAGATAATCTTGTAACATCTTTCTACTAGGGCATGATTTTTTGGGATACTAGGTGGAATGAATGAATGAATGTATTTTACATCATGAGGATAACTGCGTAGCAGTGATCCAAGCCTCCCAAGGGGCATCAGATGTGACGAGCCGTCTTGCTATGTGTATACTATATCCGGGTACATAGTGGCCACTGCCGTATACTAGGTGGAAGGGATGTGGCAAGAAGTATAAGTAGAAGGGCCGGTAGCATTGAGCGTTACATTCGTGAGCATAATGGGGTCTTTTCTTTAATTGCATCTAACACAAACAACAGCAGCCTTCATCCACTTCTCATATGTTTATTACTTCGCGGCCGCTAATTTCCCAATTTTTCCAATCGGATAGAGGCTATTGTTGTATAATGTAATTCATGTTGTTGTAAGGCTATTCCTTTGCAGGTAGCGGTACCCTAGAACAGGGATTTTAAAGCATGCGGCAGCCTACACTACCTATGTACACCCGAAGCTTTCGGCGTAACTCTTTTTTTTTTTCAAAGTCATAGGGTCGTGTTTCTGGGATGAATCCACACCGATGCATACCCTTCCGACTAATCCCGGGCGCGACCTAGGCGAAGCAGCAGCTTCGCTACACCTAACTACGCACAGCCTTGTACCCAGCTACCCTGAGCTATTTGAAGCAACGGCATACTACCAAGCAGTAGTCGTTTTGTCTCGCCCGGTTCATATCGATAACCTACTCGCGTTACTTTTTGTCTCCTGTGTTGGGTTTATCGTCGAGCGGGATCGTTTCCCAGCCGTTCTTATCCTTGCCTCCCTTGCGCTTGGAATTCTGGGCCTCGCGTTGGCTTTCGTCCTCGGGCCGCTTGTCGTCGATGGAGACGATCTGGCCATCGTAATACGTGGCATGTTTACCGTCAAGCAGTACGTACAATTCATCCTCTTTATTTGCGGTGCCGCTTACCGACTTTCGCTCGGGTTTGACGATTTTGGGTCGACTGCCGGACATTGTGAGATGCTGGTGGTGATAGTATGCTGTGGTTACGAGGGCTTTCGGACCGTCACCTTGGCTCGTCGTGTATATGAATCGGAGTGTGAGGGGAGACTGGGATGCGACATTAGACAGCGAAAATATCCAGCGCTGGTGTGCATATATATACCTGATTACGGCCCTTTTGTTTGCTCTGTGAAGTGTGCGATGAGGTGGGACGTTCCGTATGATGCCCTCTTGCATGACAAAGGGAGAGCTTGCAGAATGCTGTCGTGTGGATTTATGTGTCGATTGACAATACAGTTTGTTGTATATCAAAATTTGTCGCGTGCCTATTTTATATTCTATGCTTGTGAATGAAGAAGGTGTAACATTGTTGATTGTACGCGAAATGTGTGGTGCAGCGCGTTTTGTGCTACACTTGCCTGGTCAACATGCCAGGGATGAAGGAAGTTTCATGAGTTTGTGTTGGGGCCCCCTCAATGGCCGGCCCAACACTCTTAAAAACTTTCTAGCTGTCACGTTGCTAAAGGTGTAGCATACCCTAGGGTAATGGCTGTAAAAATTGAAAATTCATTGTCGCAGGTGGGAAGGACTATTCATGAGTCACCTCCTGTAGTAAAAATATAATGTTGAGACTAATCAAGGCGGGGGGATAGTTTGCTCAACATGGGTACAGTTGATTGGTCCAAACAGGCAACTTACGCTAGAAGAGGCAATGAGAAACCCAGAGTTAATAAAACGGCAGAAATATGAAACCCAGTTGGTTAGCGGAGTGATTGTAGTACCCAATCAGTGATGTACACATAGAGATATCCAAACCCCCTTTGAGGCCTTCGGAGGTCGAGGAATCAGTTGATCACTCTATTGAACCTTGGGTAACACAAAATGCCCATATAAATTAAATAAATTAATGTTTATGATCAGTAATGTTAAGATATAACAAGGGCAACAGTTTAACAACTACGGCGATGAATTGCTTGAACCGATTGAGGGATATTATGGAGGCGGCGAATTTCTCTCTCCGCAACTGACGCATCGTAAATATTTGATATTACGGCTATTTCCAATAACAATGCTGGTGCCTCTTAATATACCTTGAATTACATACGAGAGCGTAGTTAGTTGTCTCCTAGTTGGGCTATTTCCAGCCGTATTAGGAGGTGAATTAGGGGGTATTCGTTCGAGTTCGTAAATAAGGATATAAATTTCAGGAGCATCATATTCGAACCTCAGATTGCTAGCCTGGTCATTGTTTTAAACACGATTGCTGAGGATTTTATAGTCCCCTTGTTGTCGCCCAGCCTAACCTACCGTATTACCTTGCCGGGCCAAGAAAGTTGAATGCCAAGTGCCCAAATCGGAATATGTAACGCATGTTCATGTGGAGAGCCAAGACACAACAACTCCTCCAGTAACATAGACTGAATTAATGGAAGTGGATAAATAAATAGTAGGTATTATCAATAGATTATTAATCTGATGGGTAGCTAACCAATAACGACAGGCCGGGCTTACAGCGACTCCTGGAACAGTACAAAGTATACCTATTCAGAAGTATCATTGAGCATAATAATCACCACCTTGCTAACAGCCGATGCCACCGCGCCACGCTCATTTCGTTGAGGCTATCGCGACCATCTATCAACTGCATAGGTTAACCTACCTATGTAATTTGCTACCTAGCTATCTAGTAGCTATTAAACCAAACCAATAACTCAACGTTGGAAATGATGCAAACAGCGGTTGGATGAAGAGATACCTGTATCTCTAGCGTATAACTACTTGTAGAGCTGGTAGTAGTTCATCGAGCCAATAGAATCGCGGCTCATTAGAATTGGCCATGAATCGGGTTGGCGACCGTCAATTTATCCACTCTCACCAAAGTGTCAGATTCCAATGAAGCTCGCCGGATCGGCCCGGTAGGAATCAGGGCCAAGAATCCCATACAGCGAGAGAGGGGGGAACTGATTCCGGGATACTCAACAGAGTCATGAAATTCAAGGATTGATCTTCGATGGCGACCTTGATGGTAAAACCTCTAAGCGAAGAAGCTTGAGCTTCCATTTTCGGCTCATTTGGTTCATGCTGGCTGTTGGGACGAGCCGAACTATGTCTTGCATGTGGTGCCATGTGTATTATATCGTCGCATCAATATTATGGGCCACCCCTACGCATGAGAACCTCGCTGGCATCGTTTGCACGCAAGAGGCAATTGTGGTCGATAGGGGGACGAAGGGGAAACTGCTCTTCTCTGCTTGCCGTGGTCTCGACGGAGTTCGTGTAGTAGGGTTTGTAGTCTTCTGCGGCTCCGAGCGATGGACCTCTCAGACTTTAAAACACGCATACATAGCTAGATTCCCACGGACGAAGCGGCAAGCCTCGATGCCGGTTGAAGACGCCACCAGACACGCCGTTCTCAGCTTCTGTGCACCCATCCACCAGCTGGTAAGCGCGCCAAGCGCACTAGGGAAACCGCTAGGTAGAAAATCCTGACAATGAGGACCTTGCTGGCTCGTGGAAGCGGGTGCTGTACGCGGTTAACGCACAGAACATTGGTGGGGTTGGTCCTGCCGGCATGCTCGTAATCATATGTCGTTGCGAGGGTTGTGGTTGGCGTATATATATATATCGTATATATATGCCTGGGGTTGGGCTTGCCAAGTTGGTCGGAGCCTCCCCCATCACATCCTTCACGCCAACAACGAAGCCGCATCAAACGGCACAGTCCTATCGAAAAGCGCAGTTACATAAACTATAGTGAAAATTCATAGTGGGAAGATGGCTCGTACCCAGGCTCTGACGGCCCCTATAGGCTTGTTTCTTGCCACCTACCTTTTCTACGGCGCGGCGGCTTCAGATATAATACCTCGCTGGCAAAACTCGCCGGCTCCGACCATTACTCCAGCTCCGGCTATTGTCCCACGCGCGGCCGAGTCTTTCACTGCTGTTACGGGCTGCCATGCGCACGGAGATGACGCGTGAGTGTTTCTCGACATTTGAGTTGGGTGGAGGGTATAATTCCGTGACCACGCTCGGCCAAATCGCATGTCAACGTTCGCGTCCGGAGTTAACAGCGCGTTTAGGTATTGTCTTGTGGGGACAGATGAGTACCAGGTTATAATACCGGCGACAGCAACCGGCGAGGTAGCCCCATCGTACACCGGCTGTCACTCACATGGGACCGAAACGTAAGTGACCTCTCATCGGCATTGACGTCTCAACCCTGACATGGACAGGTTCTGCCTAGGTGATGGCGGGATAGAAGTCGAGGTTCTCGTGGATGGTGCTGAGGGCGACCACGACCATGAGGGTGAGGAACACGGGGAAGGCGAGGAAGCGGAGGAAAGCTCAGGCGAAAACTGCCATTTCCACGCTGGCGTAGAGTGAGTCGAACTTGCCTCGCCCTTGTACGCGGCAGGCATGAACTAATGACTAACCCTGCACTCCAAGACACTGCACCGGTGACGCCAGCACGAGCGGCGAGGTCCAGTGCTCGCGGCGCGACCGCGACTACGACATTCCGCTCAGAATTGGTCTCGTCTTCGTGATGCTTGCGACGAGCTTTATTGGTATGCACCCACATTCACGCTTAGCAGATCAATCAAGGGGTACTTACATGCATGTTCAGGCGTCGCCCTACCCATCTTCCTCAAGCCGCTACTGCCAGGGCGATTCCAGGCCATCTTCACACTACTGAAGCAATTCGGCACCGGCGTCATCATTGCGACGGCGCTGATCCATGTGAGTCCCACCCATGCCGAAGCTGCTCCGTCCCACGATCGCACAGGACCCCCGGCTGACAACGGATGCGCGGGATGCAGCTCTTCACGCACGCCTCTCTCATGTTCGGCAACGAATGCCTGGGCGAACTACAGTATGAAGCAGTGACGGCCGCGATCGTGCTGGCGGGTCTGTTCATCGCCTTCCTGGTCGAATACACGACCCATCGCATCGCGCGGAAATACAGGGCGACGTCTCCCCACCCCGATGATGTCGTCAGCGTCGCGGTCCTCGAGGCCGGCATCATCTTCCACTCGCTTTGTAAGTCAACGCAGACCCCACCCCTCATCCGCCCGTAATAACACGCGACGCGTTATTATTCTGCCCCGCGATCCCGTCCCGTCCCGTCCCGTCCTGTCCCTGCGCGAAAGCCGTGCTAACTCAGCGACGAAAGTGGTCGGCCTTACGCTCGTCGTCGCCGGCGACAGCGTCTTCCTCACGCTGTTCGTCGTCATCGTGTTCCACCAGGCCTTCGAGGGCATCGCGCTCGGGACCCGCATCGCCACGGCCGGCCGGCTGGTCGCGGACCGCGAGACCGGCGCCGGCCGGGACCCGCCGTCGAGGGACAGCAAGGACGCGGGCGACGGGCCCGCGGCGCCGGCGGACGGGGCGGCGGGCGCCTGGCGGCCGCTGAGCCTGCCGAAGAAGCTGCTCATGGCCACGGCGTTCGCGCTCGTGACGCCCGTCGGCATGGCCATCGGCATCGGCGTCCTGGGGCAGTTCAACGGCAACAACCCCAGCACCGTCGTCGCCATCGGCACCCTGGACGCGCTGTCGGCCGGCATCCTCCTGTGGGTTGGCGTGGTGGAGATGTGGGCGACGGATTGGATGTTCGGCGGCGAGCTGGAGAACGCCAGCGCCGGCACCACGGCGCTAGCGGGATTCGGACTAGTGGCCGGCTTCGTGCTCATGGGACTTTTGGGTAAATGGGCGTAACAGCGGCGCGGCTCGGCCGATCTACGAAGTACTGTGGATGCTGGATCATGCAGGTTTCCGAGCCGATGTTTTCGCTTCTGGGTTAGTATCGAATACCGGATTCATATTTCTTACCATATATCTTTACAGTTGGCATCACCTAGAATGTTTTTCTTATTTTAGTATATTTCCTCCGAAACGCTTGAGACTCGACATCTTCTGTCTCGTGGCATTGTCGCGGTCCCGTCTATGACCATTTACAGGGTTTATGTACGCCCTCTGCCCCGTCAGTGGGAAACCAGGATATCGTGCATTAATCTCAACATTATAAAAGCTAGAGCTACGGCCAAGACATGACGACATATTTATTATTGATATCAGATGGCCTCCGAAATTTAGCCCTCTTACGAGGCAGTATTTAGGTATTGTGACCATAGTATATCTATATAGCTTAACCTGTTGATAACCAAGTGCGTGATAGTGACTGGCGGCAGTAGCGACAAGATTACAAACAGGGACGAGTCCTACCCCATGGCTGATATACGTTCTGCTCCAAATTGGCAGGAATATAAAGTTACGAATAATTATGAAATTGTACGGCATATGGTATTGAGCAACTAGTCAAAGTAGAGATTGGTGAGGGGGTACCTCAGTAATATATAGTAGATATATGTGGAGCGAAGTACCCTCCCTGCCACCATCTTCTACTTGCCTCCTAATTTCAACATACGTTCAAGTTTCCATTAAACATAATATTTACATAGATTATTAACTAGTACTATTCCTTGAGAAAAACCAAGGAATCCATGCATTGACACAACAACCTCCGGTGTTCCAATGACAGCTCGTTGGAATCCTATTATTTGAACTAACCATCATTCTCCCCACTAATACTTCGCAATTCTGTAAAACAGAGTGAAAGTTTAAGCGGTTCTCAATGTTCACGTTTTATCTCTGGGAACCAATGTTAGATAAAGTCATTGAATAAACCAACTTGTTTCTTTATAATTAACCCTAACGCGATGTCCGGCTGTTTCACCATCCTCCTAATTAATACCGTATTTAACCATGACCCATTGTCCCTCGATGGCCCCCTGTAAGCAGGCTCTGGTCGAGGTAGATGTCGCAAGCTTGGAATCCCCAGGTATTTCGCTGTCGAACAGTGGGATTTGTGACTAACACCTTGAGTACCAAGCCGCGACTAGCCGCCTGTACTTCCATGACGAGTTGGTTCAAAAATAGTATCACCCCCTGCATGCCTTCACCCCGAGCCTCGGTAGCATACCAGTAGGCACCGTCAATGATAATGTATATGACGCCGGCTGGGATATTCTGGAGCAGCATGGTGAAAACCGAGCACATTGTTGAGAGGTCGTTCATCATTAGTCCTTGGATAACCAGGTTGGGGTCACCGGCGGTGTTCAAATTCATATTTTCGAACAAGGGTAGTAACTGTAAAGCGAGAGACCGCACGATTCCGTAGCCTCCCCCTAATGTGTTACTAGAGACACAGTGAAGACCACAGAAAAAGGTCAGTGAGATCATTCCAGGGGCGCTTAGCATTCCCGATATGATGGCCGAGACATAACTGAGGGCTGATAGAGACGAGTTTCCCCCCAGGGCGCCCTCGTCATGGAGGATCACCAGACCTGAGGCTAATGATTTAATCCATGCCACGAATTCATTGTTGGACATGAGCAACCCAATCTTTTCTTGATCAAGTAGCGATGGCACGTAGTTCCGCGCCCTGTTCAAGTCCTCTGTTGCCGACATAACCACCGTTTGCCAGTCACCACCGGAGAGCAGCTGCTGCAAAGTTGCTGTAGATATTGAAGGAGAAGCAATGGGAATTTGTATCAACTGTAGAGTGTGCATCATTGTTGCGTTTCGCATCTCCGTCTTGAGTTGATCCAGCTGGTCTGTAGTATCCGGGGCTGATTAGCCCCCCGGGTGGTCACCGCAAAGTATAAATGAGAGGCAGAGGAAAGTCGAACGCATTTTTGTGAGAAGAACGTACATGGAAAATCTTTAAGAATGCCCGCTAAAAGGAAATAAATACCAAAAATTGGATTTTTCAGGTTGTCGACGTCCCTACCGATTTTCTGTATCCGAAGCTGGAAACAGACTGAGACACAATTTTCAAAGGAGGCAGATGCCTCCTTCATGGCGTCGATGGCGTCATCCAACTCGGACCCATACCGTTTTTGTTGGAAAAACGCCCTGAACGACTGGACTATACGAAGTTAATGAATGGGAGTTAAAATTATAGGGTACCCCAAGGAATGGCGCCTACGGGCACTATTCTTGTCAAGATATGCCACGGCAGCTCTGACAAAATCGAGGATATTCATATACAATAGCTCCGACTTCTCTCTCAGGTCTTGGTTCTGGCTGTAAAGCCTGATCTCAGCTTTCGAGTGCGAGATGGTGTCGGATAAGCTCTCCAGAGCCCCTAATATCTTGTCACGAATCTCTTTCTTGCGTACTGCCGTCTATGCGCCATCAACAAGACTTACTGAAGGTACAACTAACGATCAACTTACATTGTATAGGAGTCGTAGCGCACCAGTTATAATCTTGGAATACTCTCCATCCGGCACCAGCTCCATCAAGAACTCGATACGTCGGGCAACTACACCACCTACCTTATCTGCAGCCTCAAATGGATTCCGCCAGGTTCGACGTCTCTGATTATGCGCATCAAGGGCCTCAAGAGCCTTTGTGGCCTCAGTCCGCAGCTCATCCCACGATTGTGAGTTGAATGCTTCTTCAGCAGCTTGGTCGCGAGACTGCCGTAGAAAGTTGTTCATGCCACTGGAAAATTCGAGAACAAACACCGTAAATCTTGGGTAAGCGTCAGCTTGCAGAGCTCAGTGATGATGAACTATAAATTAACCTCACGTTTCTGAAGGCTGTGGCCGCTCTAGGGGTAGTGGGCTTGGGAGTCGACCGTGGCGAGCAACATAGAGCGCCTCCGCTTTCCCTAGAACGTCCGGGTCCGGGTCAGACAATGCCTCGGTGAACTTAGCTGCCTCGTTAGACGAGAGGAATTGCGACACAATACCACGATCCATGTTTGTGTCAGTGCCGTTTTGCTAGTACAGTGCTTCGAATACTAACGCCGTGTAATAGCGAGGGCAAAATTGGGTATGTAGGCAAGGCAAAATCAGTCAACGCACATACTATTGTGTAAATTTGTGTATCCTACCCCGTTGGGCTCTGAAATACTCACCTTATTGAAAAGACCCCGGTCGGTCGCATGAGCCCAAGTAGGATTTCTCGTCCCATTTATGCATGCCTCAGCCGCAAATTGGTCCGCACTATCATGTGCCAACCCCTCAACGGCGTTCCACTCAGGACGAATTTTATTTTGCCGCCCAATCGTAATAATGTGTTATATGCATTGCTTATCGTTGGGGTCCGACACATATTAGGTACTGGCTATCGGAGTACGAACTAGGCGGTCAGACCCTTTCCCCATGCAGGCGTGTGGTCACATCACCTCATCACTACCAGGGTATGTACCAGGATATGCCAAAGAGAGACTATAAAAACCTCCGTCGTAAGCATATCGTACATACGAGCATAGGCACCAGGTTTTGAGAATCATCAGCCCCTTAGCAGCCTCAGCGGTGCATCAACATTTATTACTGAATCTTGCAAAGATCATACCCAGTGAGCGCTGGGAACATGGAGCAGGATTTTGAGAACGCCGGGGGACTTGTTGACTTAATAGTAGCATACGAGCGAGATTTACGATTCATGGTCAAAAATAACGCCCCCAGAGGTGACATAAGTGCGGTTGCACGTTTGATCGCGTCGAAAGCTCAGAGATTATCCGACCTACGTAATAACCTGTTTGATGGCAGTGTATTCGATGGCGACGGCAACGACGATGCTAATAGCAACAGAGGTAGTAAGACGCCCTTCTTCACCATACCTGAGTTGAGATTCGTTTCTTGGATGGAGGCTAGCAGCTTAGAGTCGCCGCCTACGGAACATGTCACGATACAGATCCCCCGCAGCCAACCCATGCCGGAGGAGTTAGTTCAGGGCGAGGAGGGGGCGCGAGTCTTGTCTAGCTCCGGATCGAAGAAGACGCCATCTGACTCGGATCCTAAGCATAAGGCCCTAGAAGAAGCCAACAAGCCAACGAAAGAGTTCAAGAGGTCGCTTCTGCCGATGTTTGACAGTCCAGTCTTCGAAGAGCTTCCGGATCGCATACGTATCTGCTCACAACGGCTCGCTCTCTTCCTTGACTACAATATACATGACACTACATTTAACTGGAGCTCTTATGAGAGGACTCCGTTCATTATACTGCGTCCCTTTAAGTTCCTTGTAGATAAGGGCAAGGAAATTCGAATCGCATTGGCTGACCTAGAAAGGATTCGCCTGGAACGCTTTTCCTACCTCAGCGAAGGGGAGTATGATGAATTGTGGAAAGCAACCCGCCCCGAGGACGACTTCCCCCCAAGAATGGTGGATCCAACAGAGCTAGGTGTGGCCGAGCTCACGGCTCTGATTAAGGACCTGCACTGCCTTACGAGTTTTATGGACGGTTACATTGAACCAGCGATGATGACTCGCCAGCAAGATCATGTCTTCTTCTCCGACCTCTGGTTTGTGTACCCCGCAAGGTCACTTATCTACATCAAAGACAAGAAGGTGCCTCACAAGATCTGGAAAGTCATCCAGCGCACAGGCGGCCGGTGGGGTCATAAAACCCCAAGAAAGGGCCTAACAGGCGACTATATGGACTCGACGCAGTGTTTCAGCCCCTTCGTCATCGACTGTTTCCACCTTGACTACGACGGCGCCCGCTATGTCCACACATACCGCCAGATCCAGATAGATCATTTCGAGGGTCACCAGCCAGTCATGTCGCTGCCTGCGATACCAATCGACGTAGCCCAGAAGGCTGGGTTTGTTGACCGCCAGGCCCTGGTAAAACGCGGCAAAGAGTTTGTTGAATGCACGCAACCCAGCCACCGGCAGTATGCTGGGCGTAATCAGGTTCTGAGGCCCAACGGCGCAAAGCTACACGACGTAGAAATCGATATCCCGGAGAATGCCACCCGGCACGCTGAATGGATCGAAAGCGAAGTCATGGTGGATTTCGAGAGAGCGCTGCAGGAGATGCCAGGTTGGCGGCCCGGCATTAATGATCTGGAGCTCTACAAGGCAAAAGAGGAAGTCAGGACGTATGGAGGTGTTGAGATTGATAACGTCTGGGATTCCAAGCTTTCTGAGCATGTTATTTATGAGGAATGGACCAAGATTCAACTCTGGGATAAGGCGCGTACTCACCCGACCGAGGATGAAGACTTACTATTACTACCGGATAGGGTGTTCGCATTCGTTTTCCGGACGAGGAAATGGGGTAAGTTTTGTTTTAGCATTCCTGAGAGTCCTTTAAGTCGCGAAATGAGAACATATGCTTCTGCTGACACCTGATATCTACGCTCTGGAAAACAGCTTGCCTCCGGATAGGTACGGATAAAGATAGCCAGGAAACATTGACGGTAAAGCATCGCCGCAAGGAGCCCTGGCTCCACCTTCAGTTACCAGACGGCCACAAGCGCCTAATCCAGTCCCTCGTCGAGTCGCACTCTGCCGACAGGGGCTCATCAAACGTAGAATTCGACCTTATCCGTGCCAAGGGTACTTGCATCTATTTGCCTACTCCGTCAAACTCCAATTCTGATTCGTGACAACCATTGACAACTTGTAGGAAAGGGCCTTATTATACTTCTTCACGGGGTACCAGGGGTTGGCAAAACGTCCACGGCTGGTGAGTAATAAGGAGGGATTGCCCACGCTATCACTAGCCTCTAACGGTCTCGACTATTCAGAATGTGCTGCGGAGGCATACAATAGACCACTTCTTCCTATTACTTGCGGTAAGCATCGGTCGAAGTGACCTCAATCCTACTAAGGTAGGCCGGCTAACCGATGCAGGCGACCTCGGCTCATCTCCTAGGGAGGTTGAAAAGAAGCTAGATGAAGCATTCCAGCTAGCTCAGCTGTGGGACTGCGTCCTACTTCTTGACGAAGCTGATATATTCCTAGCCCAACGTAGCGAGAACGATATCGCGCGTAATGCGCTCGTTTCTGGTAATACGCTCCCACCCCTTTTCAACTCCCCCTTGCTAATTTCCCCTTTTACTCTTAGTGTTTCTACGGGTGCTAGAGTACTACGAAGGCATTCTCTTCCTCACTACTAACAGAGTCGGCGTGTTTGACGAAGCCTTCAAGTCTCGCATCCATCTTCCGTTGTATTACCCACCACTAGAATGGAAATTTGCCAGGCAGATCTGGTGCACCTGCCTAGAAACGCTGGCATCAAGCACCGTCGTGGAATTTGACAAGGAGGATATACTAGCCTATGCCGAAACCTTCTTCGACAAGCAAAACGCCAAGAATTCCAAAATTGGTCCAGTTTGGAACGGGCGGCAGATACGAAACGCGTTCCAGAGTGCCGTCGCGCTGGCTGGCTATCAACGTGCGGGTGACAAGTTCAGGCTTGAACGGGAACACTTTGAACGCGTGTCAAAAGTGTCCAATGAGTTCAACTATTACATTTGGAGTATCAAGACCGAAACCGATGCTGACAAGGCTTCGCGTTGGGGCTTCCGCTACGACGCTTTCGAGGTCGACGAGACAATTCACATGAAGTCGGTTCAGCCAGTTGCCCCTACGGGGATGGGAGGCATCACATTCCGCCCACAATTTGGAAACCCTGGTTCTATTGGGATGCCACTCATGAACAACCCCTCCCAAGGACCGCTACAGCAGGGGAGCTTTTTCAATGGCATGGTCCCACAACCTGGTGCAGGCCCTGCAGGGTTTGCCGGAATGTCAAACCCGACCACAAACCCCACAAGTAGTATTGTAGGATCACATCTTTCACAGGCGGGACAAGGACAACTTAACCAGCAATTCCAACAGCAAGCTTATCAACAGCATCTCACACAGCAGGCTTACCAACAACCCACACAACAGGCTTACCAGCAGCCTACACAGCAAGCTTATCAGCAGCCTTCACAACTAGCTCACCCGCAACACCAAGCAAAAACATATCAATAAACGGATTTAATTATTGTCGTTGAATATTAGTCATAGTAGTTCATGCTACGAAGTAGGCTACAGTGACATAAGCAAGTGAGTAGGTGGATATAAAGGGGTAGTTCGGTTGGGTTAATAGCATTCAGTGGACCTCCACCCTGGATGTTTTATCCCTCTAACCATTAAACTTAACCGCTGTAGTGCAGATTATCTAGGGGTCAATTATCATTATTCGTATAAAATTCATAAAAGTCGCGAGTCAGAACCAATGGTCGCTTTGCGTTAACCCCTAACCCCCTAGGAACAACATTTTCAATAATCCTTCACTAACTAACTATACTATATATGTATATTAATCTTTTCCTATATACCCGTATACACCAGCATGGAACATCATAAAACCCGTTCATTTACCATGTGCAGATAACCATCGCTACGTTAACAAGCTATCTGATGATTCCAATATCTCGTACCTACACAAATTCTTGCCTACCATTTCTCACGTCAATTTCAGTCCTCACCGAGATATCCGTATTTCGTAAATTGAAAGGTGTATTAGTATCATCGCCGCTCATTTTAATTTGCGACTGTGAAGCACTGGGGTTCCAGCTATCACTCGTATCTCCCAGAGGTGGATAGTCTGCGTCATTGTGGCTTACTTCTGTTGTCTTTGGGGAGAAAGCACCTCCATGCTTTTCTGGTAGTAGCCTCCTCCTGTATGTCGAGTCAAGCTTCTTTGAAATGAAGCGGTCCCAAAGAGGAAGCAGTGGCGGGATGTTACCACAAAGCATCATGACGAACGCCTCCGCCCCAGTCCAAGCTTGTATCTCAAATGCGGACCCTTATCACGATATGTTTAGCTTATGCAAAATAACAAACAACCGGTACCACACTTACACGTGAAGTCTTCTCGAGCTTTGAGATCGCTGAGGAAACGAATTTTGATCCCGCTAAAAATTGCAGCACTAATATTATTTGTTAGCAGGAAATCTGAGGTTCAAAATATGTGACTTACATCAAACCCAAACTCAGAAGTACGGATAGAGCAATCTTCTTCTGCCGATGAAGTTTCAATCTACTGATCAAAGATGCTGGCAAAAGGGCTAGCACGACGTCGGCAGCGATATTCCAAGCTGGGGTCTGTCAGCTAGGAGCTCTGCTGTGGCAATCGCGGATGAATACCGTACACGCAAGAAAGTAATTGAAATCTGTTTGAACTTGGGGGTCCCAACATGAAGCTTTGAGTCCCGGCATCCACAACGCTCGCGGGGGGTTGCATTGTACGAACGTGAAGACGACTCCGAGGGAACTAACGATAAAGATCGTCACGATGACAAAGTACAACGTGAACTTGACCCAGAATGCGTTGGGGCCTACAAAACGCAGCGTCAAACTTGCCACGGACGCTTTTCCAGTACCGAAGAGGAATATGGCCGTTGGCTGTGAAATCCAGGTCCATTTGAGTGCTAATATGGCTTGTTCCGGCGATAAGTAGAACACGTGTCGGGCCCCTCCGACGCTTGCTAAATACGTAACAAAAATCGTCGTGGTGACAAAAAGAATCTAAGGGTTTGGTTAGTATGGTGAGCTCAGAGCTTCATCTCTCCTTGATCCTTCTCAAAGGCGTGTTCATACCACAGTAATAAGCATCAGCCAATCATCCCAGCCAAATGCGCGAATCTTGAACCGAGCATAAAATCGTAAGCTCAATATCACAAGAACAATAGCCGTGTAAGACCAAAACATGGCTATAAGGCGAGGGCCACGATCTACATCTGGTGGTAGCGGTCGTAGAGGTTCATCGGCTGATGACATGGCGGCGTCTTACAGCAATTGGCCGTTCCTATGGCGAGTATGACCACCATCTACTAGAAAAGTGGTGATATTAAGATTCCCTAACTATTATTTTATACATATGTTGTTACCGTCGTGTGGCTAAGTTAATCATGGGTGGAGATTGCATTACAAAATCCTTGGTAACTGGTAAACAACCACAGATCGTGGAAGGATGGCGGTTAATTATTCTGTTCCAACGCAGCCAACCATAGCTGTTCGGTTGCCGCCGCACACAATTCACACCCATACATCCTTTTCTTGCGCCCAATACATCATATTCAAAGCAAACTTTATTATTCTCCATTTTTACTCAGCTACATAGCGTACCTCTGACTGCAGTCTTGGCTCCTCATATATGATTGGGATGACAATTAGGTAGTCCCTTTAGGCTTCGTGTTCCGGTACGCCCAGAAACGCAATTCTAGGGAGCAAGATAGGCGAATGTACTTTTGGCGCCCCGGGCGCATACAGATGGGTATCGGGGAAGGTTTCGATTGGGCTCACTAGATCCCTATGTGATAAGGGACCAATGGTCAGCTGTTGGTGCGCCAGATATGCAGCCAGTGTCACAATATTGCCTAGGATCGTGCAAGTACCGTATGTGGCAATGCTGCACGAGGCAAGTTGCGCCCAATCATGTGCTATACGCATGTCGACCCCTTTGCGAAACCAAACACACCAACTGGTAAGGGATGCTACATGCGGTCGTGATGGTCAGGTAAACCCAGGATGTTGCCCTACAACAGGACAAAATCCTGTAGAACTTGAGAGGGGTTCGTGATGATATGACCAATAATACAATCATACCCCGCCACCGTATAGGTCAGCTCGCGAATGCTATGCTAAGCGCAGCCTGCTGCATTCAACAACATAACAACATGGTATTCCGAACCGCCGTATCAAACTTCAGCCTAACTTAGGAGGTACTATCATGAACACCCGCATTGATTAACCATCTAAACGGGCAAAAGTGCTGCATAAAAACCCCCCAAAAGCCTTATACCCAGTAAGAAAGGCGACAGGAGAGCAGAGGGACAGAGTCTTCCAAGCTAAGATTCCTATCAAAGTTGTAAGTGAAGGGGGTCAACCATTTCGGCACACAATCGATCCAGTTTCAATATTTCAGAATGGACGCGGCACTGGAGCAGTTACGAAGCCTAGCAACGCAGGCCGATAGCGCAGACCGCCACAAAGTGCTCGATGCCATCTACGGTCTCCAGCTCCAGCTAGAGACCCCTCACGACACGCTCTCCCGTTTCTCAGGCCTGGTAAATTGTTGCGCGCCACGAGCCCCCCTCTCGGCATGACTGACCGATGACGACAGCAACTCGAGATCACCGCCGCCCGTATCGGGGTCGATCTCGGGATCTTCAAGACGCTGGCGGCGAGTGCGCAGCCGTTGGGCGCCGCTGCGCTCTCTTCGCAAACGAATGCAGCTCCCCTCGTGATGAGTCAGTTCGACGGAAGTCGCACGTTCATGGGCATCTGCTGAGCATTGACCCGTAGGTCGCATTCTGCGCTATCTCGCCTCCGTAGGCATGATCCGGGAGGTGTCCCAGGATAGCTTCGCTGCCAACGCCATCACCAAGACCCTGGCACAGCCCGGCTATGAGGGCGGCGTCCGTCATTTTTTTGACAACGTTGGCCCCGTTCTCCAAGCCTTCCCGGATTTCCTGGCCGAGATCAAGTATCAAGATGTGAGCAGCGCTACTAACTCGGCGTTCCAAAGGGCATTCGCGACGGATTTGCCGGCCTTCGCATGGTTGCCCGCTAGACCGGAGCGCTTTGCGCCGCTCCAGCAGGTCATGACGGTCCATGGTGTTGTTGGCGTACCCTGGTTCTCCGTATTCCCCTTTGAGGAGGAACTCGGGGACTTCGCCGGTCCTAGCGTTTTTGTCGATGTCGGTGGTGGCTTCGGCCATCAATGTCTCGCGCTCCTCGCGGCCTTTCCGAGACTCCGGGGCAAGCTCATTCTGCAAGACCTCCCGCAGACCTTCGAACAGATCCCGTTCAAACTCGACGGGGTCAAGCCGACGCCGCATGATTTCTTCGAGCCCCAGCCCATAAAGGGCGCTCGCTTCTACTATCTCAGGAACATCCTGCACGATTGGCCCGACGACAAGTGTGTCGCGATATTACAACAGCTTATAGCCGCACTTGGGCCAGACTCGCAGATACTGATTGACGAGATGGTGCTGCCAGACAGTGGGGTTACTTGGGAGGCGGCCACGCTTGATCTAACTTTAATGGCTTCTTTTGGTTCTTGCGAACGGACAACGGCGCAGTGGCATAGATTACTTGATGCGGCGGGGCTGAAAGTATTGCGCATTGACATATATCATGCTCGTCGGCAAGATTCTGTTATTCAGTGTATTCCCAAATAAGCTGAACATCGCCGCTCACTCCATGTAGCCGTCGCGAGGGCAGTGTGGCAGTTTAGCAGTCTTACCGTATGATCATATAGGATTCGAAGCTGAATCACTCTTGAACATGTCGGGTGATAATAATGTATGGTCAACAGCTAATCTTTCACGCCATCCAGGATTGTTCTCCTTCGCTGTATCAAACTGTTTAATATATGTGTGTCGTAAACGCATTAAATGATACTACCTGACTTCAGTTCGTTACCACTTTTATTACAATGTACGCGACACTGGTCTGGTAGTGCCCAGAATATGACGGCCAGTAACCCTGCTTTTGCACAGCCCAGTCAGCGTAGCATCTGCTGGTATGCCGCCTACTGCTACAGAAAGTAGGGCCGCCGCTTTTTGAACTTTATGCCTACAAAATTGGGGGCCATAGTATGATAGTGTGTTCCTGGACAGTTTGGTCCTAGTGACTGCATGTGTCTTCGCATATGCGGGGATGGGAGAAGATATCCTGAAATGGATTCGGCCGGAATTGAATGACACGACCATATCTAGGATTACTTGGGCCTTGTGTTGGTCTCACCGCTTAAAAGTTACTTAGCTACATGGGGTGGCTTGTTTGGGTATCCCTAACGGCCAGAGATTTGGGAAGCTATGGTCAATGTGTAATTGGCGTAGTCTCACCGGACGCCCCGAACCGGGAATTCACCCATCGATCCCCCTATTTGCGGCTACGAACTTCGATCGGATGCTACTCTGTTAACTTTCTGATGATAGCAAACCTTCATCATACGCTCTTGTCTTCCCGGCCCTCGATCTGAAGATACACCTACCGAATTCCCCTTAAAAGATTTCTGATCACTTCTTACCGCCTTCTTAATCTGAACTGGAGATTTCACATCAAATATATGCAAGTATCCTCAAAGAAGATCGATGTTGTCACGAGCCATAGGAGGTTACAAGCTGATAGGACAAAGCTCCCCACCTCAACATGTTCAACCATCTTACCAAAAACTGCTTTTGCTATTCACGAGCTTCTCAACTATTATAGCATTTATTCTTGGGCGCTACACAGTGACCATAAAAGGCAACATTCTATCTCGTGAGCAGTTCACATTATCTTCTAGGTCACAGAGCTAAATACTTGATGACAGTTCCTGCATCCTCTCATGTTTTCGTCTATAATCGGTCTTTTGCTGAAGGGTCATCTGGGGCCGATGATCTTTGGGAGGGGTTGTTCCCGCAGCAACATGGTTTCTTCACACACCCAACAATCGCCCCGCAACGCTCGACGTTCTCTGTCTATCACTACCTACACTGTTTGGTAAGCTGCGCCTGCTCCTCAACCGTTTGGTTATGTTCCGCGTTGTGACAGTAGGCTTACAGACCACTCACACCATCTAGAATGGCATCCGCCAAGGGTACTGGTTGATACATGATGTGGCCATGGCCGGCGAACGACTCAATGAAAGTAGCGTGCCTATGATGCTCCGCCCCCCTCATATTCGTCACTGCATTGACCTCCTGCGGCATAGCCTCATGTGCAATCCGGACTTGACGATTGAGGTAAAAGACGACTCCCTGGGCGGGGTACGAGGATTTGGGGAGGAGCATAAGTGCATCGACTGGTCTGAGCTGAAACAGTGGACAGCTACTTGGGAGTCTCATAAATGGAACTAGAAAAAAGGAAACGGGATGAATTTGAATAATAGCATGTTCAGAATTAAGCAGTGAACGCACACGATAGAGTGAGAAGTTAGTTGAATATAACGAACAACCGAACCAATCTATAGTAATACTTTATTCAGCATTCTCAGGAGTCCAGACTATTTCCAATAGCCCAAGGGGAGATTTAGGCGTTTGCACGATTGATTTGATACGAAACCTAGGGTCCGTTGCCGTGACGAGCTCAGCCCACTCCTCTCGAGATCGCTCCTTGCTGTTGAAGAGCGCAAGCATCGCCAAGTCCTGACATCTAAAGAGGCTAGGTGAGCGAGCGAGCCTGCATAAGGCCAGCGGAACCACACCGCGACAGATAGGGGGGGTTGGGATTGGGGGCGGCACATACCTGATGCGACGCTCCTGGTAGATCGGCAGGCTCCCGGGCGGCGGGACCACGAGATCGTTGACGATGATTCGCGCGCCGGGGCGCAGGGCGGGGATCAGCTGGCGTAGGATTTTCGAGCAGAGCGCGTCGGGCCAGTCGTGCAGGACGAGGCGGAGAAAGAAGACGTCCACGTTCCGCGCCGGCTGCACGTCGAAGAAATCATGTACTTGCCAGACGATCTCTGCAGCAGCGGCGGCGGCAGCAGAAGCAGCACTAGTAGTAGTAGTAGTAGTAGTAGTAGTAGTAGTAGTAGTAGTAGTAGTAGTAGTAGTGGCGTCCTTGCCACCGCCACCACTACCACTACCACCACCACCACCACCACCGAATCGCGCCCTCGCACCTTCGATCACCCCAGGCAGGTCCTGGACGGTCACGCGCAGCGCGGGGTGACGCCGCTTTAGCGCGATGGCGAAGGCGCCCTCGGAGCCGCCCACGTCGACGACGGCGGCGTCGGCGTCTGCCAGGGCGGCCCAGTCGTAGGCGTCGAGGGCGGCCGCGGGCTCGAATCCCGGCACGCCCCGCGCCATGGCGGCCATGGCGCTGGCGAAGCGCCTCGCGCGCCCGGGGTCGAGGGCGAGGGCGTCGAAGAACGGCGTCTCGGTGGCCTCGGCGAGGTTGAAGGCCGCTGCCGCCGTCTCCACATGGCGTCTTGGCTTGGCATCATCAGCATCATCTGCAGTAGTAGCGGTAGTAGTAGCGGCGATGGTGGTAGTGGTAGTAGTGGTGGTGGTGGTGGTGGTGGTGGTGTTGGAGGTAGGCCACTTCGATAGCGCCGGGACGACCCGGGGCGCCGCGGGCCACAGGTCCTCGCAGGCGCTGCCGACCCAGTCCATGAGCGCCGGGTCGCGGGCGAGCAGCGCGGAGCAGGCGGTGTGCGCGATGTAACCCGGGCGCGGCTGGGCCAGCAGGTGGTTCGTGACCGCGTGCTGTAGGATGCGGCCCAGTGGCGCGGCCGCGCTGGCGGCGGCGGCGGCGGCAGCGTCCCCATTTCCATCCCCACCCTCGTCCCAGCAGCAGCAGCATCGCGCCGCGAGGTCGCAGATCGAGGCCTCCTCACCAATGGGGAGCCGGCTGGGTATCTTGTACTTGTAGAGCGCGTGCAGGCTGACCAGGCCGTACTGCGCCCGCATGCGAGTCGCGTTAGTTGGAACGGCGCTGTAGCCACCCGACATTATACATACATACATGTATGCATAAGGGAAGTAGGTAGGTAGGTAGGTAGGTACTTACAGTGTGGTCAACTTGCTGCTTCAACCACCCCAGCGGCCCGAGAAGCAGCACGTTGAGCTCGTCGATGGCGGCGAGGGCCTGTTGGAGGCATGCGTCTACCTCGGGAGATAGCTGTAGCGTGGGTGGTGCATCTGGGAGTAAGGAAGGGCCCGGCAGCCCGTTCGCTTTTAGGAATCTATCAATTGTAGTTGTCTTCTCCAGAATCGTGGTCGCGAGCTGCATAATGGAATGTCCCGCCATGACGAAACCACACGTTGCCTTGCCTTGCCACAATTCAATGCGACCTTTTCCTATTTTAATGTGATATTATACACGATACAGTATCATTCTTATACCTATGTATGGAAGCAGTGATACACTATGTCAACACATGGGATTCCACCATGGTCGAGGTGTGTATGCGAACTATGTATTCCCACATCAAGCCCTACTTGGGGTCTGCATGGTGTATTGGCTACACGACAGGCTCACTGCGTATCGTTTTGTATATGACTCACTACTGTGGTCGAAGTTTTCCCATCGGTTGTCAGAATGCGGAGAAAGATCTTCGCGAACTAGAACTATTCATTTTGTAGGAGCCTCGAACCAGACTTCGCCCACCCAGGGTAACGCAACATCGCAATCATGAAAAGCAATATATCCAAGACACCCCCTCCATGGAAAGCCAATTCGGCCAGCTACCGCCCACATGTGATTAAGGAGGTAATACCCCCGGTACAATAATGATATCCATCAGGATTTCCACCAGACCGACCCTCATTCCCAAACAAATAGGTTCCTTTAGTCATCCGTGTATAGGTCTGGATAAATGACTCCTGAGTCTGGATCAGGCTCTGGGTAGACCACCGCATCATCGAGGTCGGGCTCGGGATAAACGATCATCTCGTCCACATCCCCTATCTCCCGTCAGTACCTCCAGAGGCTAGGTTAATCTAGTTTTTGTGCTCACCGTGAGGGAGGGCGGTAGTGATGATGGCCATCGAGTGGACCAGGATGAAAACGAGACTGCTTCTCATCTTGCTATGATGTTTGATAATTGTATGGGGATTCCGGTTCGAGCTAGGGTTCGAGATGCTGGGATATATGAATAGGGGACATGTTGAGCCCGGAATCGCGACCTTTATATGCAAAACTTGGCTATATTTTCTCCATTCACCGAGCTTCTCTTCAGGTAACATCCTGTTACTACACCGCTTTTCAGAATCGCAATGATATAAAGCGGCCGGCTGAAGAGGTATCCTAGTGGGGGAACCAGATCCTCTAGTGTCATGGAACAGAGGTACGGCACTTGACTACGACGCCACTGATACCAACCCGGCAAAAGTAAATCGCCATCAAGCCGAGGCCCTGGACATCTGCAGCCGCTTATATGCTATCACAGACGGGAATGTCACATGTACGGTTGTGGTGTGTACCCCCCTACGCCTTTAGACCCCATCCCATCCCACCCTCCTTTTCTCACGTCCATCGAACTCCATATTACCTTTTGACTTATCCCCAGCTCCTATGGACAGCGAAACGAGAGAAGACATTACCGAAAAGGAGCTTCTACTCCAAAATGAGAATCAAGAATATGCTGCCTCCGACGTGCGTCGAAAAAAGAACCACCCTCGTTTATGGCTTTATGCCTCGGTAGCCCAACTAGTGTTGATGATATTGTATGGGGTTGCTTCGTTCGCGATCATCCGCTACAATAATGGATTCTATTCCGCCCCGGACACGCAAGGTTAGTCCTACCCTCCAATGGCAAACACACTGTGGCTTATTCCATCATTCCATCATCACAGCCTTTGCTGGCCTCGCCGTCCAGTACGAGTTTCGCCTCTACGACAATTTCGTAAACAGCCCCTACTCCGGGGAGCCCATGCCGGAGAGCGACCAAGCCTGGCACCTACTGCTGAACAACATGAGCGTCCGGGTGACGGCCGACGAGCTGGCGGCCCACGGGCAGTCCTCCGTGGCGCTGCCCAACGGCGGGTATCTCGCGTGGCTCGGCGTCTTCCACGAGCTGCACTGCGTCAAGATGCTGAGGCAATGGAGCTGGCGCGAGCACTACTTCCCGAACCTCACGGCAAAGGGGCGCAGACACCAGATGGTCCACATCGATCATTGCTTGGACTGGCTTCGGAACGCGGCTATATGCCGCGCGGACACGAGTGCCCTTGCTGTGTTTAAATGGGATGGACGCCTGCCGCACCCGATGCTGAACACGCATCGTGTACCCCACAGATGCGTGGATTGGGACGCTTTGATGGAATCCCATGCCGATCGAGTCGTGTCTCACGAAGAAATCGCAAGTATGACGAATCCGCTACTAGAGTCAGAGGGTCGGCCTCGAGCATGAGCGCCTTGGTCAGTCATCATGGTTATGGGTCTAGGGCAGTGGTGTGCCGAAGCAGAGTTGTATTGCTAGAGCATACTTCACCTTTTAGGGCAGCCATCTTACTTGGAAAGACAATGAATTATCTACCCATCATACATAGAATTACAACTGCGATGCTGACCACTTGCAGAACATAGCTAAAATATTAAATCTGATGTTACGAAAGGTAACAGAACTAATATTAATTCTATTCTTACAAATGAAGATTGCCTCGTTAGAGAAACTCGTCTATTCTTAAAAAAAAAAAAAAGACGGCATAGAAAGGTAAGTACATAAACAAGGGCATACCGGCGTAACGGCGTAACGGCGCACAAGATGTCTCGCCAGCGTTGGTTGCACCGCATGCGCTACAGGCATTCAGATCTCAACCGTCGCTGCATGCTAGAGATGAGCTCGCGTAGGGCAAAACGCGCCACCTCCACCGTGCCATCACACTTCCCACCCATCCCCCCTCCTCCTCCTCCCCCCCAATGCCAGCCACCCCGCAACCACCACTCCGCATCGCCGTGATCGGCGGCGGCCTCGGCGGGACGACGGTCGCCTACGCCCCTGAGCCAGCTGCCGCACGTCGGCGTGCAGCTCCGCGAGGCCTCGGCCACATTCCCGGGTGTCCGCGGCGCCGCCATACGCGCTGAGCCCGAATGGCATCCGGGCCCTGGAAGCAGATATATTCCCGTCCGGCGGCGGCGAACAAGAGCTGCTCCAGAGGGCGGGAGCGGTGCCCCTGAACTCTACCCGCAGCGCCATTGGTAAATTAAATTAAATTAAATTATATATAAAGAATTCGTCTAATTAGACTATGGTGTGAGGAAGAACTATTATGAACGCCCCGCGTAAAACGCAGGGCTCGGAGAGGTCAACGGACGGTGGTGCACCGGGTCTCCCTCCCGCGCGAGCTGGCGGGGGTTTGGGTTCTGAGGACTGCCGGAACCTGGTACCCGTCGAGCAGGGAAGGGGGGGCGGCGACAGCATTCGAGGATGCCATGGTGCTGCAGGAGCTCTTCCGCCACGTCGACTCGCCGGCGCGGGTGTCTGCGGCGCTCCGGGCGTACGACGCCGGTCAGGCGGCCTCGGTGCCAGCGGATTCATCGACTCCAGTCGGGAGAACCGGGATCCTCCTCACCGGACAATACCCGGACGCCGCCCTAGACCCGGGGAAGCTGCTGGAACTGTTGGCGACCAAAATGGGATTTCATCTCGGGTATTGATTTAATATAGAAGAGCACAAGAGAGAGATGCAGTTATCAAATTCAAGGGGTTTTGTTGAGTTCTGGGTTGTTGCAGGGCAAAAGTTCAGTTAAGAGTAGCACTACCGACTGTGCCTCATAACAGAATCAGACGAACGCGGAAATGTCAAAATCAGCGCGAAGGCATGCTCATATCTTGGTGAGTATATATATATATATAAACCTCAGACCACCTTGGGGCTCGAAAGTTCACGAATGAATGAATCGTTGTATCAACTCCTAAACAGCCCGTCTACGCAACTAGAACTTGCCCGCTTACCGTATTCGCTCTGCAACACTACCATAGCAAAGAAATTAGGGTGGCATTATTACAATTACCAGATCCATTACTCTAGCTAGTGTGGTTTACAACACAGGATGCCAACGTGGCGGGGATTTTGGAACTTGACACCTGCGTATACACCATGCCCACCAGGACCTATTATAGCCTTACTTGCACCATTAGCATCAATATTAATAGTCTCACCCGTCCGTCCGTCCGTCCGTTTGTCCGTAAAACCTCAAACTATTCTCATCACACTCGCCACAACATCGACGAGATCTTCTTGACAGGCTCCCCTTAACCTTTTCAGTTCATTTGTGCCCCTTTCATACCTTTCGACCCCTCAAGCCAAGGATAAACACCATCCCATGCATGCATTTACATCTAAACCTGGGTTCAAGTTTAACTCCAAACCTCCAACTCCTTTTGCTATGCGGTGAAAAACCAATGGTTTGCACAGCAGCTACACATCGGATGGAAATAAAAAGAGAGGGAGGGGGAAAAAAAAAAAAGAGGAAAGAAAGGGGAAAAAAATGAAAAGAGAGAGATAAACCCATGGGGTATCAATCCTCCATCCTTGCCTAGCGTGACATGCGTCATCTATGTGATTCGTGTGGCTTCAATGTTTTGAATCAACGGGATCCGAAGCAGAAACGGTGCGTCCTTGGACTAGACCGGCAGACCACAAGAGAGAAGCCAACTAGCCCACACAGGCCCGTGCCGTAACCGACCCATTCAAATGTGATGCCCTAAAATTTCTTGTTCGGGGCGGCCCCGTTGCGGGCGCCAGGGCGGATGTCCTGCACGTAAAATTCGAGGTTGTCGTGTTCATATACATGGCCGGGGGGGTGTTCTGCACCAGTATAGAGATTTTCCACAGAGTGCGAGTGAAATGTGGAGGATTGTGTACAGTTGAGTATGTGTGACAATCCCGGTGGGTTGGTAAGTCGGAATATTCCGTATCTGGTCAGCTAACGTTAGCAAACTGTTGCAGCATGGTAAATACTATATATATCTGGGACTAGGTAATTACTCACGATGGATCGAATTTTGGTGCGCAAACGATTGCGATACTCTCAGGTAGCATAACCTGGTATCCCGATTGCGTATGCAGATCTCGCGAACTCATGAAACAAGTCTGTGTGGGATGCGTATGGATCCAGCCGAGCATCAACAAATCTTCTTCGATACAATAGTCCAGCATGGAAGCCTCATTTTCCGTCTCACATGTATCTGAGGTGCATTTTTGTTCAGGGATGAGTAAGCACCGTATGAATAACGCGTTATTAACCGCGGTACCACATAGGATTCCACACATCTCCAAGCCGCGCTTAGTATTTTCCGACGCAATTTCGAGGAACCGACGGCGAAGCTGACGGGGAAGGAAAATGGGTCTAATGGGCTCGCCATTCTCCAGGTAGGCGGCTGGTTTGAACGCAACTGTTTGTTGTTTCTTCGGCCGCCCTGGGACCGATTCGTGGATCTTGGGGGGACGGGACGGTAGCTCGTGTGAGTCCCGAGTGACGGGGTAGGTGCGACTAGGAGGTTGGCCAGCATACGGAGTCTTGGCTGGGCGCTCGGGTGCGAGGGGCGAAATGCGTTCAACCTTCTCCTTGGGAGGCCGCAGTGGCCCGGGTAGTAGGAGCCCATTGTCTTTGGGGTGCTGAGGGCTGTACTCCACTGGCAAGGATCTGGCTATCTTGGGGTAGGAATAGCTAACAACAGCTGGTGTCTTTGAGAGGTGACCCGTTGTGCCCCCAGGACGGTCAACGGGTAGGTCTGTGTCTCGATCCAGAGCCTTCCGTGTTGACTCCATCTGATTGCGGAATACCTCTTCCTCATCTGCCTGCTTATGCGCGATATCCTGAGTCCACGTGTCCCAGAAGCCAGCGGTGCGTCGCTCTGACTGGTGGCGAGCTTCGCCATTTCGTTTGGTGGCCCGTCTACCGGCGTCTCGTCGCTGGATTTCCTTCTGTGCTAGCTCGACGGCGAGGTCCTGGTTCTCGCCGGCATCTAGTAGGCGACTGGCATATGATAAAGCAGGGTCCTTCGAGGCATGCTGACGATATGTGGCAGATATCTTTACTTTATCTGGGGAGGCGGGCAGATGATATGTACGGCTGTCTATTATTTCTTGAGTGGCCCTCCAATCTTCATAGCGCCGTTCCAGCATGGGCTTGATCTTCTCCAAGTGGTTGATCACAACATCGATAGTGAAATATTTGGTCTTGAGAGCCTTCTTTGCTTCGGGTGTCTTGGATTCTGGGTGTGTCTTGAGCAGATCTAGGATCAAGGTGGAATATCGAAGGTAAAGCAGGTAAGCCTGGGGGAAATTTCCATCGCGGAGATACATGTCTGCCTGTGGCTGTCATGTCAGTGTCAGGCGCGCGAGTGCGACCCAGCAGCCCCATTACAACTACTACCGCGACAAGGTTTGTTGTTATAGGCTCTGCGACACCGTGAGGGCAACTCACCTCCTGCTGTAGCGTTTGTGCAGTGCGCATCCAATGCTTGAAGGGGATATTAACGTTCCATTCAAAGGCTTGCGCTCGCTCCGAGATTTCTTTCACGCTCAACGGGCGGCCAGGGCCCTCGGCATCGGCGATCGAACCCATGTTGGACGGAAGGGCACAGGTGCAGGGCAGCCTAGGTCGTGTCTACGTGGCCATGGAACAAAAGGTGTCTGTCTCATGAAGGGGCTGGATTCGGAATCGGTAGCGGTGAGGCGCGCGGAATGGTGAGTTGCAGTATGACCAGTGAATCGACGGAGTAGCTGGCGAGCCGATCGGTGCGTGGACGGGCGGGGGGCGTTGGTAGGCTATGATAATAAGAGAGCTACCTAGTAGGTGTACTTGTATTGTAAATTGGAAGAAGGCCGGCTGCCCAGCAGGGGTGCAAGCGAAAGCGACGCGTCTTCCTGAGATCTAATCGAGCTACCTGCTTGCTTGGGAAATTGCTTAACCCAGGCACCTACTTACTTACTACATAATTACCTATTGCCGTGTTAGCCAACAAGGTTCCCCACCACTCGTCTGGAATTCAAGCCACATCGCGGGGCAGCTCCCGCGCGAACCCTACGTCATTTCAAGACTCACATGGTATGGTGTGGCGCAGTAGGCTCTAGGCACTACAGCTCCCCGCTGTACCGAGGGTTATCCGGGGCATGGTAGGGGTAACAGTAGCGGAAGGAACAGAGGTGCTTGTAGGTAGTACCTATAATCACTTAATTTGTAGACTTAAAACAGTAGGGCGTATATTAGAAATAAACGATGGTTGATGAGTATCAAGTGCCTCTTCACATGTGGATATACCTAGTATAATGCCCATGTATTTTGAAAATGTAAAACACACGGAAGGCAAGTAATCGGCCAAGATTTCCATTGATAATGATAATATAACGCATTCTCAGCTAGCTTTAGTAGCGTAAGAGCAAGAGGTCCTTGCGTATATATATAAATACTACTCCCGCGTGCTATGGTCATTGGGCAGGCGAGGTGTCATTTTCTAGTTTCATTTTCTAGTTTGGCAGAGGCATTCAGCTTGGGTAAAGTTGTTTGTCCCGCTTGTTTGAGGAATCCTCCGCTCGTTCCTCAAACCGCGGCAATCCTTAGGGCCAGATTGTAGAGCAACCCGCTGGGCGATCGCAAATCTCATAGCAATCAGCTCTTCCGCCGATATACGTGATTAGGCCTTCATTGCAGCCTTTCCAGGCGGGGCACCAGCCTGGGGGAGTCCAGCCTGTGCCTGTATAATCTCGCCCTTCTTCTTCTCTAGCTTATCCTGCAACTCTTTGATCTGGCTATCCGACCTCTCCCTATCAAGAACACATTCCACTGTTAGTGCGCCGTCTCTCGTCTCTCATCTCTCATCTCTCATCTTTGGGTATCCCCTTGTTCGACATGAAATAATCACTCACAGTTCCTTGCCGATGAATTCAAGCCGTCCGTTCACAGTACTCTCGGCTTCCACCTTGTCTTGTGCTAGCAGGATAGGCCCGGAGAGCTTGTATATCTTCTCACCATCTTTTAATCTCTCAAATTCCTTCATTTGGCAAATTAGTGATATGTTGTATGTCATGTGATTGGATTCATGCCTGAGTGGAAGGAATGTCTTGATGGACGGCGGTGGCCGGCTCACTTTTTGTACTCCGACGTTCTCCTGTCTCTGTGCTTCGAGCTTTTGTCGGGCATCAACAGCGGCTTGAACCTCCTGCTGCAATTTTTGGTATTCCTCGGACAGTATCTGGAGCCGATCTTGTACGCCGGCCATGGTGGGCTGTGGCGCGCGTATTGGATTGGTTGGCGTGCGGAGTAAGTATCTTGTGACTCTGTCAAATCGAGGGTTTTGGAAGGCGTGTTTAGAAGAATCAGAATCAGGTATATAACTAAGTATCGATCTGCAATAAAAAATAGCGTGATATTATATGCATTTCTTAAGACTGGCCAATAGTTGCGAGGTGGAACTACCGAGATCGTATATAGGTAAGGTATTCACCACAAATGCCATGCCCAAGCAAGTAGGTGCCACTTAGATACAGAAGTGGCTTGATCTCAACTTACCTTACTTTGTATGGCTAGATCATATATTACCGTGTGACTTGGGAAATCCACACGGACATTTTCTCACTGTGCAGCTGTAGGTACCGTTGTAGGCTCCTCCTGCGCTGGAAGTCTAGACTCGCCCCTCCATACCTGGGTACGATGAACAGGTAGGTAGGTTGGTAGATACTAAATCGGGTCTAGATCGGTCGCTCCCCAGACGACCACCGAGATCCAAGTATTCCCTGGCCAGGCACCTCCAAAACGTCACAGCACAACAACAATTCGCCCAACCTTGCCCGTCTTCCCGTCTCCCCGTCTCCCCGTCTCCCCATTTCCACGCCTCACGCTCTCCAAACCGCCGCCCCAGTTGGCGTAGCCTCGGTTGGCTAGCAAAAGAACTCCTTCATAGATACCTACCCATCGTACCGACCGCATCTTCCCCACAGCCTTCTCCCATCATTTGCTCCCATCATTGGCTGTGCCGCCGCCGCCTGCCCCCACGAACGAACGAACGAACGAACGAACAGACAAACGGACGAACAAACAGACAAACGGACGAACGGACGAAGAGACGAACGGGATCATGTCCAATACCGACTTCCTCGGGCGGGCCATTGACACGGTCCGCCGTGCCATCGATGCCGACAATGGGAACCAGTACGACAAGGCCTACCAGCTATACTACCAGTCGTTGGAGCTGTTCATGCTCGCGCTGAAGTGGGAGAAGAACCCCAAGTCGAAGGAAATGATCCGCCAGAAGACGGGCGAATACATGGACCGGGCCGAGAAGCTGAAAGCCCACCTCTCCGATGCCGAGGCGAAGCGGAAAAAACCCGGTATGGTTGGTGCCAACGGTGCTTCCACGGGCGGCACCGGCAAGGGCAAGCAGGACGGCGAAGACGGCGCCATCGACGATGACTCGAAGAAGCTGCGGAATGCCCTCGCCGGTGCCATTCTGCAGGATCGTCCGAATGTCAAGTGGGACGATGTAGCCGGCCTAGACGGAGCGAAGGAGGCCTTGAAGGAAGCCGTGCTCTTACCTATTAAGTTCCCGCACCTGTTCGTCGGTAAGCGGAAGCCCTGGAAGGGAATCCTGCTCTACGGCCCGCCGGGAACGGGTAAGAGTTATCTAGCCAAAGCTGTGGCCACGGAGGCGAAGAGCACCTTCTTCAGTGTCAGCAGTAGTGATTTGGTCAGCAAGTGGATGGGTGAGAGCGAACGGTGAGTTATACCCCCCTTCCCCCCGGCGCTGATTTCGAATTCGTTGGCAATGCAGAATGCTCACGAGAAGAGGATTACAGGTTAGTGAAACAGCTGTTTGCCATGGCTCGTGAGAACAAACCCTCGATTATCTTCATCGACGAAGTTGATGCTCTATGCGGGCCCCGAGGTGAAGGCGAGTCGGAGGCGTCACGCCGAATCAAGACAGAAATGCTGGTACAGATGGACGGTGTAGGAAAGGACTCGACAGGTGTGCTCGTTCTTGGTGCGACCAACATCCCTTGGCAACTCGACGCCGCCATTCGGAGACGTTTCCAACGCAGAGTGCATATCAGCTTGCCCGACTTAAGCGCCAGGACGACCATGTTTAAGATTGCGATCGGCGAGACTCCAACCACGTTAAAGAGCGAGGACTACCGCGAATTAGCCAAGCTGGCCGACGGCTACTCCGGCAGCGATATCACTATTGCTGTACAAGACGCATTGATGCAACCCGTACGGAAAATTCAACAAGCAACACATTTTAAACAGGTACCGTATCCCACCACATCAACACAATATCACATAGACAGTTCACACTAACATCGGCCCACGGAACAGGTACAACTAGACGGCGTAATACGAGTAACACCATGCTCACC
This sequence comes from Rosellinia necatrix, assembly GCA_021209875.1. Taxonomy (NCBI): domain Eukaryota; kingdom Fungi; phylum Ascomycota; class Sordariomycetes; order Xylariales; family Xylariaceae; genus Rosellinia; species Rosellinia necatrix. Next base: position 6,662,301 of record JAGYVD010000001.1, on the reverse strand, counting down.
AGGAGACGCGGGCGCGAAGGAAATGACCTGGGACGACGTAGAGGCCGAGTCCCTCCTGGAGCCCCTGGTAGACTTTAAAGACTTCGTTAAGGCTATCAAGTCGTCGCGGCCGACCGTCGCCGACGAGGACCTGAAGCGGAATTCGGAGTGGACTAAAGAGTTCGGTAGCGAAGGAAACTAGAGCACCGCTTCCTTCGCTATCTTTTACACCTACTGCACCCCGGTGTAATTAGCATAGGGGGAAAGATCTTTTCCCGTCAGACGAGGTTAGTCAACGAGACACTGAAACAGGCCATGAAACAACACACATGTTTCTACGCGAGAGAGAGAGAGAGAGAGAGAATGAGATAGTGGGAGAAAGAAGGGAAGTGGGAAGAGATGAAGAGAGATGGCCGAGCGAGCGGGAAAGAGAGAGAGAAAGAGTCAAATTACGTCGATGGATTGACGGACAGATGAATCAGACAGGCATTATACCGGCGTTGGAGGCGTCCTTCAAAGGGATCTCCCCCCTACCCCCCTCTTTCCGGCCCGGGGGAGGCTCATCCAGGCGGGACTTCTAAATGTACCTACCGCTTGTGGCTACGGGATGTATGGTGAGATTCAAAGATATTGTTTTTCTTTTTTTTGTTTTTTTTTTTTTTTTAAGTATGACACGGCGTCCGATCACGGGGATATAGATACATGCGCAATCTCCGAATCATGCATCCCCGCGAGCCCCGTGGGGGTTGCGAGTCGCGACGCGGCAGTATCACATGTCCCTTCGTGAGATATCAAAGGATAAAAGTAAGCGAAGTTCATCATCATCATCATACAGCGAGCTAAAGCACGCGTTTCGTACAATCGGTGGGATCGAAATATGTTTTGCATCCCCGCATCGCGCGGGGCAAAACACAACACAACAACAGCACGTCGAAGGAAGGTGGAAGGGAGGGAGTAAAGCAAATGGGGTATGATCCCAGATATGTACAGAATACGGAGAAAGCAAGCAGAGACAGACAGACAGACACCAGGAATAAGCAAGCACCTTAGAGCCGAAACGCCACGAACCATGAGTGTGAGACGTTCGTCCCATCCCTCAAACACCCGACAGATATTTTCGCACTTCCGCTTCCAAGCTCCGGGGGATTTACGCCTCCGCGTGTCTCTTCTTCTTTTTCTTCTTCTTCTCGCCCTCGGCCTCGGCACCTGCCTCTGCAACCTCCTTAGCCTCGCTATGCCTGCGCTTCTTATCCTTCTTATCCTTCTTCTCTTCCTTCTCTTTCTTGTCTTTCGACTTCTTCTCCCTTTTAGCGGCCTCGGCAGTAGACGGGAGCGGAGCATCGATCATGTCAGTGTCAATAGCCATATTCTCGCCCTCGGCCAGCATATCCGCCACAGCCTTGTCCTGGTAGTTTGTGAGTACTGGCTAACTTGGTCATGAACAGGTAAACGTACCATAACATCAGCATTTCTGCTAGGTTTCTTGCCTGTGGCATAAAATTCAAGTCGATCCTCAACCTGATTCCGGAGAGCCTCGCCAAATCTCTTTGAGGGCTCCTCCGAAAAGTTATCAATACGCGCACTAGATGGGAAAGTATTAGTAATTAACGTGTAAATTCAACCTCACGATGTGGTGGGAAGGGCAAAAACACTCACGCAATACTGCACTTGTTGGCTAGGTATCTGCTCACGCGGCCCTTATCTTTTTGCGCAGCCCGTCCGATAAAGCTAGAGTGGAAGATAAGGCCGTATTTCGGCGTATTAGACTTAGTCTTAAGCGCTCTGAACAAAGCCTTCTCTGCACCGAGAATTTGTAACGTCGATGCCGGATATTTGGACAAATTAGTCAATGAACCGGCTTTCTGGATGAGGCGCGCAGCAACCACATCTCCGACTAGTTGGAGGCGAAAGTTAGTAAAGGCCCAGCAAATGGAAATATTGGCGGTGGGTCCGGAGTATATGTGAGTGACACCCTAATCCCGCCGGGGCGAACATAAAAAACGGAGCAAGATTACTCACTCAATGTGGCAAGCGAAGGCGCGACGCTGCTCATCTTATCCGTCAAGTACGAGTACAGAGTCCTTCTGTATTCTATGTTGATAAAATGGTCAGTATGCATAGATCATGGTGAAAGGGGGGTTAATCCTTACCTGCCAAGCTGTGAACCTTTTCGGCGAATGTGAGAACATTTTGAAGATCGATTTCACTTAATTCTCTGCCCATGGACATTTTCGCCTTCAGGATAATCTCAGCAGCTTTTTCCTCGTCGTCCCCTACGAGCGCAGCCAGCTCATGGAGTTTATCGTCCCCTAACGTGCTCTTATCCCCAATAAATCGAGCGAGCTTGGCGTAGGTGAGGTTATCGGAGCAGATAGCGTAAAGCTCGGGAAAATGCCAGCCGTACCACTCTCTTAGCTTCTGGCCAAACAGATTTATACCGCGATCCAAGTTGTCCAGAGTGGCGATAGAACGGATAATGTGGTTGTCATTTCGATGAACATTGTACTTCACCTTGCTGCGACTATAAGCGTGGCCGAGACCCAATTGAGCCTTTTCCTCATCACCCTCTTTGAGGTCCTTGAAAAGCTTGCTTGAATGCATTCGGATGCCTCGCAGCAGGTAGGCGACGGCCTCGGAGGTGTCGCCCGTCTCGGCTTCAATACCGGGGAAGGCAGCCTTGATATTTCCCGCCAGATTCTTATCGGCGACACCCAAGACAATCTTGCTCTTCTTCGACGCGGGGATGTTGAGTTCGATTGTGGATTTCAGATAATCGGTCATGAGGCCTTCGCTGATGGAGTGGATGTTCTCGAGAGCCTCGGCGGCGGATCGCCAGACAGCATACGACGTGAGGCTGACCATCTTTCCCAGCTTCGCAAGGTCTTCGGCGGCTTTCTTGACCTCGTCCATCCTCAATGCGATGTCATCTTGCTGGTGGACGACCTTGAAGATGGCATATCCGGTGGCCGACTGCGTCAGAAAGGAAAGGTTAGCTAGGGCGCGTTTCGTTTCACGGCCCATGTGGGCCTACAGATCATGAAAAAGGGAACATGATAGACTCTGGGAGCGGACCTCGTGCAGAAGATAGTCTAGATGTGGCATGATTGCAACTGGGGGGGGGGACCGCGACAGGTCGACCGGCCTACGTGTAGTTCAACGATCGACGGGCAGGTTCGCAATACGTTGGAGGGCCGAAATAGGCGCAATTGATGCTGGATACCCTTGATACTCAATATCGGCTACAATATGTAGATAATGCGCCTGAGAATTTTGGGAGATCAGTTTGTCGCTATTCCGGAGCAAACTGCCGATGTAGGTGAAGTTGGAATGTGAAGCCGCCAATGGAAAATTTTGGACCTAAGCTGTCGAGCTTCGGCGGATCCACTAGCGATAAGCGGGTAGACATGTATCACGTACCTACCTACCTACCTACCTACCTAAGCGGCCAAGCTAGCTCCAAACTAGTTACTAGGTAGGAGCTCCCACCCCTCAGCTGCGATCTTGTTCCGGCAGAAGCTCGGCGCGTATGGTCACTATCGATAAGATTGTTCCTAGCTAGCTACCTACCTAGCCACCCCTTCTATACATTTGGGTACTTACCTATCACTTAACTTCTGAATGATGTTACTTAACAAGCAAGGCGGTAGCCACAACGAATAACTATCAAACCCCAGCACGGACATGTAGACAGATTCTTCCCGTGTTCTTCATCAATGGTTTCCCACTCCGCACAGCATTGATTCTGAAAGGATCCACAAGCAGCCATTATGCCGCATTGTGAGACCATGTTCAGCCAGGGCAGACAAGCTTCAGACTACACTAGTTATAGTTTAGTTAATTGAAAGCAAGGTCGAGAACAAGACAAATATGGATAAATCGCAATGCGACGTAGCACCACCACATTTGGATTTTTGATCCAACACGGAATGAAATAGAAATATGTACAAACACATAGGTATCTATATATACAACGAGCTCGCCGTAGGGTAAAAGATTTTATAACTACAATATAAAGCGCAGCTTCCATCTCCAGCAACACCACCGCCGAATAGTTTACAGCTAGCAGTAGACAACCCAGTTGTCGAGGGTGTAGTGCTTGACGATGGTCGAGAAGCCAGACTGGCCGTCGGCCGCGCAGGCGGCGGCGAGCTTGGACGGGCTGACCGTGGTCGCGTCGTCGTCATCGACGTACTCGACGTGGAAGACGGGCTTGCCGGCGGCGACGAAGGGGGCCCAGTCGGCGCACTCCCTGTACGCGGCGCACTCCTCGTTGATGGCCCACTGGGCGACGTCGAGGACGCGGGGGACGAGGGCGCCGGCGTTCTTGAGGCCGAACGCGAGCCCGGCGGCGTGCGCCTCCCCCGCGAGGAAGCGCACGTAGTCGGCCGCGTCGTCCGCCGCGAGCGGGAAGCCGGAATCGTTGTCGTAGCCGTCGACGTTGTCCGGGTCGACGCCGGCGCAGCCCTTGGCCGCGGCGCTGCGGATGCGCGCCGACATGACCGCGCGCACGCCGGCGTCCCGGACGTCGAGCCACTTCTCGTCCGGCCAGCCGTCGAGCGTGTTGCCGACCGCCGCCGCCGGGAAGGCGCCCGCGTCCGCGCGGTAGGCCTCGACGCTGCCCGCGCTGAAGTAGCAGGCGATCGTGTGCCCCGCCGCCCGCAGCGCGCCGATCGTCGCCGCCGGCGTGTCCTCCAGGTCCACCGGGTAGAACGCCGTGCTCTTGTTCGCGCTGGAGGGCGTCAGCGAGAACCCGAGCGGGTAGTCCCACGTCGTGCCCACCGCCGGCTGGATGATGGCGGCGCTCGAGGTCGGGCCGTTCGACGACGGCGACGCGGGGCTGGCGTGCGTGAGGCCGATGCCGAGCCCGAGGCCCAGTGCGAGGCTGATTACGCCAACCATGGTGATGATGATGATGATGATGATGATGATCCTTTTCCGTGTCAGAGAATGCTGTGATGGTGTGGTCGTGGCCTGTGAGACATCTCCGGCGGGCGATCCCGCCTCCTTTTGAACTTCGAGGACGGCGCCTGTCGTTCGCATGTTTCTCTTACGATCGCCGGGAGCCCCGGCCTCTACTGCACGCCTCCTTCTATTAAGGCCCGTCGATTGCAGCGATGCCACCCTCCTTTGTTGTTTCCTGTGCAGGGCTCGGAAACATCTTGGTCGAAAATAGCAGCTCGATGGCAGGATCCCGACATGGGTATGCTTGAATCCTACCTGGACATGTTTGAACGAGCCTAGCGTCAGCCTTTGTCCCGACTTTTCGCGTGCTTACATGTATTCAGTTACCTAACACCGACCTGGCATTTGCTGCAGAGCTCCAGTTCACCAATTAGTTTCGCCCCGGCCTGGCATTGCGTCGTCTTGGCATAAAATATTCAATGCCTGGTTCCTGGAATCTGTTCCTGGGATCTGTTCCTGGGATCTGTTCCTGGGATATGGTCCGCAAGGCATTGATCTTCCCGCTCTCTCCTCTCGTCCTAGTCTCATTATATAATTCCACAAAAATCCAAACATCTGCCCGGTTAGCTCAATCGGTAGAGCGTGAGACTCTTAATCTCAAGGTTGCGGGTGAGTTACTGATTCAACGCCCAAAAGTGCCGACCAACCATACTAATTATCATAATTAGGTTCGACCCCCCGCATCGGGCTCAATTCCTGATGCCCCCCGGTTCACTGGGGATAGCAGCCTACCTCTTTTTTTTTTTTTTTGTCTTTCTTTCTTTCTTTCTCTCAATTTCGCCCCCCTTTCCGCCCCCGTCCGGCCCCTTGGTCGAATCCGGTCTGTGCACACTAAGGGCCGATGTACGGCCGGGTGTGTGGACTGATCGTCGGCCCCGAGCACGAGACACAGCATGGACTTACTTGTACTCGCCAACTGCAACCCTCATACGCAAATAGGTTGCTTGTGTATGGGACTCTACGCACGCATATGTTCTTACCTAGATTACTCTAGCATACGGGCTAAGGTTTTCTCTGATGGTTTTCTAGCCGTCGCCTTTGCGATAGTGCAGTTCGACAACGAGCCGATTCCGGTATCGTGTCATCACAACAGGGCAGCCAACTCTATAAAGTTACGAGTTTTTGACTAGGTAGGTCGCATAAACGCCCTTTTTCCTTACTCATCAATGTCCTTACATGCGCCGACCAGGGTCTTGATGAAACTTGAGTTAATCCTATAGGGTTACACCCTCCCTATTACAGCAAGTTCGGGGGCCACCGTTTCGCAATCTATACCCCGTCCAATGTATTTGGATGCAAGCCGATAAAAACGGACATCTTTCTCTTGGCCCTAGTCTGGCGATATTTAGCCAGCATGACCTGGCCGTTAGTGAACATATCCAGTGCGTCAAGGTCCCTAATGAAAAGTCAGCCGAGAAATTATAACCTCGGGATATGAAACAAATCTAAGATTATTCATTAAAAATTACGCTTCTGTCATGTAATATGGTTTGTACATCACGTTAGATTGCGTACCATGATGACTGCAGATAGTAAAATCAACTCTAACAAATTCCCCTACCTCAGCTCAACGTGCACCATTACAGTTGAATTCTCACATTTCTAACTTGTGGCCGTTCTCGAAATGACCCGTATCGCACACGGCCGCTGGGACTTATATGTATGATATTTTAACTCATGCCCGGTAGTGGCCCAGCCTCCAGGGCTTAGTTCAGTGGCTTGATCACTGGGTGCGTGTTAGTCATACGCTGAACCGAAATTAGATATACTTCAGCCACGATGTTGGCTAATGGGATGGACGTTGGCGGTATGGCCATTTATCTCAGCTCGGTGCCGTGAGGGCATATGAAGGCTAGGGTGGCTGGAAGGAGTATGTATTCGTCACCGTCTTGGACTTATCAACGGAATAATTGACTGTATAATATCACCACTACCTTCTACAGCGCGGCACAGGTACCTTGGGCGAGAGAAGGAACGAGGCGTGCAGAGGAACATAACGGTGCTGTGTTAGGGACACCTAAGTGGTAGCAAGGGATAGCTGGTTTAAAAAACAGCAAGCGCGCTAGTCAGCTGGATAGAAAATAATGTTTAGGGGATGCAAGAACACATTAGTGAGCATCAAAAGCTATTTACCAAGCTGTTCATGCTTATTACAGGTTTTGGACATATCAAGAGAGTGGTGGCATTTAAGTTTGCTCCGTTCCAACCTTTTGCAATGAACGTTGAGTTAACCACCATGCCCTGCTGTGGCTGCGTCAGCGCGAGATTTGTGATGACATTCCCTAAATTTGTGAGATCAACGTGAATATACGACCCGTCAGGTTGATTCAGAAGCTATCTTGGAAATATTAGCAGCTCCGAGACTATACAAGAGGAAGGGGGTGGTTTCTTATAGGAAAGAAGTAGCACTAGTATGAATACTAGTATAGCATTGGTAATCGGCTGGGGATACTGCCGTGGTACCCAGAATTCTTTCTTGGGCTTAGATTAGATTATAGGAGAAAAGGTTGAGGCCAATTTGAGCTTGAGGTTATTCTAAGCAATATATATACCAGCCGTCCGGAGCCCTCATTTCACTTTCACTTTTACTCCTTACCTATACACGCTCGCAAAAATATCGACCTTCACAAAGATACCGGTACGGTACTACCTAAATAACATCTCAATCTTGCCAAATATATGCTGATAGAATTCCAGACAACCAGCCGAAATGCGCTTCACACTTCTCTCTCTCCTCCCGGCCGCCCTTGCCGGCGTGCTCCCGCAGTACCACCGCCCCTGCGCCACAGTGACCATCGAGACATCCCATAACCACCTTGGGATTGGGCCAACAAACAACACCATCCTGGTCCCCTTCGGACCAATGTACCGCAACAAGACGGCACTCGCGGAGGTCTCGACACTGTACATCCCCTTCTATGACGGCGTCACCTGCATCCCGTACGAATCGGAGGATGGCCAGGGCAGCCATGGCAATCCCTTTAGCTATGGCTTCCCTACGATACTCCAAAACGGCGAAAACGTTGTTGTCGGCAGCCTTTACTGCGTCAACGCGTGGTAAGGGACTATGTTGAAGATTCATCCGAGAGTTATCGCCATGGTTAGGAATAAGATATTAGTGGCACCAGACCCTCACCTCACTTTGTACCTATTCTTGTCCTTAACAGGAGAGTTTCTCGGATGAGTTCAATCAGACAGGATATGTCCGTTTATGCCTCATTCTGTGCACAAGGCAGAGATAATAAGGTGTTTGGGATGAGAGAGAATATATTTAGACAACAGCTTAGATCTCTGGATAGTTCGTGTTTGGATTGACCCAGCACTCCTCCTTTAAAGTTACTATTCGCTTAATGAGATGAACCACCCCTCTAATCTATATTACACTTTTACAGACTTGATACCTTAGCACCAATAGTAGACCTTACTACTAGATGGATTTTGTTGGCAGAAGATGATCATACCTGATATCAGAGTCATCATAGCACTTGGTGATAGTTTTCCTCCTCAGAGAACAAAACATCTGAGACTGCTTTCTTTACACAAATCCCTACAAGTGAAACACCGAGCAGTATAGATGCCACGGTTTTGTCCGGAACGGAAATGCGTCAGGTAGATAAAGCACATGGCGAGGTACCAGCTACCCTATGGTTTAGCTCTAGAGGCATATTTGTGTACTTAAGGACTGAAGGCCTTCCACCTAGATAGTAGGCCGATGAATCAATGATATTGAGCCCTGCCCCTATAAGCTAACAGGGGAGGCTACAGGCCACCCCCTCGCGGGCCATTTCACCCTAAATACAGCTAATACAATGGATGACTTGTTATTTAATTAATTTTAACAGTAATATAGCGTTATTTGATGTTTCTGACGATAATATAGTTTTTGTTGAATGGGCTTTGTATGTGCGATGCATGTACTGTTTACGCGTGAAACAGAATATAACTTCTTGTTATATAATGTTTATTATATTTAATAATTTTATATAAATAAACTGTTATATGCATCAGGATTTTTTTATATAAATATAAGAATTTTATTAATATATAACCTAATTAAATAATAAAAATAATATATATTCTGTTTTTATATAATAGCTATATGTTTTTATATAAAAGTTAAACATGCCTAATAATAGTTATAGTCTGCAACTAATTGCCAAAATTCCAATAGTTTTATATTTTATTTTCTCTTTTAATTAAATTAACGTCTGGTTTATTAACGTTATTAAAAATATTATAATCGCTGGTTTTATTGTTATATATAATTTTATTTTTAAGCTTTTATTTAGTTTTTTATATATTAGTTATATTAATAAACTAGTTTTTAAATTAGAAGGTATTAGATAGTTGCAAAGAGATGAAAATTAATTTACTATCTGTCTCTTAGTTTAACTAATTGTTATAGAAAAAAGTATTAGCGCACGGGCCAATATAAGCAAACTATTATATATTTTTATTTTAAATAATCGATAAATAGCTTATGAGTAATAATAAATAGGGGTAGGAAGGTATTAAGTCTGTAAAATATAATATAGATTAAATAAAGGTGAGAAGATTAGTATAAGGGTAGAAAGAAAGATGCTCTATTAATTCTTCTGCTAAGTAGGGAAATCTAATAAGAGTAGATTTATCCCCTGCAGGGGTGGCTGTAGGCCACCTGTTGCCAGCCGTAGCTTGTGCAACTTATTTTTAGCTTATTTAATCTAATAATATATAAGCTAGTAGCTTAATTAATACAGGCTTTTTTAAAAACTTTATTAAAATGCCAGCGGACAGAAAAACAGCTACTGTTTTTAATAATATGTTATATTGTTTTATAAAGCTGTTTTTTATATTTAAATTTTTTTTTATTTTAAATCAAAAGCTGTTTTTTTTTAATAGTTTATTTTTTTTTTTTAAATAATATAGTTAGTTTTGAATATATTATTAATTATATTTATATTTTAAGCTTTATTATTTAATTTAATAATTAAATCTTTTTTTTATTAACGCGGTGTTTAAAAATCTGTTTAATTTTATATTTTTTATTATTATTATTTATTAATCATTGTTTTATAAAAACGTTAGTTTAGTTTTTAATTATATATTTTTATTTTAAAAATAAATAAGGTTTATTAAATATATAATATAATATAGTTATTATATAATTATATATATTATAATATTTTTTCTTGCTAGCTGTTATAAAATATTTTTAATATTTATTAAAAATAGCTTTAATATAAAATTAATTATTATTATTTATATAAATAACATGTTTTATAAACATAGTAATTTAAGATTTTTATTAGTTTAAATCTGTTTATATAATTAAAGTTATAATATAAATAACATTTAATATATTTTTTAACTAATTAAAACTTATAATAAACAAAAACCTTTTTAAAAATTTGTTACAGAGTAGTACTGTCATGGGCAGTGCCTATAAGGAAGTATCGGCGCACGGGCCGATACAGGCAAACTGCTATATACCCCTATCCCGAACAATTGCCGAATAGCTTATAAACTAACCATTAAACCTGGACTAGTACAACTAGAACTGACCAGCTTTATAAAACTACGTCTTACAAGCAACGCATATATTGTTTATAACTTCTGCTACTTAGCTAGAAAATAAACTTTATTTGCTACTCTGATAAGTGTACCTTTAGGCATAGCCTATCATATTAAGCGTTTTAAAAAATTTAAACAAGCTTTAATAAATTTATTTTTATTATTTAAAAAACTTATAAAAAAGTTTTTCTTTTATATATAAATATTTTTCATAAAATATAAAAATATTAAATATAGTTTAAAATTATTGAAAATGTATTTATAAATGGTATTAATATAAAATATAAATAGCTATAATAATAACTAGTTTATTTTAAAATAAGTAGGCATTAGATAGTGGGAGAGAGATAAGGATTAATTTATGATTTATTTTTTAGTCTATTTAATGTATAGTTATTCTTAGAAGCTTTCTGAAAAAAAGGCTTTATTAAAAAAAGCTTTTTAAAAAAAAGCTTTTTTAAAAAAGGCGTCCAATAAAATAGATTTTTTAAAAAAGTTGTCTGTTAAAATAGCTTTATAATTGCCTCTAATATAAAAGTATTAATAACTTTGTTGATTTATAACAGCTAAAAAAAAAAAATTAAAGCAAAAAAAATCTCTGCCGCTTTTTAAAAATGTTTGCAGCTTAATAATAGTTGTTAATAAAAACTTGCAAATAATAACAGTGGTTTTAGTCTACAAGTTTAAGCTTAATTTATTAATAATAAAATATAAAAAATAAAAATAAAAACATAAAAAAAGTTTAATATATTTATAATTTATAACTAATAATAGCGTTTACGGTCTGCAAGTTTAAGCTTATTTTATTAATATAAATAAAAAATAAAAATAATAAATGTTTATAGCGTTATTAAAAATAAAAAATTGATATTGTTGTCGTAAAATATCGGCATAAAAATATGCACGATAGCAAAAGTGTTAAAAAAAAGTTAAAAAAAAATAAAAAAAAAATGACTTAAAAAAAAAACAACGAAATAAATGTCGTTAAAAAATATTAACATATAAAACAATTAATAAAAGGTTTATTATTAAAAAGAAATAGTTTATAAAAATAATTAACGGTTTAAAAGCTAACCGGCTTTGTTAGATTTTATGTTTTAATATTTTAAAAAATTAAGCTCCGCTGAATAACATCTACTAAATATAACAGCGTTTATTTACTGTTTTAAATAGCGATTTCTTTAAATTTAAGCTTATATTAATAATAACTTGCTTATATATAGTTTTTTTATATAACTAAGATTTTTTAGCCGCAGAAATTTTTTTGCTAACGCTTTTATTAATTAAACAGGCATTACAACTAATACAGTATTTAAAAACGTTTTTTTTGCTAGCTTTTTAATTAATATAATTATAAAAATCGCTAGTATTGCAAACGTTGTTATAGTTATAAAAATTATTAATATTGTAAACGTTATTATAATTAATTATATAGCTAGCAATATAAAAGTTATTAAAAACTTTTATATTTAATTTATATAGTTTTATTAATTTTATAATTAATAATTTTTAAATTTAAAAAACATTTAATGTTATATAATTATAATTTTATATTTCTTTTTTAATTTTTAATTTAAACGCGTATAATAAAATTTTAATTATTAATAATTAAATCATTTTAATTATTACGTTTTAAAGGTTTTAAGTTTATTGTTAAATAAGCTTTTAATTTTATTAACTTTATTTATAAAAGTAGTCCGATTAAATAAAATAATTAAATTTATAAAGCTTGTATTATATATTATTAAATTATTTTTATTATAAAAAGCTTTTTTGCGATAAAAACAAAAAATAAGCGCTGCTGCGTTATTTTTGAAGTTTTAAAAATAATTATATAATTATTTTATAATTTTATATTAAATATCTGCTGTTATATTAATAATAATAGCTAATATTAATTATTATTTGTTTTTACTAGTTAAAATATAATATTATAATAGTTTTTATATATACTGTTGCTAAAAATATATTTATAAATTTTTTTAGTATTAAACTATGTTTAATATTGCTATAACATAAAATTTATAATATTAGTTAGCGCTTTGTAAAATTTTAATCGTTAGACTTATAAAAGTTAAGCTTGTTTAAACGTTAACTATATAATTTAAAGTTGTTTAAACGTAGTATATATCGCTTAATAATAAGTATTAATATTATTCTAGTTAATATTATACTTTATATTACTAGCGATTTCCCGGTCGCCTATTAAATTAATCGTTTTAGTTAATATAAATAATATTACCGGCGCTGTATTAAAATTATATTAATATTTTTATTTATATGCTTATATAATTTAACGCTTAATATTAATTTTTTTGCTTTAACTGTTTATAACTACAGCATTATTACCTGCTAAAATATCTGTAATATTAACAGCTTTTTAAATAGCTATAAAATTAATAGCAGGACTAGTTATAATTAAATTATAAATAACTACGTTAAAAATAATAGTTTTATGCTGTATGTTTTTATTAATTTAATGTTTTTTTTATTGTTATTATTAGCTGTTTTAATAAAAACAGCAACAATATTTTTAATTAGTTTACGTTGTTTAAAAAAATAACTTGTTTAAAAAAAATATTAACTAAAAAATTTTTAAAACTATTAAGTATTTAATTTTTATTTATATTAATAAAACCTTGATTTAATTAAAAAGTTTTAAAACTATATTTAATACTACTAAAAATTTATAAAGCTTTAATATTTTTAATAGCAGAAATATTAAAATATTTTTAATAATATTATAATTATTTTTACTTTTTATTTTATAATTTTTTAAACTGTTTTTAATTTTAAAATATAATTTAAATTTAAAACGTTAATAATATAATGCTATAATAGCTAAATTAATAATAATATAATTGTTATTAATATTATTTTAAATTAAATATTTTTGATAGAGTCCCCGAAGGGGACCGTATTAATTGAGCTACTGACTTATGTATTATTAGATTAAATAAGCTAAAGATAAGTTGCACAGGCTATGGCTGGCAACAGGTGGCCCACGGCCACCCCTGCAGGGGTTAATTCTAGATTTATTAGAATTTCTTATCTAGCAGAAATTAATAAAGGTATTTTTTTTTTATTTTTATATTAATTTTTTTAAAGTAGTATATTTATATAACCGATAGATTTTATTATTAAACTAAATTAATATTATTTTTAAATTTTTAAAGTTAAAAGATTTTGTTTATAGCTAAAAATTTAAGCGCGCGCGTTTTAATCCGGTTATAATTAAATAATTAATATAAATAAAACGTTATTTTAATAACTATTTTTTTATATAAATTATATATTTTATTAAAGCTTATAAATAAATAGTTGCTAAAAATGTTTAGCAGTTTATTTTTATATTTTAAAAGTTATTATTATTAAAGTTATATATTTAAACGTGTTTAATAATTAAAGTTTATTTAAATTTATAAATATAACAAATTATTTATTTTTATTTATTATTAAAAAAGCGTTAGTAAATATATTTATTAAATAATTATAAATATATATATTATAATTAAAAACTGGAATTTTTAAAAATAGTTTTATTATTTTATTTTTTATATATATAGTTTATACCGTTTTATTTTTTATAGCTTTTAAATTATAAGTTACTAAATTAAAAATAATAGCTAATAATATTTATATATAAAACAGCTATTTAAACATATTATATATATATTTAAATATTTTTTAATAATATGTTTAATTTTTTAAGCTTGTAATAATATTATGTTATTATATTTTATTATATATATTAAGTTTAAATATAAACAACTTTAAAAAACTTTAGCAGAATATTTTAAATTAATATAATTTTTATTTAAAAATATACTGCTGTTAAAACAACCTGGCTTAAATTAAAAACTGTCGATTATTTTTAAAACATTAAAAATAAGCCGATGTTTTAGTTAATATTTTATATAAAAATATAAAAACTATAAAAATATTTTTTAATTTAGTTTTAAAATTAATTACGTAGGTTTAAAAATTTTTAAACTTTTAAAAATATTAATATTAAATTTTAATAATATAAAACTTAGAACTGCAGCTAACTAAAAATAATATTAAAACTAATAAAGCCGTAGATCGGTTATTTAAAATAAAGCCTGCCGATAAAACAAAAATAAAACAGCTATATTAACCGGTGCTTTAGCTAATATATAAAATATAACGGTAAATGTTTTAAATAAATTAAATGTTGCAACTATTATATTTTTTTATACGTTTTATTAAATCAAAACTTTTTTAAAAAAAATAATAACTTAGAACTTTTTATTAAATATTAAAACAAGTTTTATAAGCGTTATAGTAATAACTACTGTTGTAATAAAAACTATAATAATAATAATTTATTTAATTTTTTAGCTTAAATAGTTTTAATAATAATAAACGTAGTTATATTATATTAAATTAATAAAAATAATTTATATTAAATATAACAGTTAAAACAAAAAAATATAAATAAAATTAAACAAAATAATATTAATACTTTTAATTTAAAATAAAAAACTTTAATAATAAAAATATATAGCCAACAAAAAAATATAATTTATATAAACGTTTATTTATTTATTAATTATATTAAGTTATTATTAAAAATAAAAATATTTAAGCATTAAACGTTTAATAAATAATTAATTTATTTAATTATTTATTAAATAGATTAGCTTTATTATAATAAAACAGCAAAGTTTATATAAGCGACCGTTATATATAAAAAAAGCAGGCTTAAATATATTGTTTAAAAACTATAAAAAAAATTTAAAACGTAAGCTAGTAAAAAGTTTTAAAAGTTTATAAAAAAAAAACTTATTTTAAAAAATATCGCGGAAAATTAAAACGCGTTTTTTTAGTTTATTTAATATTAAATATAATATATTAAAGCTATAAAAACGCTATAAAAAATAATAAAAATTAGCACAGAAGTATAAAAATATTTACAACTAATAAAAAATATAATTTTAAATTATATCTAACTTTTAAATTAAAAAACTTTAGCTGATTATATATATAAAATAAAAAACAGCTAATATAAGCTAAAATATAAAATTAAAAAATATATTTAAATATTAAACTAAAAATAATTTTAGTAAATTTAATATTAGCTGTTAAAACAACGTGTTAAAAAAGCTATAATTATTAACCCGATTAAAAAAAACATTAAATAAATAATAAATATTTTAAAAATTAAAGTTAAAACAGCCGTAAACACAGCTATAAATAGTATTAAAACTAAAATAAAAGTTATAACAACTAAAATAGCAGCCGCAAAAAAAGCTGCAAACAGTAGAACTAAAATTGTAATAATTATTAAAAAAACAGAAAAATCGATTAAAAAATAAAAAGTTACAATTAAAAACTAAAAAGTTATAATTAAAAACTAAAAGTTATAATTAAAAATATAACTAAAAATATAACTATAGTTATAATTAAAATTAAAATTATAAATACTTAGATTATAAAAACTATAGCTAAAATTAAAAAAAACAATTAACGTTTATTTTATATATATTTTATAAACAGTAGTATAAATAAATAAAAAATTAAGCAAAATCACAGCAAAAAACGCGCTTTTTTTTATTTAATACTAAATTTAGCTTTTATTGATTATTAATATTATTAAATTTATAAATTAAAAATTATTTTAAAATTATATATAAAAAGTATAACTTTTATATTAAATTAAAAAAAATAACATTTTTTTAATTATATATAAAAAGCATACTTATAAATACTGTTTTTAAAAACTATTTTTATATAATTAACTTTTTAACTATTTATAAAATTACGTCAAAACTAAAAATAAAACTATTAAATAAACTAAAGCTAAAAATAAAACTATTAAATAAAAAAAAGCTAAATTATAACGCGTTAAAAATATATTTTAATATAATATATAAAACAGCTAATAATATTTTTAACAGCAAGATTTTTTAATTAAAGCGTTAAATATTAACAACAAATATAATAAAATATTTTAATTAAGTTATATATATCTGCGGATTAATGCTAGGCTATTTTTAGTTAAATAAAACTAATAAATTTATGTTGACCTAAATATTAAAAAAATTATTATTAGCAAATCTTTTTTAAATATTTTAATATATAAAACAGCCTTTGATTAAATTAAATTTGTTGTTTTAAAAAATAAATCGGTCGAACTTAAAAAGCCAAGTTTATTTTTATATTAAAAAATAAATAGAATTAAAAAACTTAAAATATTTAAACATATAAAAAAATAAGTAATAAAAACTATTTAGAACTAAAAATATTACTTAATAATAATATTTTATATTTATATAAAATTATAATTAATTATAAATTAAAAATATTTATTTGCTAGGCTAAAAAATAAATAAATTTATAATTTTTTTAATATATTTAATTATAATTATAAATATATATAAAAATTATTAGTTAAAAAATATAAAACTATAAAATAAAAAAGCTTATTTTATAATAAAATATAAATTTTTATTAAACAATTAAAGCTTTTGTTTGATAGTTATATATAAAAATAATATATATAATATAATTAATGCTAGAACTTTTAAAATAGTATTAATAGTAAATATTTTAATAAAACTGTTAAAATTTATAAAAATATTAAGCTAGATTAAATTTAAAAAACAAAAATAATAAAATATATATAAGCTTTTAAAAATTAATAATAATAATTTTATAGTTGCAGCTATTATTTTATTATTAATAAAAACAGCTTTAGCTGAAATTAATAAATAACTTTTAATAAATATAATTATAGCGACTAATATAAAATTTAAGCTAAATTTTTTATTAACTATAGTAATAACTAATATAATATTAAACGTAAAAATAATCGCGTATTTAAATAAAATAAATTACGTGTTAAATTTTATAGTAATTTTTATGTTAAACGTGCAAATAATTAATATGTTTAATATTATATAAAAAATATTAATTATAAAATAGTATATTTAAATGTAATAATAAAAATATTTTTTTATAAACGTTATATTTAATATAATAATTAACTTAAAAGTTTTAAAAATTAGGCGATTTTTTAAAACTATTATTAAAAAAATGTTTATATATACGCCGAAAAACGTTTAAAGCTTTTTGATTTATTAAAATAGTTAAATCTTATAATATTTAAATAAATCGCAAAGAAATAAATATTTTTAAAAAAGCAACTTAAAATATTTTTATTAATAATTAATAAAAATTAAATTAAATTTAAAGCGGTATTTTTTAATAAATATAATATAAAAATATTAAATAATATTTATAATAAATTATATAAAATAAATTAGTTATAATAAATAAATAACCTAATATTTTTATTTATTTTGTTTTTATTATATAGCAAAAATATATAAAGTTAATAAAAGCTAAATAATAGTTAATTTTTAACAACTTAATAAAATAATAGTTTTAAATAATTACTTGTTATTTTATAAAAAAAATAAATAAAAGCTTATTAAATAAAAATATATTATAATTATTAATATAACAAGATTTTTTATTAATTTTTAATATATTTTAAATTTAAAAATATATTTATAATAATTAGTTTTTATAATTTAAAACAATTTAATATAATATTAATAAAATATAATAATTTTTAGCATATATATAAAAATATATAAACTAACTATTATATAAATATATATATTATTATTAATATTTTATTAATAATATTATTATATATTTTAATAGTTATAAAATTATTTTAAATATTTTAATATAATTTTATATTATTTTATAAAAAATATCGCGATATTTTTACGAAATTTTATTAGCTATTTATTTATAAAGCTTTTAAAATTTTATATAAATACTTTAAAATTATTAACTACTGCTGAGCAAATATAAGTATTTTAATAATTAGTTTTTAAAAACTTTGCAAGCTTTTAAAAATATTTTAAAAAAGCGGATTTTTTATAATCTGATTTTATATTACGTTTAATTAACAGAATTACTATAGAATTAAAAACTAACTTTTAGCTAAAAATATAAAAAAAAAGATTTTAAATAAAAGAAAATATATTTATTATATTTATAATATATATTATAAACTAATAAAAATAGAAATAGTTTTATTTAAAGCTATTTAAAACGTTATCTGCTGTAAAATAATATTATAATATTATAATTTAAAAAACTGCTTTTTTATAAATAAATAAAGCTAAAAACGTAGTTTTAAAATTATATTATTTTATATAAATAAAAATATAATTAAAAGTTTAAAAGCTTAATTTTATTAATATAAATAAAACAAATTATATATTTAAATTATAGTTTGTTACAGGCTAAAATTAAATATAAACTATTTAAATTAAAAATAGCTTGTTTTATTTAAGCTGTTAAAAACTATAAATAGTAGTTTAATTTAATAAAAACAATATAATTATATTTATAAATTATTTAATAATTAAAAATATAATTAATTAAACATTATTAAATATAGCTGCTATAAATTATATAAACATTTAACTAGTTAACTTTTAATATATTTTTTAGTACAGATATTAAATATATTATTTATTAAAAAACTAAATTATATACCGGACGTATTAAATAAACTTAAATTAATATAAAACGCTGTAAATAAAACAAGCAAGTTATAAAAATTAAAAAAACTAGTAATATTAAACTTAATATAAAACGTAATAAAATATATAATAAAAGCAGTAATAAATAACAAATAAAAAAGAAATTTAAAAAGTTATTAAATTAATATATAATATAATAAAATATTAAACAAGCTAAATATTTTAAAATTTTGCTAAAATAATAAAAACGTTATAATATTTTTTAAACTTAAGCATTTTTTTTTATTATAAATAGCTTAATTTATAACTAATATTAAAAAATAAAATAATTATACGTTTTATATAATATAATTAAATAAATATTTAAAGCTATATATAATAATAAATATTACGTAAGTTTAAAAAATAATAAAAATTTTAAAACATTTTTTATTTACTACAAGTTTTAATTAGTTAAAAATATATTAAATATTATTTAAATTATAATTTTAATTATATAAACAGGTCTAAACTAATAAAAGTTTTAAATTAATATATTTAAAAATATATTATTTATATAAATAATAATAATTAACTTTATATTAAAACTATTTTTAATAAATATTAAAAATATTTTATAGCTGTTAATAAATAAAAATATTATAATATATATAATTATATAATAATTATATTATATTATATATTTAAATAAACTTTGTTTATTTTTAAAAATAAAAATATATAACTAAAAACTAAGCTAACGTTTTTATAAAACAACTATTAATAAACAATTAAAAATTTCTAAAAATATTATTTTTAATTAAACCTAAAAATTTAGGTTTAACTTTTAAAAAAATATAAAAGCTTTATATATAAAACAATTAATAATTACAACTTATTATTTATAAAATAACAGATTATTAAAAAAAAAACTAAACTATTAAATTAATAATATATTATTATAATTTTAAAAACTTGAAGTTTAATTAAGTTAACTTATATTTAATATTATAATAAAATTTTAATATTATATAATTATAAGCTATATAATCTATTTTATATAAACAATTATTTAAATTTTAATTATTAAAATTTTTGGATTTTATTACCGATTAGTTTAACTAATTAAATATAAAGCAAATAAAAACTTTAAAAACTATTTTAAATAAAACGTTAAGCTAGTAATAAATTTTGCTGCAGCATAAACAAAAAATATTATAATAATAAATATTATATATTATAATTTATTTTTAATAAAAAATATTATTATATTTATACAACAAATATTATTTATTTAATAAGCTTTTAAAAAGTATTTTTATAACGCGTAAAATTTTAAACAATAAAAAAAAATTAAAAATTTAGCTTATAAATTAAATTTTTAAAGCATTATAAAATTTATTTAATCATATTAATAATTTATTTAAAACGTATATATAGCTAAAATAATTTTTTAAACAAACTAAACTAATATTTAAGCTAATAAAAATTAATTAATATAAGTATTTAAATAGCAATAATAAAAAATATATAAAATTAAACGGATTTTTAAACATTACGTTAATAAAAAAAATAAATTTAATTATTTAATTAAATAATAAAGCTAAAAATATAAATATAATTAATAATATATTAAAAATTAACTATGTTATTTAAAAAAAGTAATAAACGATTATTAAAAAAAAACAGCTTTTGTTTTAAAATAAAAAAAAAGGTTAAGCGCAGAGGACAGCTTTATAAAACAACGTGACATATTATTAAAAATAATAGCTGTTTTTCTGTTTGCCGGCATTTTAATAAAGTCCCTAAAAGGGACCGTATTAATTAAGCTACTGACTTATATATTGTTAAATTAAATAAGCTAAAAATAAGTTGCACAAGCTACGGCTGGCAACAGGTGGCCCACGGCTACCCCTGCAGGGGTTAATTCTAGACTTACTAGAATTCCTTACTTAGCAGAAATTAACAGAGGCATCTTTTTTTCCACCCTTATACCAATCTTCTTAATTTTTTAAAAATATATTTTTAATAATTTTAAAAAATTAATAAGCTTGCAATTAATAAAGCGTTATTATTTTAAATTAATCGATTTTTTTTTGTAATTATGTTTTTTTTAATTTTATATTAATTATAAATAGCTTAAACGTTTAAGCAACTATTTTATTAATAATTAACTTATAATATGCTTATTAATTATGTTTATAAGTAATATTTTAAAAAAAAATCGGCTGCTATAATTATTATTTTAATTTAACCGCTGTAATAAAAAATAAATTTTAAAACTTTTTTTTAAATAAGCTTGTCGCTTTAATTATAGCTTAAATTATTATTAAAAACAACGATTTTGTCGCGGTCGGCTATAAAATAGCGGATCGTTTTTATAAATGCTATTTTAACTATAAGTAAAGTAATATTATATTAAATAATAAACAGGAATGATAAATAATAAATAAAACTTATATTAAACAATATGTTAATAATAAAAAATAATAATAAAAATACGTTATATAAGTAATATAAAAAAAGCTTTATATAAAAAAGCTTTATATGTTTTATTTTGTTTAAAAAAAAACGGAGTAAATAAACAATTATATATATTAAGCAAAATATACTAAATAAACAGGTCGCTTATATTTAATTTATTTAATTTAAATAACTAGGCCAGCTATATTTATTACGCCGTACAGAGTAGTATTTATATATTAATAATTAAGATAATATTTACTTGTTGCTAATTTTTGCTTAATATTTTTTTTTTATTTTTTTTACAAGTTTTGTTTTTTTAACGCGTTTAACATATAGTTTTTTTAAAAGAACCAGCTTTTTTTTATTAAAAGCTTTTATTAATGTAATAACGTTTTATATAAATAATGTTTTAAAATATTATTTATTATATAAACTTTATATTTTTTTATTAAATAAAATATTTTATTATTAAATACTTATTTGCTTTATTAATTTATTGTGCTAACACAGTTTTAAGTTTATAAAATATAAAATTGTTTATATTTTTTTAATATAAATATATTTAAAGCGTTTTTTTTTTAGTTAAAAAGTTTAGTTTTAGCAGCAATAAACATAAATATGTTATTAAAACAATTTAATATATACGTTAATATTTAAAAAGTTTAACTTATATATTAGCTTATTTAGTTTTTTAAAATAATAAATAGTTTTATTTATTATTATAACTATTTTTATAAAAGTTTTTAAACAAATAATATTTTTATATAAATATAAAAGAACTTTTTATTTATTTAAAATTAGATTAAATTATATTTAATATTATATTAAATTTTTATATTAGCTGCTGTAAATTAAATTGTTGTTTTTATATTTATTTAATACAATTAATAAAAAAATTAACATTAACTAATTAACAAAATATTTTTATAATTAATAAAAACTTTATAGCTTAAAGCTTAATATTATTTTATTTAGGCTTTTTTACTGTTATTAATTTAACGTTATTAAAATTATATTATCATATTAAAATAATATTTATTTATAGCGTTTTAAAAATATAATATAATAATAAATAATAATTTTAACGTTTTAATTATATTTTTGTTTTAACTATTAGTTTAAAAATAATAATTTCTTGTTATTTCTAATAATATATTTATTCTAGTTTATAAATATGCTAAAATTTAAATATAAATTTTAAGTTTTTATTTAAAATAATTTTTGCTAACATGTTTTAATGAAATAATAATAATATAAGTATTAAAACTTCTGCTTATTTTTAGTTTTATATATAGCGTTTTTAAATATTAATAATATTTTTTTAGAAAATTTATAAATAACTAGCATAAAAAGTTATAAATTATATAACTATTTACTTTTTAAAAAATATCTGCTGCTAAAACTTATAATTGCTTAATAATAAAATCTATTATAATAATATAATATAAATATTATAGTTTTATAATAAGTTTTAATTTTTTAATAGTTTTGTTAATTAGTTATATCTTTAAAATATTAGAAATAATTTTAAATATATTAAAATATTTATTTTAAAAATTATAAATAACAAAGCTTTATAGTTTATAATATATTTTTAAAAGCTAAAATAATACTTTTATTATATGCTAGCTGCAGTAATTATTATTAGCAACCAGCTAAAATATATAACTTTATTTCGTTTTAAACGTTTATTAAATAGAACAGATCGTTAAAAATTTTATAAAAAAATAAACTAATGAGCAGCTATAATATAAAACTAATTTTTTTAAATAATTATATATTTATTATAGTTATTTTTTATATTGTTTGTTTATTTGTTTAATTATTTTTATAAAACAAAAATCTTTCTCATAGCTTTAAATAATCTTTTTTTTAAACGTTATTTATTTTAATTTTTATAGCTGCAATATAATTAAAGTTTTTAATAATATTTTTAAACGTTTTTGGTTTTTTATTATTTTAAATAATAGCATTATTAGCATTACATAAAATCAGCAATTATAATGGTATATTTAATATAAAATTAAGCCGACTTAATATAAAATAAATATTTAATTTTAAATCATTAATTAATTTTAAGCTTATTTATTCTATAATGCTTTAAATAGCAAAATAGTTTTTTAATATTATTACTAGCAGCATATAAAATTATGTTTATGTTTATAGTTAATAATATATTTAAACTAATATTAATACTTTTTTAATAGATTAATAACTTATTTTTTGCTGCGTTAAAGTTTTGCTAAAAAATAAAATAAATTTAATATTATTAATAAAAGTTTTTTATTATTTTATATAAAGCTTATATAAAATGTTATTATTTTATATTTTTATTTATAAAAACGGTAAGTTTAATAAAAACTGTTTTTTATAATTTTAATATTTAAAATAACTAATATTTATAAGCTAATTTCAAATAATTTTAAAACTTTATATTTTTAAATTAGTTAATATAAATATAATTTTTGCTGTTTAACGTTGTTGCATTAAAATTGTTTTAAATATAGTTTTTACTGTTTTTATGTTTATTAAAAGCTTTGTTTTTTTTTTTATAATAATAAAAGCTTTTATTAATATTTAAAAATAAACTTGCGCAAAAATCTTATTATTTTAATATATTCTTTTAAGTTTATAACTATTATTAATAGTTTTAATTTATAAATAGTTTTAATTTAAGTATTAATAATTATAAAACTAAAGCTGTGTATTAAAAACCTTAATAATTATATTATAAAATATATTATAAATAATTTTGTAAGTTTTAAGCTAAAGTTAATATTATTAAAAACTTAAAACAATTTTTTAATATATTTATAATATTTATTAATATTTTTAAAAATATTATAATATTATCAATATATTTTGCTATAAATCGGCTATATAATATAAAAATATTATTTATAAAACGTTAAATATAACTTAAGTTATTTTTAAATTTTATTAATATAATTTTAAATATATAAAAACTTTTAATAAAATAACTATTATTTTGTTTTGATTGCTTAACTATATTAACAGTTAATAAAAAATTTGAAACAATTAATTATTATAATATATTAATATTTTTTAAGTCTAGCTATAATAATTTTTAATATTAATAATAAATAAGTATTTAATATAATAATTTTATTTAATAATTAAAAGTTAACTATTATTTGTTTTTTTTTAATTATTTATATAACGTTATATAATAAATATTAAAAATTTAAATAATATTAGTTATTTTATAAACTTTAGTTTTTATTGCAAAATATAAATTTAAACTATTTATTTATAATTTTAGTTTTTAAATTTTAGCATATATATTTTGATTATATTTAAAATTTAATTCTGCTATTTATCGACTAAATTTATTTATATTATTTTATTTTTATTTATTTTAACAATATTTTTTTTGCCAGGTTTTATATTTTTTAAAAATATTTTTAGCTTTATTATAAATATATTATTTAAAACATATATATATATTCTGTTTTTAGTTTTTATACAAAATATTAATTTAAACTTTTAAACTTTTAAAAAACTTTATAAAAATATTAAATTTATTATATTTTATTATATTTTACATGTTTTTATTAAACTATTTAAAACTTTAAAATAAGCTAAAAGCTTTTTAACTATTTTAAAATTTTATAATATATAAAAATTATTTATAGATTTTTTAATTATAACAACTAATAAATTAGCTTTTTTATATTATATAAACATAGTTATTATTTTAATAGTTTAATATTATATTTATTTATATTTTTGCTATATAATAATATTTTAATAAATTTAATTAATAAAAAACAGCTTTTGAACTTATAAAAATATTATTGTTTTTAATATTTTTATAATTATAAATAGAAATATATAATTCTAATAAAAATTATTGCTATTTTATTATAGAAAATTAGTATATATAACTAATATTATAGTTATTATATAAAATAATATTATAATATTAACTATTGTTATAACGCGCTGTTTTATTAGCTGTTTTTTAATATTAATTTTTATTAGTATAATAATATTATTACGGCTTTTAAATATAACTAACTTTTATAAAAATTAATAATAGCTTTATTTATATTTATAAAGTTTGTTTTAGCTCCAGGTTTAGTTTTAATTTATTTATAATTTAAGCTTTAATTTAAAAAATTTTTATTTTAAATATATAGTTTATTTTTTAGCGATATTTAATTAAAATCAAGTTTTTTTACGAAAATAATTAAGCTTTTAATTTTATTTATTATTATTAGCTGTTTAAACTATATTTTTTATATATAATATAAATTAATTTAATTAGTTTTAGATTATTATTATTATAAAGCAGCTAATTTTAAAATATATTATAATAAATTTATTTATATTATTAATTATAACTTATAATTAAAAATATATAAATTTTATTAAATACTGTTTTATATTATATAAAATACTGTTCGATGTTTTATATATTCTATTAAATATATTATTAGCTAAAAAAGCTTCTGCTTTATTTAGCTTAAACTAACTGTTTTTTAGTAACTGCGACAACAGCTTCTATGTAACATATTGTTTCTTAATAGTATAAACAAAGAAGGCAGTCTTGTTTAAAAATTATGTATTACTCTCAACCAAATTGGGCAGAATGTATCTGAAGAAAACAAGTCTACCGAGGGGCTGACCGTTTTGTAAAAAAGATACAGGGGGGAAAGGGATCGACCGAGGTCGCTAGCTATTAAATAGTAGGCATCAGATAGTTAGAGAGAGATAAAGATTAATTTACTCTTTATCTCCTAGTCTAACTAATGTATAACTATTCCTAGAAGCCATCCAGAAAGAAGGCTTCACCAAGGAAAGCTTCCCAAAGGAAGGCTTCCCTAAAGAAGCCGTCCGACAAGATGGCTTCCCTAAGGAAGTCGTCTGTCGGGATGGCTTCACAAAAATATTTTTATTTATTTATATAATATATATAATATATAATAGCATATTCTTTTTATAATTAGTTTATAATAAGCTTATAAAAAAATGATAGTATTAATTTAATTTATATACAAAACTAAAAATTATTATTTATGAGCTTATTAATATAATATATATATAATATAATATATTTATAAATAAAACCAAAAAAAAGGCTATATAAAATATTAATAAAAAGCTTGCTTATAATAACATGAAGAAAAAAGGCTTTTAAAGCTATTATAAGCAGCATAAAAACAGTTTAAAAAAAAAAGCTTTTAAAAATAAATAACAAAAAATTAAAAAAAAGCTCAACAAAAAGCAAAAAAAAGCGTAAATAACGTTAAGACTTAATTAAAAAAGCTTATAAATAAATAAAAGCAGCGCCAGGCGCTAAAAAAAAAAAAAAAAAATTAGCTGATAAAACTAAAAGAAAAGAGGTTATTTTTATTTTTTATTAATAAAATTAATATAAAAATAATAGCTAAAAACAGCCTGTGTTAATATAATAAAAAACAATGGCTTAATTAATTAATAAAAAAGTTGCGAACAGTTTAAAACTGACTTTTAAAAACGAAAAAATATAGCTATGTTAATAAGCTGAACTAATAAGCTAGCTAAAATATAAATAAAAACAAAGCTTCACTGTAATAATAAACAACAGATATGGTGTTAATAATAAAACGCCCAGCAGCTTATAATATAAAATAAAATTAATTTATAAACAGCTTAAACAACAGATTAAAGCACCGCAAAAATTAAAATAATTTATAAAGCTAATTATTATTAAAAAAAAAAAAAAGAACAAGCGGCTTAAAAACTTTATATAGCTGTATATAAAGCAGTAAAAAACAGAGCTTAGCAAAACATTAAAAAATAATCGCGCATAAATATTTAAAATATTTAAAAAGCATATAAAAACTAATAAATAATAAATAAAAAAAATAATAGTATAAAATATTTAGAAACAGCGTTAAAATATTTTAATAAACTAAACTAATAAAATATATATTTATATATAAATTAAAACTTATAAAAAAAAAAACTTAATAAAAAATTTGTTTTAATTTAAAAAAACTTTATTTATAAATTTAAAATATAAATATAAAAACTATAAAACAGCTTATAACTACCTTATATCTTTTTAAAAAACAAAAAAATTACAAACAATATTTAGAAAAAAATATTAACATATAAACTAATATAAATAAACTATTATATATTTTTATTTTAAATAATTATTAAATAGCTTATAAATTAACAATTAAACTTGGACTAATATAACCAAAACTAACCAGCTTTATAAAACTGCCTTTTATAAGCTATATATATACTGTTTATAATTTCTGCTACTTAGCTAAAAAATGAACTTTATTTCCTACCCTAATAAATATAACTTCAGGCATAGGCTATCACAATATTATAATATTTTTTTTTGTTTATATATAAAACTATAGCTGCGTTTAAAATATTTATGTTTTTTATTTATAGTTTAATTAAGTTTATTAATTTAAAGTTGCTATAAAATATTATGATAATTTAATTTTAATTAATTTTAAAACGTTAACTTATTATTAATTAAATTATAAAAACATAATTTATATATGTTAATAAATTTAAACTTTAAGTTTAAACTTTTTAGCTAAGTTAAATTTAACTTAATTCTAAATTTAAGTCCGCTTAACTAATGTTCTTTTTTTTTATATTTAAAGCGCTGCAAGCGGAAATATAGCTTGTGTTAGGCGATCTTTTTTTTTAAAAGCAGAGAGGTGCTTATTATATTAGCTCTAGCTTGTTTTTTTAAAAAAAAGTTATAGGTTTAATTTAATATCATATAAGTTAGTAGCAAACTAAATATTATAATATTATTTATATCGCTAAAAAATTTAATCCGCATTATTACTAAAAATAAAGCTTTTGCTTATATATTTTTTACTACGTTATTAATTTTAAAACAGGAAAGCATTATTATAACTTTTAATCGTTTTTTTAATAATATAATGTTTTAACCTCTTTTTTTTTGTTTTAATTTCACAAATTTAAAACTATTTTAAGCTTAATATGCCTGAAAGTTGAGGTTGTAAAAGGGGAAGTTAGGTGGTGGAGCCCTGACCTCAGTAGAACCCAATTATTAAATTTATTTATTAAAAATTATTTTAGCTCATAAAAATATTTAAAATAATTACTAGTTATTATATAAAAGCTAGCAGAATATAAAATAATAATATTATATTACTAGCTATAATAAATATTATAAAAACTTTAAATTAAAAATAATATATAATTTTAATTAATTTAATCAAAAAAAATAAAGCTAATAATACCGCCGTTTGTAAATAAAAGCTTAAAAGATCCTGTAGGTCATTAATAGATCCTTAAGTCGGTCCGTAAAGTGAAGCTGTACTCCCGTATCTTAATCTGTACTCTACTCCTGTATCTTAACTGCAAAGCTCCTTTATGCAGGATACTATCACGCCCGAGCCAGGGAAGATTTCACTCTGGAGGGAGTCAGTGCTGAAGTATGTCCATGCGCTGATCACTTGTGTTACAAATTATGGTCATCCTTGAGAATAGAGATTCTTAGGAACATGAATCGAAGCACAGGAGGGGCGTTCAATGGGCGTCATAGATACGTGCACGAGTGGAGGACATTACTTGCGGTGGCTGATGAGCAACTTGTTCTTCAGGGGGTGACTGTGCCTAAGAGATCCTTGCTGTCGACGTTGGAGATTGTTTGGGATTTTGCAAAGCAACATGATAATCCGGACTGCCTTGGAAATGTGCATAAAGATCTGCTTGAAAAGCCCATCATAGATGCGCTGTGTGATTGAAATAGGCATTCCATACGTTAAACATATCAACTATGTTCCTACAATCCAGCAACAGACTAAAATGGAATAAATCCGTCAGCAATTCCAACTCCTATACCAAACACTGTCCAGCCCAAAATCAAAAAGACCCTGCTCCCTGGACTGTGCCCAGTAATAATGGCGAAAAAAATGCCGAGAGACATATAAAGCTGAGTAAAGATGGCCGGGGAAAGTATTCTAATATGCCCAATGGTCGGCACCGACATAAATAGGAAATGTTCAAACGTGCTTGCTATTATCGACACACACAACCATATAAACCACTTTCGCTCCTTGGCAAGCCACTCTCGAAATGTTCGCCGTTGACCCGATGCGCCGAACGCTATAGCGCCGCCACCAAGATTTGCTTTTATCGCAATTTTCAATTGTTGATCCGATGTTGTGGTCATTTGCATATTACTGTCTGTTAGTTGTTCGCTAATATATTCCACAAGAATTCCCATAGCTTGATATCCTTTTGGGTCCCTTGGATCCTTTTGGCCCCTTGTGTCACTCGCAACACGATGAGCATGGCTTGAGAGAACTAGAGCGAGGCATCCCGTGGCCCAAAGTGCGACAGATGTGAATAACGAGAAGATCTGAAGGAACGAGGCACCCCACTGGTACCTCTATCAGCAAGAATGGGTGAGTCTATTACTTTCATTATAATTGCATTTGGAGTGCACTCACATCCTTAAATGGCACGCATGTTCCTTGCTGTGTAATATCATCGAATGTATATGTCTTATTATAATACTCCCATGTCGCGGTCGTCAAACGGGATGGAAGTGGAACCAGTGTGTGATCGTCAATGGAAAAAAAAGGTTGGTTAAGTGTAGTATATCCAGTTGCGCTACTAACTAATGTCGGAAAGGCCAAAATAAGAAGCATGCTGTATATCAGAAAAGCACTGACCCACTTCGATCCAAGACCTCGAAATTTAATGAAGTCGTAGAGCAAACTCGCCGTAGAAGATACAGAAGGCTCGCTGTCAACAAATAAGACGCGATACGTGGCGAATGTAACGGGTTGGGTAGCCATAGACATTGCCACACATTTAGCAAACACTTTCCATGTTATCATGGTCAAAATTGCCTGTCCACCACGACCCGTTGTCTGCGAGACAAACGTTAGATCTGTGGATATAAAAGTACAAAAGCCAAGTGGCATCGACAGAATAGAGAAGATCTTACTAGGTCCCATGCAGTATCGATAACCTTCGCCTGGGTGAATGTGAAGTTGCCAGTAGCAATATTGACCTGGAAAAAGTCTGAGCTCGCCCAAAGATCGAAGGGGCGGCCAGGCTCAATCAAGCCGTTAGGTGTGCAGTACATTTCACTCGTGTTGGCCCATCTGGAATCCCATCTATTGCTAATAATACGAACGACGGCAAAGAAGAGGGTAGATAGGAGCCAAAGTATGAGGTTATTACGGCTGTATCGTATGTCTGCTATGGCTTGGTGATAGAATCGAAAATAATGCTTGGTGACAAGCGTGCTCGCTGTTCTGGGACGGGATGACTCTGGGTCCGAATTCTCTTGCTCTGAATAATATTCCGTGTTAAAAGATTCCGGAGATAGTCTCGGCAAGCTCTGGCCCTCTCGGTTGATGGACATTGTTGATACCGGCTTTGGTTACTTGCGTGGCTGCATTAAGACGAAGAAAATACGCAAACGAGGGCGGAGGGTGTTAGCTATTTAATTGTTTTAGAGAATGTAGGCAGATGGCCACGTATTCAAACCCAGCAATGCCACCTACAATGGCATCAGCGATTTCTGCTTCGCAGCAGGCTAGCAGTGGTGTGGGATGATTAGGGTCGTCTCACAACTTACGCACTTAGCCCCCGAATACAACGACTCTCGTCTAAGGCGGTGTCCTGATGCCTGCAACCTCCTGTATCACGGTCCAATTTTACTGGCCGGGAACACATTACTTTCAATGGCAGCTTACCGAAGCCACAAGTCACGCTGCATCCTTGCAGGAGGAGCTATTTATAACATTTTGTCATTTGAGGAATGCCCAGAGTGAGGTCTAGTCGCTAGGAGGTAGCAGCTAGGTCGCAAGGAGATAGCCAAATAAGCTAACAGGGGAGGCTGCGGGCCACCCCCTCATGGGCCACCCCGCAGGGCCTAAAAACGCGCTTTACACGTACCTTGGTCCAGCTCAACACGCTGTAATATTTTAATTAATTTTTATGTTGTATTTTTTTTTTAAATGTTATGAAAATTATATTTTTTGTTTTATTTAAAAATATTTATTTTATAAAGAAAACTATATATAATAAGAGCTATGTATAATATTAAATTTAATATAGTTATTTATAGGATAATAGTTAAATAAAAATTAAATTAAATAATTTATAATATTATGTTAATAAAATATGAATATAAAAAAGTAATGAAAGCTTATAAATTCCAATATTTTGTTGAAAAGGTTAATTAATTAATTAATATATTAGCTAAATTAATTGAAATTATATATTAAAAATACATGAGTTTTAATTATTTTATTTAAAATTAAAAAGGTAAAAAGTTATGATATGGATGATTTTTAATTTAAAGTGTATTTGTATAATTAATTAAATATTATATAATTAATTATAAAGAAATTAATAAAACTATAGCTTTAAATGTTAAATGGTTTTTAAGTATTTAAAACTAATAAAGTTTTAAATATTTTATTCTATTAATATTATAATATAAATAAAACAAATGTTGCTTGAAATATTAATAATAATTATTAATAAGTTTTTTAAAAAACTAAAAGATGATAAAGAAATTATCATACTAAAATATATTAATAAAATTCACAATAACTTTTTTGATAATTTTTCAAAATCTTGAAGTTCAAAATTAATAATTTTAAACTAAATCAAAAATAATTAAATTAATGAAAAAGTTAAATTTTGATTCATGAAATAATTTTATAATTAAATTAATATTAATGAGTTTATACATATGTTTATTTTATATATTTAAAATATTTATATTTATAATAATATATAAATTATTTCAATATATAATAAATAAATAATTTCTAGTTTTTATTTTATATATAAAATTTAATTAATACTTTATAAGCTTTATTTTAATTATATTTTCTAGCTATTAAATATTAATGTTTTCATAGTATTAAAAAAACATGTTAAATAATGATTATTAAAAATTAATAATATGAGCGTTAATATTAGAATAATTAAAATAAATGTTTTAGAGCATTATAAATGAATCAAAATTAAAGTTTTAAAGTTTAAGTTATTTATAAAAATTGAAAAAATAACTCAAAGCTTTTAAAAAATTATACAAAATTATTAATATTGCAATATATATTATTAGAATACAAACGAATGTATAGCAGGTATTAGATAATGCGCAAAAGATAAGGAATTAATTTAGTTATCAACTATTTAAAATAACTAATATATAGTCATTTTTGAAAGCTTTTTTAAAACAAAGCTTTTAACAAAAAAGCTTTCTAAAAAACAGTTTTGTTAAAAAAGAAATTCTAACAAAAGAAGTTTATAATTGTTCTTTATATAAACGTATTAATAATTTTATGAATTTAGCTCAAGGGACAGAAGCAAAATGATAAAATAAAATAAAAAAAAAGAAAATATTATATTTATAAGGAAGAAATATTATATAAACTTATTATAATTAACTAAAAGTACAATGTTGCTGGCAAGGCCAAAAGTAAGCTATAAAATGCTTTATTTTATGAAGATTTATATAAAAAATAAAGAATTCTGAAGTTGCTAGTAAAGCTAACAAAAAGGTATAAAAGGCTTTATTTAAAAATATTTTTAAAATAAGCTATAAGATGTTTTATTTAAAATATATAAAAAACAGTTTTAACCGCAAGATTAAGCGAAGATTAAAATAAAAAAATTAAATTTTATAAACAGGTTTAAATAACAAATATAAAAATATACGGTATGATAAAAAAAAAAAGCGCATAAAAGTTTATAGGATATGCAAAGTTTAGTAGTATTTTAATTGAAGTTGTTTTTTCAGTAGATTATTTAGCGGATTTAAAATAAGAAATAATTAATTATAAATAAAAATTGTGGTCCTGAAAGATTTTCTATTATATATTTTGTGTAACAAAACAAGTAAAAATAAAGAATAATATATAAAAATAAAGAAAATAATAAAAAAGAAAAAATAACATGTAAAAATAATGAATAAAAACAGCACCTAAAAGTTGTTAATAAAAAAACAATAAAAAAAGACACAGGTTGATAGATAAAAATTGTCGGTATAAATAATTATATTAAAAATAAATATGTTATTATTATAATATTAATAAAGTTATTATGTGAATTTTATGTTTTAATGTTTTGAAAGCTAGGTTATTTGAAATCTAAGCCTGTATTAATAATTATTTGTTCTTTAACAGTTTTTATAGGTTAGTTTATAAATATTCTTTTAGTTAAAAAAGTTCTTTTATGTTTTTATTAATGAAGTGGGCGTTATTATTAATACTGTTAATGCTGCAGGTAGTATAATTTATGCTATTATTATTGCTACAGGCATAAATGTTATTAATATAAAGCTTAATTAAATAGTTAATGATCAAATAAATATTATTAAAAAATTTTATGTTCTGCTTATATAACTTTATAAATTTTATAATTAATAATTAAATAGGTTTAATAATTACGTTTAAAATTTTTTTAAGTTTATTGTTTAGCAGAGTTTTTATTTTAATGGTTTTATTTATTAAAACAGTTCAATTATATATAACCATTAAATTTATAAAATGTTTATAATTTGTTATTAAACTGTTTTGAATATAAAATGTTTTTTAATAATAAAAATTAGAAATTAGCGCTATAATATTATTTTTTAAATTTTCAAAATTATGATATAGTTACTTCATAATTTTCTATTATATATTTGCTGTTATAGTAACAGTTATTATCAATAAATGATTAATAGTTTTTGCTTGTAAAAATATAACTTTATATTAATTTTTATATAAGTTACAGATAACTAGTTTTTTAACTATAGTGTATGTAGCAGGCGCAGAATATCTGTATATTTGTTGCTAACTAATATATATAAACCCGCCACAATGTTGCACCAGTCACAAATAAGAAGTCAAGGCTCCAGCAATAAGTGATGTATTGTACGAAAATCTACAGATGAAAAAGGAAAGAGTAAATAGGAGGAATTAGCCCACTAGAATTCTGGCTAAGTGCAGGTGTGGGGTGGGTCCAGTCTGTGCGCTACAGCTGGTCTGTGCGCTCCAGTTGGCAACAGGTGTACAGATGTCCTGCGCGTGCCACGCATGCTACAGGAAGGACCAGTCATCCATAACTATGTCTACGTAAATATAAATTTATAAAACAGCTAATAATATTTGTTAATTTAGTTATAAAAATTATATAACTTATATATATTTTTTATTATTAAAATAAATATAAATTATTATCATTAATTTATATAAACTTAATAATTATTAATATATTAAAACGTAAAACTAACCTAGAATTTTAACACTTAAAAATTTAAAATAGTTTTAATAATTAAAAATTTAATTTTAAAGCTTATAAAAGCCGGAAAAATTTCTAGCTTTGAAATAATTTTACTTAAACTATTAATTTTAAAATAATATAAAAGAACGCTTTTTCTATTAATAAAACTTAAGTTTATTAAACCAGCATTTTTTGTTTTATATAAAAATTAAAAACTAAATCTATAAATATTAAATATTTTATATTAAAAAAATATAGTTGCAAATAAGATTAATAATAAGTGTAAATTAAATAATAATAAAAATAAGAGGTTTACATTTTAAACTTATTTAAAAATAATATAAAATTAATAAAAATTTAATAAAAACTTTAAAATTATAGCTTAGTTTAAAACTAAAAAAATAATGTTTAATAATTATAACAGTTTTTTAATTTTTTTTAAAGAAAATAAATAGTTTTAAAATGACACAGTCAGGAAGGGGGGCTCCTTATCTAGCTAGCGAAGCTAGCTAGATAAGGATTGTGTAGCTTAGATAAGGTAACCTAGCCTAACAAGGCTTCTGGTCCCTGCGGGACCGGAAGCCTCCATCTAATCTACATCACACTTTTACAGACTCAACCACACTACCCCTAGTAAACTCTACTATAAAACCTATATTATAAAAAACATGAATAACCTGCTATAATAATAGCAATTTAAATTATAAAATTAAAAATTAATATTTAAATTAAATAAACAAGCTTTAAAATTATTTACTTCCGCTATAAACTTTTTATGAAATTAATACAACAAGTTACAAAATAATATAACTAAAACAAAAAAATATGCGGAAAATATTAAAGCGGCAAAAATAGTTAATTAACTAATATAACAATTAAAAAATATTAAAATGCCAGCTAACATAAAAACTTTAGCTTTTAAAATATTTTATTATACTGCTAATTAATTTTTTAAAGCTATATTAAATATAATTAAATATATAGCAGCACTGCTTGTTAAATTTTAATATTTTAGACTTTAATATTTAACCGCAGCTATAATAGCACTAAAACAATTATTTAAATCGTTTATTTTAATACTTTTTATAAAACAACGATAGGTTTTAATAATAGCTTTAATATTTATTATTTAAATAATCTGTTTTAGAACATAAGCTATATACCTGTTAATAAAAACTTTACTTATTAAAACAGCGCAGTAATATATAAAGTTTTTTATATTATATTAATTTAAATATAATATATTTACAATATTTTTTGCTATAATATTTATAAAACTATTATATTTAGCAAATAATAAAAACCTATTAAAACTATTTTTATTAAACTATAATTTAAACAATTTAAATAGCTTAAATATAAACAATAAAAAAAGCGGTAAAAAAAAACCTTTAAAAAAACTTTTCGACTAAAAAAAGTTGAAATAGTAAAAATAATTATAAACATAAAAAAAAAAGACCAGAAAAAAAAATATTAAATATTTAATAGTTTTATTTGTTTATTATATAATAACTATATAAAAGAGGCTAATATTAATTAGTTTAATTTGAATACAAAAATAAAAACAATATAAAAATAATAGATAATAAAAATAAGCTTATTTTTACAGACGTATTTTATTTTGCGGAAAACATAAATTTGTTTTTTAAACATTTAAAAATAAGAGAACAAAATGTTTAATAAATATTAATTATATTTTAAATAGTATTAAAAAGTTTGGCAATTTTGTAATAAAATAATAAATTAACTATTAATAAATAACTTAAGTTTAAAACATAAAATTTAAACGTTATTTGAAATAAAATAATTATTTGATTTAATATATAATTTGCTATTATAACAAAACGTTTTATTCAAATTAAACTATGGTTAAAATATATTATATAATAAAATATTATTTTTATTATATTAATATAAAAAACTAAAATATAGTTAAGCTATAAAAACTTTAAACGCTAATAATAGAAATTAACATACCATTATAATTTTAATATATATTAATTTAAACTTTAAAATTAAATAATATTTTCCAACGTTTAATATAAAAATATTTTAATAAAATATATAATTTAAATCGTTAAAACAAAGCTTTTTTTAATAACAGCAGCAAAAAATAAATATCTATAAATAAAAAAAAATATTTAAAATTATAACAAAAAGTTTAATAATTAAGAAAACAAGCGTTAAAAAACGCAGATCAAAATAAAAATAAAAGAAGTAGTACGATAAAAATAAAAAAAAAGCAACAAAAAAGAAACGGCCAGAATAAACGTAAGAATAAATATAACTGCGATTAAAAAACGCGCGCTAATACAGCTAAGTTAGACTTATTAGCATTAAACACAACATTATTTTAGATTTTATTTAATTTTAAATTAAACAGCAATAAGATATTTATAATAATTAAATATAGCTAATTATATAAATATTACAAATAAATGTTTAATTTAATATATAACCAAGGTTAACATATTATATGTTATATTAAACGTTTAACAAAATATATTTAAAACATATTATTTTTTATTAAAAATGTTTACACATAATATGATATGTTATTATAATATTATATTAAAAAGTTATATAAAGATTTTCTTTTTTTAATGGAACTAATTAAAAATATAAGAGCAAATATAATTGCAAGCTTTAAACAAAAAATAAATTAATTATCCTGGTTATTTAAAAATTATTTAACAGCTTGTATAATTTTAAAAAACAAAAATGAAAAAGAATAATTTTTATATTTTAAAATTATTATTTAAAAATCTATTAATAGCTAAAATATTATTATAAGCTTAAATATAAGCTGTATTTATTTAATAATAATTAAATTATTATTAAATAAATTTAAACATATTTTAAAAAATAAATAAGCTAGATTTAAAAAGTTAAAAATAATTAAATTAAATATAAACAAAAAGCTATACACAAATTTTATATTTTAAATAATAATAATTATAAATTTTAATAATTATTAAAGTTTATAAATATTATTTAAGTTATAAAAGAAATATTAAAATATTATTAAAACGCAACTTTTAAATATTTATAAATTATTAATTTAGTATAGTTTAAATATAGTTATTTTTATAAAGATTAAAATTTTAAAATGTTTTTTAAATATTTTTAAAATAAACTTATATGTTTGGAAAATAATTTTAATATAAACAGTTATTTTAACGCTTAAAATATTAATGCTAGCACCAGCTAAATATAAACTGCTATTTAAAAACAAAGATTTTATATTTACATTATTATATAAAAATAATATAATAGTTTTAATTAAGTTTATAACTTTTAAAAAAAATAATTATTAATATATTTTTAAAACTAAAACTATTTTTAAAAATATTTAAATAAATATAATTAAAAAATAATAATATAAAGAATTAAATATCAAAAATATATAAAAGAATTTTAAAAGCTATAATAATAGCTATAAGTTTAACAAAAGTTAAAATTATAAATATAATTAATATATCGCTAAATAATATTAGCTTATTAATTAATAATTTTAAAACATTTTATTAGTTATTAATTTTAATATTTTATATTTAAAAATAAAAAATATTTTTAACAAGTTTAAATTATTAAATATATATTTATTAATAGATTTTATATTAATAACTTTTATTTTTCAGATATTATTATTAATACAGATTAAAATTATAATATAATATAAGACCTAGACTTAACCGTGCTAAAAACTACCGTGATTATTAAAATAATTAACGCGTTAAAATAATATAAAATCTTTTCAGCAGGTTTTTTTTTTAATAAAACTTTTAATATAATAAACATAACTACTAAAATAAATATAATTAATAAAATTAATATAATTAATATGCTTAAAACAAAAACTAGCAAATAGTTAAATAAAGCTTTAAAACTTAAAATTTAAAAACTTTTATTAATTTTAATATTTAAAAGCTTAATAAAAAAACAAAGTTAAAGCTTTAAATAAAAAGTTTATTTATATAAAAGAAAATATTATAGCGTTAAAAATCTTTAAGTTATTAAATAAAATATTAAATGTTTAAAAAACTAAAATATTATTCATATATTAAACAAAAACTAATAAAAGTTTTTGTAATAAATAATTAATAATAAATAAAACTATATTTCTAATTATATTTTTTAATATCTACGATTAAAAAATAGTTAATATAATATTTAATAAGTTTAATAAATAAAATAAAATAGAATAAACAAACGGTTTTTTTTATTTATACATTTAATTTTATTATATAGCTTATATATAAAAAAACTATATTTACGTTTAATAGTTTATATAAAAGTTTTTAATAAAATTGCTGTTTTAAATAATTATTTATTATTATTATAATTTATAATTATTATATTAATTACAAAAAAGTAATTAATTATACTAAATATAACTATATTTTTCTATTAATTTATAGTTTATTTTAATTATTACAACCGATTTATAATAATAAATTTTTAAAAATTAAAACGATTAATAATAGCTTTAATAAAATTTTATAACATGTTTATATATATTTAATATTTTATAAATAAATTGTTTTATTTTTATAAACATTATTATAAAGTTTTTATTAACAATATTAGTATTCTTTTAGATATTAAAACAAATTATTTTGTTTATTTATATAATATTTTTATATTGTTTAATAAAAAAGCATTTTTTATTTTTATAAAAGATTTAGTTATATATTGATTTATAAAATTATTAATTGTTTAAATCAAGGTTTTAAATATATTAATAACATAAGAACAGCTAGCAGTATTTAAAAACTTTGAGTTTTTTTAATCAGTTAAAAGTTTTAAAATAATATTTAAAAAATATAAGTTTTTTTTATATATTGTTGTATATTATGCTAAAATTACAGAACTTTTATAAAAACACAAAATAAAACAATATAAAGTCAATAATTATAGCAAGCGTTAAATATATTCTTAATTTATATATTTTAAACGAATTATAGCTAAAACAAAATTATTTAAAACTTTTTAGGACTTAATCTGTTTATATATTATTTTTTGTTATTATAATTTTATAAAAATATTATATATATAAATTAATACCTTATTAAAAAAAAACTTTAAAATAATATTATTTTATAGTAAAAATAAATATATATAAAAACTAAGATGAGTATGTTTAAATATATAAATGTTATTAATAATATTTTCAAATTATTATATATCATAATTTGGAATGGAATATAAATTTTTTAAACTACAAATAGTTTATATAATTTAAGCTTAGTTACGCTTATACACTATAATAAAAGCTTTAATAAACTTTATAGTTTTTTTTTATGAATTATTTAGTTCTAAAAGCAAATTAAATTAAATTAAGCGTAATAATAAATCTATAGACTATATAAACAAAGCTTTAATTAACATGTTTATATTTTTATTATAATATAAATTATAAATATATTATATCTTCAGCTGCTATAGAAAAGGATAGGGACCAACGGGTTAGTTGGCTGTACAGGTATTACAGGCTAAGTAGGGCTATTTATTTCTGTTTATTTTCTGTTTAGTTTTTACCCCTGGTATATGATAGCATATACCGGGCTTAAAAAATACCTTCTAATAATTTTATTAGTTAACAGGTTATTTTATATAGTTTTATCGCTAGAAATAATTTTTTATAAGCTTTATAGCTATAACTAGACTTTTAGCTTTTTATTATAAAAATAAGTCTTACTGCCAGGCCGTTTAAACTTACTAATAGCCTGCCCAGGTTTATTAAAGTTTTATCGCTAGTTTATAAGACATTTTTTTTGCTTTATATGCCTGGGATTTAAACCTACTACTTAAAAATTATTTAGTTATAGCTTATATAAGCGGTAGTTAGGCCTATGCGTCCGATCCCTACATGCATTCTACCGCACTATTTGCTACAGAAAAAGATGTGGACCAACTGGTTAGTTGGCTGTACAGATATTACAGGCTAAATAGGGGCACTTATGTCTGTTTATTTTCTGTTTAGTTCCTACCCCTGGTATACTGTAGCATAAGCAGACTCAACTTTGTTTTAAATATATTTGATTAATTAGAAAATATAATTAATAGAATAAAGCTTAAAAAAAAATAGTTTAAATAAATAAAAAACTTGTATAAGATAATATATAAATAATATATTTAAAACTAGTAATAAAAAAAATAATAAAAGCTAAAATTATAACAGACTATGCTAAAAAGTGTAGATATTAAAGAGTTTTAAAAATAATTTATAAAAGCAATAAAAACGTTATAAATTTTTTTAAGCTTAAATAGTTTTTATAAATATAAACAACTTATTATATAACATTAATTAAAAAATAAATATAAATTATAAATATTTAAAAATAAAGAGCTAAATTTTTAAAAATTATGTATAATTATAAATATAATTTTAAAAACAATATAGAATAAAAAGCTAAAGCTTTATATAATTAAATTAAAACTTATAAAATAAAAATATATTAAATTAATAAATGTAATTATAATAGATTTTATTATAAGTTTCTTTAAAATATTAATTTTAGTTATACTATAGTAATTAAAAAACTTAATTATTATAATCTATTAATAATAATAAGATATATTATATTAAAACGTTTATTATTTATATTTAATAATAAAAATATTTAGGTAAAAATTAAATAAAAGTATTCCCTAAGCAATTTTATTATTTAATTAAAGTGTATTAAAATGTATTATTCTTAATTAAAATCGTAAATTTATTTTAAATTTTCGACAGAGCTTTAAAAAGTATAAAACAAAACTTTTATTAATAAGTTTTTATTATTTATAAAATAATAAATTATTTAAACAAAAAATTAAACCGTAGAAATTATTATTTAATATTATATATCTATATATATTTAAACTATAAATAAATAAATATGTTGTTATTTTTATAATGAAACTTATTAAATTATTAGCTTATAAACAGCTTTTTAAATTTTACTTATTTAAATTCAATAAAACATTTATTAATATAAAAATAAATGTAACTATTAAAAATATTTAATTTATATAAAAATATTTTTATAAAAATATAAAGTCGGCTATAGATTTTTTAGCAGCGCGTATAAAATAATATTATAATAATAGTATAGTTTACTAAGGGTAGTGTGGTATTGAGTCTGTAAAAGTGTGATGTAGAATTAAAGAAGGAAGGGCTTCTGGTCCCGCAGGGACCAGAAGCCTTAGGCTAGTACCTTATCTAATCTACACAATCCTTATCTAGCTAGCTGCGCTAGCTAGATAAGGAGCCCCCTCTTCCTGACTGTGTCAAATAATAAATATAAATTAATAAAGTTTAATATAAAAAATAAAATATCTTTAAAGTTTTATTCAAAATATTATTTTTTTAAAACGCTGCTTAAAAAATATTTTTAATAGCATATAAAATTATAAAAAATTAAAAAAAAATCGGTAGGTGAGCTTATAAGCTAAAATTATTAAAAACTTTTAATATTTATAGTATTATTTTAGTCGCGTATTTATTACGCAAAAATATAAGTGAAAATCTTTTTATTAAAAAATACTAGCATTAAGCTTAATGTTTAAAAAGCAGAACTTAAAAAAAAAAATTTAGTTAAGATTAAAACAATTTTCAAGTATTAAATAAACTATATTAAAAACAGATTTAATTATTTTATTAAATAAAAAAATATAGTTATAAAAATCACTAATAAAAATCAAAATAGTAACTATGTAATGCTAAAAAATTAATTAAAAAATATTAAAATTAAAAAAAAATTAAACTTCGGCTAGAAAAATTAAAAAAAAGGTGCAGCCGTATTTATAAATTATAAAAAAAAGTTATATAATTATTAAAAACAATAAGGTTTTATTATAGCTTTAGCATTTAATATAGTTAAAAAAAAAGCTGTTTATTGAGCTAGCAAAGCAAGCTAAATAAAAATTATATAGCTGAAATAAAATAACCTAGCGTAACAAAGCTTCTGGTCCCTGCTGTTGCACCAGTTATAAATAAGAAGTCGATGCTCCAACAGTAAGTAATATATTGTACAAAAAATCTACAGATAGAAAAGAAAGAGTAAATAAAAGGAATTAGCCTCTTAGAATTCTGGCTAAGTGTGTGTGGAGTAGGTCTAGTTTATATGCGCTACAGCTGGGTTATACGTGCTAGTTAGCAACAGGTGTACAGATAACCCGCGCGTGCCGCGCATGCCACAGTTAAAAAGCCAGTTATCCGTAACTACCCCTTTTTTTAAAAAAATAACTTGTTTAAAAAATATGTCTAAGTTTTAAAGTTATAATTTTTATATAATATTTTTTAATAAAAAGAAAATCGCTTTAAATATTTATTTATAGAATATTTTTTAAGCTTTTATATTATTAAATTATTTTATAAGTTTTTTATATTATATTAATTTATTTTGTGTTTATTTTAGCTTATATTTGGTTTTATTTTTATTTTATTATATGTTTTTATATAGCTTTATTATTATTTTTATATATTATATCAGACTTGTTTTTTTTATAGCCTATAATTAATTTTTTAATTTTATTAAAAGTTCTGCGGCCTTTAAATTTATATTATAATATCTTTTTAATATTTTTATGTTATTTTTAAAGTTCTTTACTCAATATTATTTATTGTTAGCATTTTAATTTTTTAATTAATTTAATATTATAATTCTTTATAGCATATTTTTAAAGGTTTAATTTTTTTATTATAAATTGTTTTTTTATAATTTAATTAGTTTTTGTCTAAGTTTTTAGCTTTTTATTTTAATAATGAATTATTTACATATAGTTATAATTAGTAAGCAGAATTTTAGTTTGTTAATTTTAATTAAATAATATTTTTAAAATAAATATATTTTAATTTTTATTAATTATTTTAAATTTGTATTACATTATAAAATAGTTTAATTTGTTAAACACGCGGTTTATTTTTATAATTTTTTTAATATTAATATATAGTTTTTATATTAAAATTAAAGTTTTATTTTTATAATCAGCTTGTTTTATTATTTATATTTAAATTTATTTTAAATATTTTTTATAAAATTTATGAAATAAACTATTTTTAATATTTTATTTTATGCTTTTGTTTTAAATGTTTTGTTTTATTAATAGTTTTTTAGTTTTTTTAATATTTTATTAACTAGTTAAAAATTAATTAATTTTTATTTTTTTAAAGCTTATATAAAACCTTAATATTTTTTATTTATAAAAATATTAGTTTTATTTTGCTAATAATAAATTAAAAAATCGCTAAATAGTTCATGTTTTTTTTTTTTTAGCTTTTT
Source organism: Rosellinia necatrix (assembly GCA_021209875.1). NCBI lineage: Eukaryota > Fungi > Ascomycota > Sordariomycetes > Xylariales > Xylariaceae > Rosellinia > Rosellinia necatrix. The sequence continues at coordinate 6,618,305 of JAGYVD010000001.1, read as the reverse complement.
ATATTATTAAATCTTTTTGTTTATATAATAAAACGTTAATTATTATATTTTTTTTCAAACAAAAATAATTAAAGAATTATCTTTTATAATGGTTTAGTTTATCAAATTTATTTTAAGTTTAAATATTATTTTATATTAAAATATTCTAATATTTAATAATTTATAATTATAAAAAAGTTTTTTAACAACTTATTAATTCTAGCTTTTTTTTTAACCCTATAATTACAGCTAGTATTTTTATTAAAAATATTATAATTTAATTTAATATTATATCATATTTTTAAAAATAAGCCACAAAATGCTATTTATTTTTATTTAATTATTCTAATACGTTTGCCATAATTTTTATAAATAGTTTATATTAACAATATTTTAATAAAAAACTCTTATTAAAGCTTTATTATAATTATTTGTTTCATTAAAAGCTTTGTTTTTATATTTAATAATTTATAAAAGTTATAATACAATAATATTAATTAATAAATTTTTAATAAAAATTATAGAATGTTAAAAAAAATTATCTATTCTGTATTATAATAAAAGGTTTTTAATTTACTACAGCGTTAATTTTGGCTAGGTCGACTTATATATTTTTAATACTAATAATATAACTTAAGAATTTATTTTATTATATATGGAGCTTTAATTTTTTAAATCGGCTTTCAAGGTACTATTATATAGCTTTTGGAAAGCTTTTTATATATATATTTTAAATATTTTCAAGTTGTTTAAATAAAAAAATATATTATTTATATATATGCTATACTAATTATTTGGGAGTTCAATAACATAATATTAATATATGTTTAAAATATAACCAGATTATGGTTACGATCAGTAGTTAAAGCATAGGAGCTTTTGTATTAATGCTATAAACAAAGATTTTGAAATACAAAAACAAGGGAAAAAATAGGTAAAAGCTGGGTAAAAAGCTAATAATTTATACTAGCTTTTTGCTGCAGCTAAAACTAGTAAGGATTACTAGGGGTAGTGCAGTATTGAGTCTGTAAAGTGTAATATAGATTAAATAGAGGCTTCTGGTCCCGCAAGGACTAAAAGCTTTTTAAGCTAGGTTACTTTATTTAAGCTATATAATCTTTATTTAGCTAGCTCTGTTAGCTAAATAAAAAGCTTTTTTTTTTTTTAAACTATATTAAATACTAAAGCTATAATAAAGCATTATTATTTTTAATAACTATATAACTTTTTTTTTACTGTTTATAAAATCGGCTACAGCTTTTTTTTAATTTTTTTAGCCGAGGTTTATTTTTTTTTTAATTTTAATATTTTTTAATTAGTTTTTTAATATTATATAATTACTAGTTTAATTTTTATTAATTGTTTTTATAACTATATTTTTCTATTTAATAAAATAATTAAATCCGTTTTAATACGGTTTATTTAATATTTAAAATTATTTTAATCTTAAATAAATTACTTTTTTTTTAAGTTCTGTTTTTAAACATTAAGCTTAATACTAGTATTTTTAATAATAAAATTTTTACTAATGTTTTTAAATAATAAATATATAATGAAAATAATAAAATAAATATAAAAACTTTTAGCAATTTTAATTTATAAGCTAATTTATTAACTTTTTTTAATTTTTATAGTTTTACGTGCTATTAAAAATATTTTTTAATAACTTATTAAAAAATAATATTTTAAATAAAGCTTTAAATATATTTTATTTTTATATTAAACTTTATTAATTTATATTTATTATTATAATATTATTTAACATATGCTGCTATAAAATTTTTAACTAATTTAATATTTTTATTAAAATATTTTTAATAGTTATATTTACTTTTATATTAATAAAAACTTTTTTAGTTTAAATAGCTAAAATTTAAAAACTATTTATAAGCTAATAACTTAATAAATTTTAAATATATTTTATTTAAATTTTATTATAAAAATAAAAACATATTTATTTATTTATATTTTAAATGTATATATATATAGTATTAAATAATAATTTTCATTTTTAATTTTTTGTCTCCATAATTTATTATTTTATAAATAATAAAAATTATTATTAAAAGTTTTACTTTTATAGCTTTTAAAGCTTTATTTAAAATTAAAAATAAACTTACTATTTTAATTAAAATTAATGCTGTTTAATACGCTTTAATTAAATCATAGAAATTGTTTAACTAATACTTCTGCTTAATTTTTAACAGAATATTTCTTATTGTTAAATATAAGTAGTAAACGTTTTAATATAATATATATTATTATTAATAATATATTATAATAAATAAACTTTTTAATTACTACTGTATAACTAAAATAATACTTTAAATAAGCTTATAATAAAATTTATTACGATTATTTTTATTAGCTTAATATTTTTAATTAAATAAATTAATAATTATTATATAGCTTTTTCTGCTGGTATTACATAACTTATATCTGTTATAAAAGTTTAAATATATTTTTATTTTATAAATTTTAATTTAATCATATAAAGCTTTAATTTTTTATTATATATTGTTTATTTAAGGAGTATTTATTATTATATACTATTGCTAGAAATTTAACTTTTATTTTTAAAAATATATAATCTATGCTTATTTTTCCGGTTAATATTATATAATAAATTGTTTATAATTATAACAACATATCTAAGCTTAAAAAAATTTGCAATATTTTTATTATTTTTACGGATCGCTTTTAGAACTTTTTAATATTTAAGATTTTTAATATAATCTGTTATAATTTTAACTTTTATTATTTTTTATTATTAGTTTTAACTATATTATTTATATATTGTTTAGCACTAGTTTTTTATTTGTTTAAACTATTTTTTTATCAGAATTTATTAAATAAAGAATATTTTTTAATCGATTTAATATATTTAAAATAAAGTTTAGCCTTTTTAGCATATAATATATGCATAATTTATATTATAATAAATATATAAACGCGTTTATTAAACGTTTATTTATATAATTTATAAATTTACTAGGAAGCTTAGTTTAATTTAATATGCTTTTATTATTAAATAATTAATAAAAAAAACTATTAAGTTAATTAAAGCTTTAATTATAGTTTATAAACATTAATATATTTAAACTATATAAACTATTTTCAGTTTAAAAAATCTATATTTTATTTTTAGTTATAATATATAGCAGCTTAAAAGTATTACTAGTAATACTTATATATATAAAATTATTAATTTTAGTTTTTATATATATTTATTTTTAATATAAAATAATATTATTTTAAAGCTTTTTTTAGCAAGCTATATTTTTATAAAATTATAATAATAAAATATAATATATAAATAGATTAAGTTTTAAAAAGTTTAAATAATTTTATTTTAGCTATAATTAGTTTAAAATATATAAACTAATAATATATTTAACACTTATTATTGTTATTAATTTTATATTTTTGATTTTATATTTTTTATTACATAGCTTTATTTTATATTTTTATAACAGTTTTATAACTTTAGTATAATATAGCAATAATATATCAAAATTTTTATATTTTTAAATATTGCTTTAAAGCTTTTAATTAATTTAAAAATCTAAAGTTTTTAAATACTGCCAGCTGTTCTTTTATTGTTAATATATTTAAAACGTTTATTTAAAAGGTTAAAAGTTTTATAAAAAATATATAATGAAAGTTTTTTAAAAATGAAAAATTTTTTTTTTATAATATAAAAATATTATATAAATAAGTTAAATAGTTTGCTTTAATATTTAAAAAATCATAATATTATTAATAAAAGCTTTATAATAATATTTATATAAATAAAACAATTTATTTATAAAACGTTAAATATATATAAGTATATTATAAAATCTTATTAAAATTATTTTTAATCGCTTTAGTTTTTAAAAGCTTATTATTATAAATCGGTTTTAATAGTTATAATAAACTGCAAATTAATAAAAAAATACGGTTGTGTTTATTATAATTAAATATTTTTTTTTTTTAATTAACACGATAACTATAAATTATAACAGTAATAAATAGTTGTTTAAAACAGCGCTTTTATTTAAAACTTTTAAATTAATTATTAAACGTGAATATAGTTTTTTTTTATATATAAACTATATAATAAAAGTTAGATATATAAATAAAAAAAAACCGTTAATTTATTTTATTTTGTTTTATTTATTAAATTTATTAAATATTATATTAACTGCTTTTTAATCGCGTGTATTAAAAGATATAATTAAAAATTCAGTTTTATTTGTTGCTAATTATTTATTAAAAAATCATTATTTGTTTTTTTTTAATATATTAATAATATTTTAGTTTTTTAAATATTAAGTATTTTTTAACAACTTTAGAATTTCTAGTGCTATAATATCTTTTTTTATATAAATAAACTGTTTATTTAAAGCTTTAATTTTATTTTTTTTATTAAGATTTTTTATATTTAGTATTAATAGAATTTTTAAAATTTTAAGCTTTAAGGCTTTATTTAGCTATTTGCTAGCTTTTGCTATAAACGCGTTAATTATATTAACTTTATTTATTATGTGTATTATATTAGTCGCGTTTATTATATTAAAAATTTTATTAAAAAAAAATCCTTTTAAAAAAATTCCGTGTTATTTTAACGCGTTAATTATTTTAATAATCGCGCAAGTTTTTATCATAATTAAGTCTAAGTTTCACGTTATATTACGTTTTTAATATATATTAATAATAATAGCTGTTAAAATAAAAGTTATTAAAATAAAGTCTACTAATAAATACACGTTTAATAATTTAAACTTGTTAAAAATATATATTTTATTTTTAAATATAAAAATATTAAAATTAATAGCTAATAAAATATTTTAAAACGTGTTAATTAACAAGCCAGTATTAATTAGCGATATATTAATTATATTTATAGTTTTAGCTGCTATTAGGCCTGCAGCTACTATTACAGCTTTTAAAAAATTTTTATATATTTTTAATATTTAATTTTTAATATAGTTATTTTTAATTATATTTATTTAAATATTTTTAAAAATAATTTTAATTTTAAAAACAGATTAGCAATTATTATATTTATAAAAGTTATAAACTTAATTAAAACTGCTATATTATTTTTTGTAATAGCTTAAATATAAAATCTTGTTTTTTAATAATAGTTTATATTTAGCTAATGCTAGTTTTAATATTTTCAGCGTTAAAATAACTTTTTATACTAAAGTTGTTTTATAAACATATAAGTTTGTTTTAAAAATATTAAAAAAAGTAAATATATTTAAACTATAGTTAATTAATATTTTGTAAATATTTAAAAATTCCTTTTAACAACATTTTAATATAATTTTTTTATAACTTAATCTATATTTATAAATTTAATAATAAGAAAAATTTATAATTATTATTGCTTAAAATATAAAATTTTACTATTGTTTTTGTTTATATTTTATTTAATTACTTTTAACTTTTTAAATGTAGCTTGTTTATTTTAAAAATATTTTTAAATTTATTTAATCATTGTTTTATTATTATTAAATAAAAATAGTTTATTTTACGCTTATTATAATATTTTTATTATTAATAGATTTTTAAATAATAACTTTAAAATATAAAAATTATTGTTTTTATTTTTGCTTTTTAAAGTTATATAACTTTTAAATGCTTTTAAATAAACAATATAATTAATTTATTTTTTTGTTGAAGTTTATAATTTTGTTTACTGCTATATTTTTAATTAGTTTTATTAAAAAAAACAATTTTATATAATTTTTAATATAATATTAAAACGGTTGCCTTTATATAAATATTAAAATAATATATTATATAATATAAACAATATATTATATCGCTTATAAATATATTTAATTAAAAATAATATATTTTATATATATTTAGCTGAACGTTTAGTATAACATGCAATATATTAGCCCTAGTTATACTCTAAATTAAATATTTAATTATAATATTTATATAATTAGCTACGATTAATTATAATAAACATTTTATCGCTGTTTAATTTAATATTAATAAGTCTAACTGAATTCTATTAGCATGCTTTTTTTAATAATAATTATATTTTTTTTTACGTTTATTTTAGCTATTTTTTTTCTTGTTATTTTCTTTTTTTATTCGGGCTTATAGCTTTTTCTTTTATTTTTATTATATTACTTCTTTTTATTTGTGTTTTAATCTACGTTTTTTTAACGCTTCTTTTTTTAATTGTTAAACATTTTATGGTAGTTTTAATTATTTTTTTTAATTTATAAATACTTATTGTTTACGGCTGCTATTAAAAAAAGCTTTATTTTAGCGATTTAAGTTATATATTCTGCTAAAATATCTTTTATATCAGCCGTTAAAAAATATTACTTAATTTTAAAATCTATGCTAGTTTATATTAAAATTATAACGCTATATTAATTTCTATTATTAACGTTTAAAGTTTTTATAGCTTAAATATATTTTAGTTTTTTTATATAAACATAATAAAAATAATATTTTAGTATATAATATCTTTTAATAACAATTTAGTTTAAATAAAACATTTTATTACTATAGTAGATTATATATTAAATTAAATAGTTATTTTATTTAAAATAACATTTAATTTTTATACTTTAAGCTTTAATTGTTTATTAGTAATTAATTTATTATTTTATTATAAAACTGCTAAACTTTTTAAAAATGTTTAAAACATAATTAGTATTTATTAAATATTCTGTTCTACTATTTTTAAATTTTTAAAAATAAATTAATTTTTTTATAAAATAAAATATATTAATAAAAATCAGCTTCTTTTTATTAGCTATTTATTTTATCTTGTTTTATTTTTTTATTTAAGTTAAACTAATTAATATTAGCCCGTTTTATATAGTTATTATATAATAAAAAAATAAAACTGTTAAATATATAATATTTTTTTTTTAATTTTTTTTTTTTTATATCTATCGTTATTTTATTACCCCGACTTTTTTACTTAAAAAGTCGTTTTAAAAGTTTTTTTACCGCTTTTATTATTATTTATATTTAAACTATTTAAATTATTAAAATTATTGTTTAACAAAAATAGTTTTAATAGGTTTTTATTAATTATTAAATATTACAGTTTTAAAAATATTATAACAAAAAATGTTGTAGATATATTATATTTAAACTAATGTAAAAAACTTTACATATTATTATGCTGTTTTAATAAATAAAACTTTTATTAATAAATATATAGCTTATATTTTAAAATAAACTCTCGGAGTAATAAATATTAGTATTTGTAATAGCTGTAATAGCAGTAGTTGGAGCGGAGCTCAATTATACCTATATATTAAAAAGAAAAACTAAAATTAAGAAAAAAAAAGAACTATATATAGGGCTAACGGCCAGAATTTCTACTTCTATATATTACTAGCTATTTACTACATGACTGGCCTACTGTATTTATTACTTTCTTTTGTACCTATTTAGCCGGGGAATTAATCAAGGGCTGCTAAGCTATTTATTTATGCAGCTAATCAGGGCTATTATAGCTGTAGGTTATAATAATTTTTTTTTTGCAAAAAGATTTAGTTTAAGTTTTTAGCTGCGTAGAACTAAAAACATGCTAAACTGATTTTTTTTAAAGCTGTTTATATTATATTTAAAGCTTAAACTAAAAATTTTTAAATTATTTTTAAGCAGTAAAAAATATTTTTAATATATATAATTAATTAAAGTTTAAAAGTTTTTAATTTCTAGTTTTATATTTATTATATTAATTAGTTAATTTTTATTTAATTTATTTTTAATTAAGTTATTTATTATGCTATTTATGTTTTATTTATAATTTTAGCTATATTTTATTTTTAATATATTATTATTTTTATATGCTTTAATAATTATATTTTTTTAGCTGCTTTAATTTAATTTTATAGCTGTTTTAATAGTTCTGCTTTTTTAAATATTTATTATAATATTTTTTAGCTTAATTAAAACGTTTTTAAGTTTGCAGTTAAATATTAATTATTGTTATATTTTTAGCTTTTTAAAACATTTTATAAAATAGTTTTTTTTAGATTTTTAATAATAAGATTTTTTATTTTTATTTTTTTTTCTAACGTTTTATTAATTATTTTTTTTTAATCAAAGTATTTTTAGTTTAAATAAAAATTATTAACGTATTTTATAATTGTTTTGTATAAAATTAGCGGTTTTTTATTATATTATTAATAATTTTAGTTTAAATATATTAAAACGGTCGGTTTTAATATTAATAATTTTATAAGCTTGTTATATTATTAAATAGTTTAGCTTATTATTAAATAAATTAATTTTTTTTTTTTTTATAATATAAATATATAATTTTTAATTATAAAGTTTAAGTTTTATTAACATTTATTAGCTTATATAATTATTTATTGTTATATTTTTATATTTATATTTTTATTTTTTAATATAATCACGGATTTTTTATAAACTTTTAAACATTTTTTTAAATAGTTTTTTTAATTCATTTTTTTATAATTGTTTTATTTTTGTTTAAAACTTTTAATTAAATATTATATATATTAGTTTTTTATTAGTATTTTTTAAAAATAGCTTTTTAAAGTTTTATAAAATAAAAACGTTTATATAACGTTTAAAACTAAAAATATTTTAACCTAATTTTTTAAAAGTAGTTAATATATAATTATAGCTGTTAATTTATTTTATTAATTAATAATATTTTGCTGCAAAAAGTTTAGTTTTATATTATAGATTTTTAATAGTTTATTTATAAAATCGGCAATAATAAAGCTTTTTTATTATTAATTATTATTTTCAATTATTTATATATTTAATAAAAACTTTTATAATATATTTTAGCTGTATTTTTATTATTACTGATTTTTTATATATAGTTGTTTATATTAATTTTAATAGTTTCTTAATTATATAAAATATTATATTATTTTTATATTTATTTTTAAAAAACTTTTAAAATTAATTATTATATATTGTTATATATATTTTAATATTAATAAAAAGTTAGTTTTTTAATATTTTATTATAAAAATTTTATAAAACAATAAAAATAATTTGCTATATATTAATTAATTTTATAATATAGCTTTAATTATTAATAATGTTAGAACATTAAACGTTTTATTTTTCCGCGATTTAAATATACTGTTGCTAGTTTTACGTAAGCTTTTTAATTATTTAAGTTTATAAATTATTTAATTTAAAAACAATTAATTTTTTATATAATAAAAAGTTTTTAATATTAATTAATTAAAATTTTTATTAGCTTAAGCTTTTTTAATATTTATTTAAGCTAGTGTTATATTAATTAGCTTTAAATATTATATTTATAAATATTATTTTTAATAGCGGTAAAATATAATATTTTTTTCATATATATTTTATATATGATTTTTATTAGTTTAAAATTATTAATTTAAAAAAACTATAATTTTTATTTGTTTTTTATTGTTTTTATATTTTTAAATCTTTTATTTGTTTAAAAAATATTTATTATTATATTTTTAATTTTAAGCAATATATAATATTAAAGTTATAATATATAATAAGCTAAGCTTATTTAGCTTATTTTAAATTTAAAATTTTTTATATTAAAATATTTTAATATAGCATAATTTATAATAACTAAAAACAAGTATAGTTATTATAAACTTATTAATTCTGTTTTTAATAAAGCAGTTTTTAACTACTATTAGTATTTTTTATTATAAATATTACAACTTAATTTTATATTATAAAAGTTTTTAAATAAAATATAACTAGCTGTTATAAAACGTTTCTAGTTTTTTTATAATAAAACGCCGGCGGTTATATTATTAAATATATTTGTTTTTATTTAAGTGTTATTTTTATAGTTAAAATGTTTTAATATTAACGAGTTAATTAGTTTATTTTTAACGTTTTAAACGTTTTTAGCACAAGTTTAATTAAATTAAATTAGTTTTAATATAAATTAAATTATTTAATAGTTTAATTATTTATTTATATTTATAAATAAACTTTTATAAAAGTTATAAAAACTTAAAAATAATTATATTTTTTTAATAATGTTTTATTTTTTTTTAAATGTTTTTAGTTATAAATAATTTTAATTTTATTAAAATTAACTTTTTTTTTTTAATTTAAATTATAAATTTAAAAACTTAGTTTTTTATATAAAACTTATATTTTTTAAATTAGCTTATAATTTTATTTTTTAAAACATAATAATATTTTATTTATATAATATAAATGTTTTAGTTTATTATTTAAATAAATTAAAATATTATTAATATAAGCTATATAAAAATATTTAAATATTTTTATAATATATTATTAATATATTTTTAAAAGTTGCTAGCTTATTAATTAATTTAAAAGCAGTATTTTAAACTAATAAACTTTATATTACATTTAAAAATAGTTAACTTTTTATTTTTTTATAATATAAATATAATAAAATATTTATTTAATATTAATTTTAATAAATATTTTAGCTTATATTATATAAACTAATATTTTTTAATTAATAATAACAAATATTAATTTTTTATATTAAAACGTTTAATTTTTATAATTAATACATAAACATAATAATCTGTTATTTTTTATATAAATAATATAAAAGCAGCTTAAAAACTAGTATAAGCTTTATAAATTTTTTGCTAAATTATTATAAATATATTATTAGCAGGTTTTAGCTTTTTAAATAATATTTTATAAAAAGATTATATTTTAATATTTTTAAGTTTTAATTTAAAATTAAGCAGTAATTTATTTTTAGCTTATATAAAAGCAGGTTGTTTAAAGCAGCTTTTAAAAAACATTTAAATATTTATAATAAGCTTTTAAAATAATTTTTACAAGTTTTTTTAATTTTATTTTATTTTTAAATAATAGTTTATTTTAAGTTTTTATTATTTATTATTTATTATTTTATTAATTTTATATAATATAATTATATTATAATATATTATATTATTTTATTATAACGTTATATTAAAAGCTGTAGTTTTAATAGTTGTAATTTTTATTAGTTAATATTTATATTATTTAATAATATTTTATTAAAATTAATAAAAGCTTTAACTGTTTTTTTCAGCAGAGTTTTTATTTTAAGCTTAGTTTTTATTATTTTAAAAGTTAGTTTAATTTTTTAGTTTAATATTTTTTTATTTTATATATTTTTATATAGTTTTATTTTTGTTTAAAGCACCTGTTAATGTTAAAGTTTTAAAACTTGCACCGGAGTAGTTTTAAAAGAATAAAGATTTTTAAGCTTATGTTTTTAATAGTCGGTATAACTTTTAATTAAATAACTTTTACTATATTTAATTTAAAATATTTTAAATTTATAATTTTTTTTTGCTGTACTTAATTAAGTTAATTATTTTTACGTTTTTCATCTTTTTAATTTATTAGTTTTTTTAAGCAATATTTTTTAATATTTAAAATATTTTAATAAGTTTTCTGCTTTATTTATTAAAATTTTAAAATTTAATATTAAAGTTTTTAGTTGTTTAAAAATAAAAGTTGTTTACGCAAAAATTTATTAGCACGTTATAATAGTTATAATATTTTTTTAATAATTACGTTATATTTTATATTAATAATTATTAAAAAGTTTTTATATGGTTTTTTTATATTTTAAAATATAATTTTAAAGCTAAGTTTATTTATTAAGTTGAATTACTGTTATATTTAGTAATAATAGCTGGTTTAAAACTTGTTATAATTTTAAGTTTTAAATATTTTATTATTTGCATAGCAAAAATTATATTAATTAAAATATATATATTTGCTTTTATATTAATTAAAGTTTTCATAAATAATATAAATGTATTATTTATTATAATATAATTTTTAAAAGCGGGTTTTTTTAATATATTTTTAAAAATTAAATAAGATTTTTTATATTATATTATATTAAATATTAATATTTTTGCTTAAAAAAAGTTTAGTTATTTTAAGCTGTTTTTTTTTTTTTTTTATTTATGTTTATTTTTTTATATAATCTGTTTTTATAGTTTTTATAAAAATAATATTAATATATATATTATTTAGTCCGTTAAAGTTGCATTTATAAAAGCAATTATTATTACGGTATTTTTGTTTATAAGAAATAAAACATTTGTTTTTTAAAATAAAAACTTTAAATTAGTTTAGTTTTAGTTTAGCATAAATTTTTCTTCTGTTTTTATTTATTTAATAATTGTTATTTTTTATTATTATTTTATAATTAATAAATATTTTCCGGTTAAAAACTATTTTTAGCAGCTATAATTAAAATTTTTCTAGTTTTTGGTTTTTTTTTATATTTTTTTTTTTAAAGCTTTGCTTTAAATAAAGTTTTTCTGTTGTTAATAGTTATATAACTGCATATATTTATAATAAATAAAAAAATCTATTATATTGTTATATAGCTTGTTTACGTAGAGTTTATTTAAACGTTTAAACAACTTGTTATATATATCCTGTTTAAAGTTTTTTAAGTTAACTTTTGCTGCACTAGTTTAATAAATAAATTTAATATAAAACAAAATAAATTTATTATTTGTTATTATTTTTAAGTTTTAATATTTAATTTTAGCTTTTTATATTTATTAAAATTATTATAAAATAAAAATAAATAGTTTAATATTTTTAATTAGTTTTTAATATTAATTTATTATAATTATTAATAATAAACAGCATAAAACTTTAAAAGTTTTATTTTTATATAATTAATAATATAATCGATTTTTTAATTTATATTAAAAATAGTCGCTGTTTTTAATAAGTTTGTTTTTAAAAATATTAACTAATATTTAAACTTTATCTCCGATTTATTTTTATTAGTTTTTATTTATAAATATAAAAAGTTTAGCGGCTTTAAAAATTAATTTTAATTTTTTTAATATATTATAAGTTTAAAGTTTTAGGTTAAGTTTTATAATAATTTTTAAACGACTATTAAGTTTGCTTAATTAAATAAATATTATAATAATTTAGTTTTTAAAATTTTAATTTTTTGTTAGCTTTAATTAAAGCTTAGTTTAAGTTAGCTTTAATTTTTTGTTTTTAAGCTAAATTAATTTATTTAACGTATTATTTATATAAAGTTATTATTAATATTATTAATTATATTAATAATATTTTTAAAATATTTTAAACAGTGTTTATAAATAAAAAGCAGTATTTAAATTTATAATATATATTTTTAAAATAGTTTTAAATTAATTTTATAAATTATTAAAAGTTTATAAAGCTGTTTTATAAAAAACACATCTTTTTTTTATTTATTATTATTATAAAAGTTATTTTTATTTATTTGTTTATAATAAAATAAACAGCGTTAGTTTTATTTATTTTATAAAATTTTATAAAGTTTTATAAAACTAGCTATATATATATTTTAATTATTACTGCTAATAATATAATTTTAATATAAAAGTATTAATAAGTTTATTTTTTTATTTTTTTGTTTTTATTATAGCTTTTATTTTTTTAATTAAAGCGCCTGGCTATATTAATATTATTAGCTTATATTAATAATTTTATAAACTTTAAAAATTAACGCCGGAGTTTATAATAGTTATATTAGGCATTATTATATAAAGCTAGTTTATTTAAGTTGTTTTTTTTAAAGCGTATTTATTGCTTAGCTTCCGCTAAAAAAATTAGATTATTTTTTTTTGCTATAACGTTTTAATAAATTAATTAATTAATTAGTTGTTTAATCAATTAAAAGAATTTAACGTTTTTTTAAACAATAAAAAATAAACCTTAGTTTTATAATAGCTGCAATAGCAGCAGTTAAAACAGAGCTTAATTATACCTATATATTAAAAAAAAAAAAACTAAAATTAAAAAAAAAAAAAACTATATATAAGGCCGCCGGCTAGAATTCCTACTTATATATACCACTGGCTATTTACTACATGACTGGCCTACCGTATTCACCACCTCCTCTTGTACCTACTTAGCCGGGGAACTAATCAGGGGCCGCCAGGCCACTTATTCGTGCAGCCAATCAGGGCCATCATGGCTGTGGGTCATGACAGTACTACTAAAACTTATGCTAGTTTTATTAAAAGCATCAAAATAAATAATTTAAATAATAGTTTTAATACTAATATAGTTATAATTAGATATTAATATTTAAAATATTAAAATTAAACAAGTAGTACTGCTGCATATCTAGTTATATTTAATGTAGCTTTAAATATCTAATTAATAGCGCAATAAATTATTTTAAAAGCTAAAGTTTTTATATCGGCTAATATTTTAGCATTATTTAGTTGTTATATTAATTAATTAACTATTTTTGCTGCTTTAATACTTTTAGTATACTTTTTTATTTTAATTTTATTATTTTTTAACTTGTTGTATTAATTTTGTTAGCTTTTATAAGCTTTAAAAATAAATTTTTAACTACTAAAACTATTCTAAATTTTTTTAAGTACTAAAAATTCTAAGTTGGTTTTACGTTCTAATATATTAACAATTATTAAGTTTATATAAATTGGTAGTTAAAATTTAAATTAGTATTAATAATAAAATAAATATATATAAGTTATATAATTTTATAATTAAACTAATAAATATTATTAACTGTTTTATAAATTTATATTTATATATATGTTTTAAAACAAAATTAAATTTTAAAATTAAAAATAAAATAAAAAGTATAATTAAATATTATTAAAAACTTGCATGCTTATTAAAAAACCTAACGCAGGCTTTTAAAAAAATAAAGCTAGCATTAATTATAAGTTATAATTTTTATTATTTAAATATAATACTAATTAAAGTTTAAAAAAACAGGTAATTATAATACTGTAGTCGTTAAATATTTAATACTAAAATAATTAAAGTTTATGATAAGTCTGGTCAGGGGTATGAAGCTGTAAATAGCTGTATTTTGCTGTATGCTGGTCTAGTTTGTGGTGTTGTAGGTGTGTTGGTGATGAAGATGGTGGAATTCTAGGTGCAGTCCTAGAATTCCACTTACTAGTACAGGTAGGTGGGTGGGCCTAGCCCAAGTGGGCTAGCCCAGGTGGCCTGGGCCACCTTATCTAATCTTACAGTGGGGCAACTGGTGGTGCCAAGCCTGGCACCCCTTGCCTACTCTAACAGTTTAAAAAAACAATAAATTATTGTAATATATTAATAGCTAGATATAGTAATGCTGTTTAAAATATAATATATAGTTAGATTTAACTGCTGTTGTTTTAAAATATAATAATCGCTTAGTTAGCTAACATAAAATCTATTAAATCGATTAAACTATTAAATTTATTAAATAAATACTAATAAATCTTGCTAGCAACAGTTAAGCTTAAAAGCTAGCAATTTTATTTTTTTTATAAACAGCGCTGCTTGAAATATAAAAAAAAGCTATATTAAAGTTTAAATATATATAAACATTAAAAAACTAAACGTATTTTATCTGCCAGCACAAAAAAAAAAATAGACTAAAGTATAAAGTTGTATAATTATAAAACTTACTATACTATTTAGTAAAAATTACTAAAAGTAATATAATATTAAGTTTATAAAATATAATATAGATTAAATAAAAGCTTCTGGTCCTGCAAAGACTGGAAGCTTTTTAAGCTAGGTTACTTTATTTAAGCTATATAATCTTTATTTAGCTAGCTCTGCTAGCTAGATAAGAGCCCCCCTTTTTCTGACTGTGTTAAAAACGGTATAAAATTACAGGTCTACTATATTTATTATAGTTTGTTTATATAAAGTTTGTTTGTTTATTATTTATTAATATAATTAATAAATGCAGATAAATAAAGTTCTACTAGCGTAATATTTAGCAGTACAGTAAAATAAATATAATAAATAACTAGGTAACCAGTAGTATAATAAATAGCTTTAGCAAGTATATATATTAACTAGTGCTGCTAGCACTTATATATAAAATAAGTTCTATAAAATAAATCGTTTTATTAAAAAATAAATACACCAGGTTATTTTTAAGTTATAATATTTTTTTTTTAAAAAATAAAAGCTTTTTAAAGTTAAGTTTAAATGTTTTAATATTGTTTTATTTATATTTTGTTTATTTTTTAACCAGCTGTTTTAGTATTGTTTTAATAGTTTAGTTTAAATTTATCTGCTGCTGCTGCTTTAATTTAGTTTTTTAAACGTATTAAAAGT
This sequence comes from Rosellinia necatrix, assembly GCA_021209875.1. NCBI lineage: Eukaryota > Fungi > Ascomycota > Sordariomycetes > Xylariales > Xylariaceae > Rosellinia > Rosellinia necatrix. The sequence continues at coordinate 6,602,231 of JAGYVD010000001.1, read as the reverse complement.
TCTGCAGCGTTTAAGTTTTTTTTATAAAACATGTTTAATTTTATTAATATATTTTTAACGTTTTCTGCTAAGTATTAAGTATTATTTAAGTTATATTTTTTTTAAATTATTTAATATTATAAAGCTTTTTTTTTATAGTTTTTAACTGTTTTATTTATTTAATTTTAAATTTTAGTTTTTATTAATTTTTTTAATAGAAGTAAAATTAATATTATTATAAAAACAGGTTATTATTTATTTTTAAAACCTGTTTATATAAAAAGTTTTTATTTAATAGTTTTTAATAAATTTAATGTATAACTATATTTTTTTTAATTATATTTAATAGTTTTAAATTTTATAATTTTAGCCTTATTATTAATACTTATATAAAAAATCTTCTTTTTTAAAAAGATTTTGTTTTTATTTTAAAATTTATTACTTTTTTGTTTTTATTAGTTTATTGTTTTTATTCTGTTTATGTTTTTATAACAGCTTAAAATATTTTATTTTAAACTTTTAAGTCTGTTTAACCAGTTTTTAGCTTTTTTAAAAGTTTATCGTTGTTTTTTTTAAATAAATTAATTATTAAAACGTTTTTTAGCTTTATATTTCAAGCTATTTTTAATAATAATATATTTATAGTTAAATATTATATTATATTATATAAAATTAAATATTAATAAAAATCATCATAGGTGTTATAATTTTTATTTATATAAAATTATAATCGGTAATTTAATTTTTAATTTATAAATTTTACAGTTTTTTATAACTATAAATAATAAATGCTGCTTTATTTATATTTAATACTAGTTAATTTATTAAGTTTAGCTATAAATTTAAAAATAAATAGCTTAGCGTTATTTAATATTTTTATTTTCAATATTTTAAAAAATAATAAACTGCTTTAAAATATTAAATATTTAATATTTTTATAATATTTTTTTTTAAATAAAATAACTAATAACCTACTAAATTTATTAATAAATGTTTATATATAATTATATTTTTTTTATTTTTAACATGTTTTTCCTATTAATTATTATTATATTTTAAACATTTTAAAAGTTAGTATTAAATATAATCGTTTGTTTAGTTTATTTTTAATAATTTTATTGTTTTAATATTTGTTATTGTTTTTAATATATTTTTAATATTTTATTTTAAATAAAACTAATAAAAATTCTGTTTTAGCAGTTTAATTATATTGTTTTATTTAAAATAAACCGTTATAATTAATATATATGTTTTTTAATTAATATAGTTTATAAATAAGTTTTATTATTTAATATTAATTTTAATATTTATATATAGTTTTAAAAATCTTTTAAATTTTGTTTTTATTTTTTTTATTAGATTTATTAAATCAGATTTATAAAAAAAGTTTTTAATGCTTCAGGTGTTATTTTTTCAACTAAATTATTTTAAAATAAGCTGTTTTAAAATAATTTTTTTAGGTATATTTTTATTAAATACGATTTTTTATTTTGATAACCTTTTTATTAAATATTTTAAGTTATATTATTATTATTATTAGTTATATTTAGTTTAAATCAATTATTATTATATTTTATTTTTGTTTTTAAGCTTTTATAATAAATAAATCGCCTGTTTTTTATAATAAAACATCAGCTATTACGTTATTTTTTTTTAGTTTATATTAAAAATAATATTAAAGTTTAATAAAACGTTAGCTTATTATATTTGCTTAATAAATAATATTTTTTATTTAGAAAATATAACTAAGCTTAATAATTTATTATTATAAAAAGCTAATATTTTATAGTTTTAAACAGCAGTGTTTTAATATTTAAATAATTATTAAAAGTTTTAGTTTTATATAAAATAAGCTTGTTTAAATATAATTATTATTTTTAAAAATATTTTATTAGTTTTTATTTTGTATTCTGTTGTTTTTAAAAATTATATTTTTAATAGCGTTTTTAAAACGTTTGTTTTATTTAAATAAATGCTCCGTGTTAATAAAAGCTAGTATTAATGCTATATAAGCTAGTTTTTTATTTTTTAAAAGCTTTTGTTAAGCTTTTTTTTAAATAATACGTTTTTTTTAATAATTAATTTAATAATATAACTATTTTATTAATATAATATATAAATATTTATATAAAGTTATAATAACTTAAAATAATTATATAGCTTTTTAAAAGCTTAGGTTTTTAAATTTTTAGTTAATAATTATTTTAATTTTAGCAGAGTTAATGCTAATTTTAACCCCAGCTTTTATAACT